>JAWNNM010002159.1:0-15946 GCA_035044965.1 Lordiphosa andalusiaca | reverse complement strand
ATTCACAACAGTCATTATGGGGACTTTATTTTGATTGAAGGGGCATATTGGGGACAATTCGACATTTTGGGGACTGTCCCGGCAAAATTCAGTGACTGAAGAGGTATTTTGGGGACTCTTTCCAAATTTATGGCTTTAGAAGGATTTTTCTTTATTTCCAAGTTTTCCGTTAAAATCTAGAGCAACAATTAAGTCAATTTAACTAAGGATGTACCTATATACTAATCTGTGCATTGAAATAATCAAGACTTAAGAATTTTTTCATTATACAGAACGAGTATTTCGGGGACTCACTTTTAATTCATTTTCATTAATTATTGGAAGTATATATAGCATATACGATTGTTCATTTTGATTTAATATGTTCTTAACTTGTGAATAAAAAATGCGTCAATCTGGAATAATTAACTGCTTTCTTGTAATGACAACTTAAAAAGTGTCAAATCTCATCGATGTGGCAACCCTATGTGTATATATGGTTTTTAATATGGAACGTACATAATGAAGACACTCATATATACAAATTGGTGCATAACGGGGACACAGGAACGATGAAATGAAATAGTTCCCAATATGACCATTGTGTATGATATTGACTGGGACGTTGAAATGAAACTTCTTTTATAGTTGTATATATATGTACATATTTGTATTAGCAACAGGCATTTTGGGGACCAAAAATTTTGCATTTTTGCAAGAGTTTGTATGTGCATGTCAATTATACACACAAAACGTGTGCATTTCCAGGGAATAAAACTGTACATACAAATTTTTATTCAAGATCACGCACATGTGTAAGTGTATGTGTGTGTATGTATAATTGTACGTACACACAAAATACAACCTTTACAAAACCCGCACAACTGCAACAAACATATGAATAATAGTGCGTGATCTTGAAAGTTAGTATGTAAGTATATTTTTTTCGACTAGACTAGACTTGCAAACTCGTGGAACTGGAAGAAAAACAGTACATTCAAATTTTCTTAAATATGTACAGTTGTATACAAGAACTTCTTGCAGTTGCGCGAATTTCGCAAGTGTTTGTATGTGCATGTGTATTATACGCGCGCATTTCCAGCGAAAAAAAAATGCATACATGCTTATGTCCCCAAAATGCCTGTTGCTAATACATATATGTATATGTATATGTATAGGTATATGTATTAGCAACAGGCATTTTGGGGACAAAAAACTTTACATTTTTTCATATTATTAAAAATGTCAAATTGTCCCCAATATACCTCTTTAATCCATATAATGTCCCCGTAATGTCTGTTGATAAAACATATACAAATTTGGCCAAGTTAATAATATTAATATATTGGGCAATGCTTGCATATATAAGATTCGTAAGGGATCTTTCTTAGCTTAAAAAATATATAAGATATTTGCATTTTACAGGCTGCTCTTATGAGCTGTGAGTAGCTGTGATCCAGTTGCAAGGGCTTTTCATTTTTAAGCATATTGGTGCACGAACTAGCTCAGTGCTCGAATAATGAACTTGAGTGTGGCTTTTGATTGTATGGTCACACGAATAAACCAGCTCAGTGCTCTAATAATGAACTTGTGTGTCTTTTGATTGAATGGCCATTTGAAGTTCAACCTCGCGAGAGACAAGATGTTCTATTTAGTGGAGTGCGGCGAATTTTACGTTTTGCATCAAAGCAAAATTTCAAAACAAAAAGGCAAAAATTGCCTTGCGAAAATTAAAAGTGTGCGGTTTGAAGCCGTTGTGATTGATTCTGGAGGTTAGTATATTGGAAGCAATGTTGTATTTTTGAATCTGTGTATGAACATGTTTTTTTTTTTCAGAGAGTGAGGAAATATTAAATTTTAAATGTGCGGAGCTAAATACTAGTCTGGGTAAGTGATAATGAGAATGTGAACATTTCAAAAACACATACAAAACCCGTGCAATAGCAAGAAAAAACAGTACATACAAATAAATGTGCTTACTTACAAATAAATGTTTGTACAACTGTAAATATTTAAGAACATTTGTATGTACTGTTTTGCAAGTGTTTGTATGTGCATAACGGTTGTACACAAAATAATGTGCGTGATCTCGAGAATAAGCATGTATGCACATTTTTTTCGCTGGAAATGCGCGCGTTGCACGAGTTTGCAAGTGTTTGTAAGTGTATGTGTATTATACGCGCGCATTTCCAGCGAACAAAAATGTGCATGTGTACATATTTAAGAACATTTGTATGTACTGTTTTGCAAGTGTTTGTATGTGCATAACGGTTGTACACAAAATAATGTGCGTGATCTCTAGTGTAAGCATGTATGCACATTTTTTTCGCTGGAAATGCGCGCGTTGCACGAGTTTGCAAGTGTTTGTAAGTGTATGTGTATTATACGCGCGCATTTCCAGCGAAAAAAAATATGCATACATGCTTACACTCGAGATCACGCACATTATTTTGTGTGTACGACCGTTATGCACATACAAACACTTGCAAAACAGTACATACAAATGTTCTTAAATATGTACAGTTTCGCAAGTGTTTGTATGTGCATGTGTATTATACGCGCGCATTTCCAGGGGAAAAAAATATGCATACATGCTTACACCCGAGATCACGCACTATTCTTCAGATGTTTGTTGCAGTTGTGCGGGATTACAAACACTCACACATTCAGTTACACATGTGCGTGATCTTGAATAAAAATATGTACATATGTACAGTTTTATTCCCTGGAAATGCACGCGTTTTCTGTGTATAATTCACATGCACATACAAACTCTTGCAAAACTCGTGCAACTGCAAAAAACAGTACATACAAATGTTCTTAGATATGTACAGTTGTACACAAGAACATCTTGCAGTTGCACGAGTTTTGTAAATGTTGTGTGTATGAACAGGTGTGTGTGAATTTGTCATAAAAAAAGAGCCCGTCTTTATATTCTGTTCTGTAAATAAATTTAAAATATTATTTATAACCATTTATTTATTAACATCTATTTATTCCAGCGGATAGCCAAAATGACAGTGAAGCACTAAACAAAAGTCCCGTGGAAATAAAATCCACCTCCAAGTCGTCGAAGACAGCTTGCGCAGCTGTTACGACAGTTGCAGCCGAGTCAGAGGCCGGGGCGGATATGGAAATCAACTCTCCGATAACGACGTTGCCTACTAAAGACCCTGACGGAAGCGAGTCCAACTCACTTGTAACTCTAATCAATCCGGTGAAACTAACTGAAGACAAGCTTGGTAAGTGTCATTGAGAGTTTTATACCTTAAATATAGAACAAGAAAGAAGGTCGGTCAAGCCCGACGACTATATTAGAAAATATGTCCAGAAGGCTTAAACCTTCTATCTATAAAACTGTGGGAGATAATTTGACGCTTTTTCTCGAATTGCGATGGCGGGAGGGGACGGGGAAATAAGCATGATCTGCCTGCAAGTGTAAGAAGCATATGTCCCATACATGTCAAGCCTTTTATCTCTTATCATCTCTTAGATCTGTGCGATCAAACGGACAAACGGACAGACAGACAGTCGAACATGACTATATAAACTTGGCTGTTGATGCTGATGAAGAATATATATACTTTATAGGGTCGTAGATGCTTCCTTCTGTCTGTTACATACTTTTGCTCAAGCTTAACATACCATGTGTACCTTTTGGCACAGAGTATAATTTATCAAAGGTTAAAATTCAACTAATAAAACTTTGTTTTTTTTCAAACTCATTCGATTTTCAGGAGATTTGAAGATGGTTGGTTCTAAGCCACTGGGAAAAACGGCGGTGAAAATTAAATCCACCTCCAAGTCGTCGAAGACAGCTTGCGCAGCTGTTACGACAGTTGCAGCCGAGTCAGAGGCCGGGGCGGATATGGAAAGCAACTCTCAGATAACGACGTTGCCTACTAAAGACCCTGACGGAAGCGAGTCCAACTCACTTGTATCTCTAATCAATCCGTTGAAACTAACTGAAGACAAGCTTGGTAAGTGTCATTGAGAGTTTTATACCTTAAATATAGAACAAGAAAGAAGGTCGGTCAAGCCCGACGACTATATTAGAAAATATGTCCAGAAGGCTTAAAACTTCTATCTATAAAACTGTGGGAGATAATATGACGCTTTTTCTCGAATTGCGATGGCGGGAGGGGACGGAGAAATAAGCATGATCTGCCTGCAAGTGTAAGAAGCATATGTCCCATACATGTCAAGCCTTTTATCTCTTATCATCTCTTAGATCTGTGCGATCAAACGGACAAACGGACAGACAGACAGTCGAACATGACTATATAAACGTGGCTGTTGATGCTGATGAAGAATATATATACTTTATAGGGTCGTAGATGCTTCCTTCTGTCTGTTACATACTTTTGCTCAAGCTTAGCATACCATGTGTACCTTTTGGCACAGAGTATAATTTATCAAAGGTTAAAATTCAACTAATAAAACTTTTTTTTTATTCAAATTCTTTCGATTTTCAGGAGATTTGAAGATGGTTGGTTCTAAGCCACTGGGAAAAACGGCGGTGAAAATTAAATCCACCTCCAAGTCGTCGAAGACAGCTTGCGCAGCTGTTACGACAGTTGCAGCCGAGTCAGAGGCCGGGGCGGATATGGAAATCAACTCTCCGATAACGACGTTGCCTACTAAAGACCCTGACGGAAGCGAGTCAAACTCACTTGTATCTCTAATCAATCCGTTGAAACAAACTGAAGACAAGCTTGGTAAGTGTCATTGAGAGTTTTATACCTTAAATATAGAACAAGAAAGAAGGTCGGTCAAGCCCGACGACTATATTAGAAAATATGTCCAGAAGGCTTAAACCTTCCATCTATAAAACTGTGGGAGATAATATGACGATTTTTCTCGAATTGCGATGGCGGGAGGGGACGGGGAAATAAGCATGATCTGCCTGCAAGTGTAAGAAGCATATGTCCCATACATGTCAAGCCTTTTATCTCTTATCATCTCTTAGATCTGTGCGATCAAACGGACAAACGGACAGACAGACAGTCGAACATGACTATATAAACGTGGCTGTTGATGCTGATGAAGAATATATATACTTTATAGGGTCGTAGATGCTTCCTTCTGTCTGTTACATACTTTTGCTCAAGCTTAGCATACCATGTGTACCTTTTGGCACAGAGTATAATTTATCAAAGGTTAAAATTCAACTAAAAAAACTATTTTTTTTTAAATTCTTTCGATTTTCAGGAGATTTGAAGATGGTTGGTTCTAAGCCACTGGGAAAAACGGTGGTGAAAATTAAATCCAACTCCTAGTCGTCGAAGACAGCTTGCGCAGCTGTTACGACAGTTGCAGCCGAGTCAGAGGCCGGGGCGGATATGGAAATCAACTCTCCGATAACGACGTTGCCTACTAAAGACCATGACGGAAGCGAGTCCAACTCACTTGTAACTCTAATCAATCCGGTGAAACAAACTGAAGACAAGCTTGGTAAGTGTCATTGAGAGTTTTATACCTTAAATATAGAACAAGAAAGAAGGTCGGTCAAGCCCGACGACTATATTAGAAAATATGTCCAGAAGGCTTAAACCTTCCATCTATAAAACTGTGGGAGATAATATGACGATTTTTCTCGAATTGCGATGGCGGGAGGGGACGGGGAAATAAGCATGATCTGCCTGCAAGTGTAAGAAGCATATGTCCCATACATGTCAAGCCTTTTATCTCTTATCATCTCTTAGATCTGTGCGATCAAACGGACAAACGGACGGACAGACAGTCGAACATGACTATATCAACTTGGCTGTTGATGCTGATGAAGAATATAAATACTTTATAGGGTCGTAGATGCTTCCTTCTGTCTGTTACATACTTTTGCTCAAGCTTAGCATACCATGTGTACCTTTTGGCACAGAGTATAATTTATCAAAGGTTAAAATTCAACTAATAAAACTTTGTTTTTTTTCAAATTCTTTCGATTTTCAGGAGATTTGAAGATGGTTGGTTCTAAGCCACTGGGAAAAACGGTGGTGAAAATTAAATCCACCTCCTAGTCGTCGAAGACAGCTTGCGCAGCTGTTACGACAGTTGCAGCCGAGTCAGAGGCCGGGGCGGATATGGAAATCAACTCTCCGATAACGACGTTGCCTACTAAAGACCATGACGGAAGCGAGTCCAACTCACTTGTAACTCTAATCAATCCGGTGAAACAAACTGAAGACAAGCTTGGTAAGTGTCATTGAGAGTTTTATACCTTAAATATAGAACAAGAAAGAAGGTCGGTCAAGCCCAACGACTATATTAGAAAATATGTCCAGAAGGCTTAAACCTTCCATCTATAAAACTGTGGGAGATAATATGACGATTTTTCTCGAATTGCGATGGCGGGAGGGGTCGGGGAAATAAGCATGATCTGCCTGCAAGTGTAAGAAGCATATGTCCCATACATGTCAAGCCTTTTATCTCTTATCATCTCTTAGATCTGTGCGATCAAACGGACAAACGGACAGACAGACAGTCGAACATGACTATATCAAGTTGGCTGTTGATGCTGATGAAGAATATATATACTTTATAGGGTCGTAGATGCTTCCTTCTGTCTGTTACATACTTTTGCTCAAGCTTAGCATACCATGTGTACCTTTTGGCACAGAGTATAATTTATCAAAGGTTAAAATTCAACTAATAAATCTTTTTTTTTTCAAATTCTTTCGATTTTCAGGAGATTTGAAGATGGTTGGTTCTAAGCCACTGGGAAAAACGGCGGTGAAAATTAAATCCACCTCCAAGTCGTCGAAGACAGCTTGCGCAGCTGTTACGACAGTTGCAGCCGAGTCAGAGGCCGGGGCGGATATGGAAATCAACTCTCCGATAACGACGTTGCCTACTAAAGACCCTGACGGAAGCGAGTCCAACTCACTTGTATATCTTATCAATCCGTTGAAACAAACTGAAGACAAGCTTGGTAAGTGTCATTGAGAGTTTTATACCTTAAATATAGAACAAGAAAGAAGGTCGGTCAAGCCCGACGACTATATTAGAAAATATGTCCAGAAGGCTTAAACCTTCCATCTATAAAACTGTGGGAGATAATATGACGATTTTTCTCGAATTGCGATGGCGGGAGGGGACGGGGAAATAAGCATGATCTGCCTCCAAGTGTAAGAAGCATATGTCCCATACATGTCAAGCCTTTTATCTCTTATCATCTCTTAGATCTGTGCGATCAAACGGACAAACGGACAGACAGACAGTCGAACATGACTATATCAACTTGGCTGTTGATGCTGATGAAGAATATATATACTTTATAGGGTCGTAGATGCTTCCTTCTGTCTGTTACATACTTTTGCTCACGCTTAACATACCTTGTGTACCTTTTGGTACAGAGTTTAATTTATCAAAGGTGGCAATTCAACTAATAAAACTTTTTTTTTCAAATTCTTTCGATTTTCAGGAGATTTGAAGATGGTTGGTTCTAAGCCACTGGGAAAAACGGCGGTGAAAATTAAATCCACCTCCAAGTCGTCGAAGACAGCTTGCGCAGCTGTTACGACAGTTGCAGCCGAGTCAGAGGCCGGGGCGGATATGGAAATCAACTCTCCGATAACGACGTTGCCTACTAAAGACCCTGACGGAAGCGAGTCCAACTCACTTGTATCTCTAATCAATCCGTTGAAACAAACTGAAGACAAGCTTGGTAAGTGTCATTGAGAGTTTTATACCTTAAATATAGAACAAGAAAGAAGGTCGGTCAAGCCCGACGACTATATTAGAAAATATGTCCAGAAGGCTTAAACCTTCCATCTATAAAACTGTGGGAGATAATATGACGATTTTTCTCGAATTGCGATGGCGGGAGGGGACGGGGAAATAAGCATGATCTGCCTGCAAGTGTAAGAAGCATATGTCCCATACATGTCAAGCCTTTTATCTCTTATCATCTCTTAGATCTGTGCGATCAAACGGACAGACAGACAGTCGAACATGACTATATCAACTTGGCTGTTGATGCTGATGAAGAATATATATACTTTATAGGGTCGTAGATGCTTCCTTCTGTCTGTTACATACTTTTGCTCAAGCTTAACATACCTTGTGTACCTTTTGGTACAGAGTATAATTTATCAAAGGTGGCAATTCAACTAATAAAACTTTTTTTTTCAAATTCTTTCGATTTTCAGGAGATTTGAAGATGGTTGGTTCTAAGCCACTGGGAAAAACGGCGGTGAAAATTAAATCCACCTCCAAGTCGTCAAAGACAGCTTGCGCAGCTGTTACGGCATTTGCAGCCGAGTCAGAGGCCGGGGCGGATATTGAAATCGATTCGTCATTTGTAACGGTACTAGAACCATTATATCTCACTGAAGACATGTTTGGTAAGTCTCATTGACAGTTATTGTAGATATTTTAAAAATATCCCAAATCTTTTCAAATAAGCCTTATATTAATCAGATCTATAATCTATTAAAATTTCTTTGAAATGTAGAAAATGGCGATTTCGAACTCGAACCCGATTTAATTAAAAATCAGAAAAGGAAAAAGTCGGTAAAGAAGGGTGGAGGAGCCAGTAAGAATACCCTCTTGACCAATACTGTGAAGGATGTGGAACCCGAAGCTATTCCAGAAGCATATTTTACAAATCTTCTTGGTGAAATCGTGTTTGGTGAGTCTAAAATATTTATTTATTGATGAATACATGACGTCGCGCGAGTTCTTCGCATTGTGAGAGTATGACTTTTATTGAATCGTTAATATTGAAGCTAGAACTCTTTAAATCGATTTTAACATTTGAACTCGTCCACACCCACCAAATTTCCTGTTCTTAGCTTAAATATCTTTTAAGATATGGCTCTTAGCTACTATTAAACCCATTTTATCCGCTTTATAACCGACTTACAGACATGATACATAGACTATCACTTTTCCCTTACACACATTCATTTTTTACTTTAATATTATATATAATATAAGCTAATATATGGACATTTCCATAAAAAGGTCAGCCTAAACCAAATTATAAAACACTATGTTTTATCATATTTTAATGGGCAAACAGTTAAATTGAGTTTGTATATGCCAGTCTTACATCTATTCGTGCTCTATAAAATCTTTTTGAGGGTATAAGGGTCTTATCAAGGCTGCAAACCGGTCCGGAACCGAACCCCTGAAAACCGGTTCGGTTCGGCTTTATTGGGGTACGCGAACCGGACCATGAACCCTAGGCCTTACATTTTTGGCTCCTCGAACCTGAACCCGAACCGGACTTTTCCGAAAAATGAGGTTCGGTTCACCAATTAAACATGATTAATGAGAGTTTTCAAAATTCGAAAACAAATGACTCAACGTCTGATTGCAAAGACGAGATGTTTATGAAAGCAATAAACAAATATAAAATATGAAATGTGTGAATTATGTTATAGATTCCTTTGAAAATTGTCCAAGATTACATCCATCGACAAATGTTTTAAAATTTTGGAATGGTCATAACACCGAAGACTTCAAGAGTATTGCTTTTACTATACTAGCTGTACCAGTAACTCAGGTATCAGTTGAACAAGCATTTTCAATACATAAGTTTGTTCTTTCTGATTTAAGAGCTAGTATAGATGACTAAGTTATGATCATTATGATTAAGCATATGGATAGATGTTTGGTATATATGTATGGTATATACATATGTTTCACTTTCAATGTAATAATAAATCAAAAGTCAAACTATTCTTTTATGTGCAAGCGAACCAAGGTTCGAACCTTGGGTTCAGGGGTTCCAAAAACCGGTCCGCGAACCGAACCTTGGATTTTGCAATGGGTTCGAACCCCCGGACCGAACCTTATGGATTATTTTTAAGGTTTGCAGCCTTGGGTCATATAACTAAAAAACTAATGCATAAGAAACCATAACAAATTATTTGATTGCAATTAACTGTAAGTTTTTGCTTTGCATTAATCAGAAACCACATAAATATCTTGATAAAAAAAATGTCGCGATCGACATGTCTCGTATCGATACAGGTCATTATTAAATAAAAAGAAAAGTACAGAAAATTTTCAAATCAAACGACGACAAAAATACATTTGAAAAACTATTCATTCATAAGATATTTAAACTATTTGGGCTTAAGTATTTTCTCAGGACTTGCTAAACTTTGTCTTTATATGGATAGGCCCGAAACCACTTCAGTTTTTATCCCGTTCGAATAGATTCTTATTTTGTAAATATTTTGGAAACAGAACTTCACTTGCTTTTCACTTAAAGAATAATTAAAGTGCTAGCTAGAGCTTTAATATGAAGTAAAGAACGAATTGAAAATGCGCTTAATTTTGCTTGTTTTTCTACTTTTAATGTAATTCGACGGTGACGTTTGACAGAATGGAAATGCCCACTTTTTCCAATATATTGAAGAGTTGGTAGTGATCCTAGATGATTCTAGAGTTTAGTTTAGTTTAGTTTTTAGCACGACTGCGTATTCAGAAATGGTCCATCACGTCTAGAGTGAGTAAGGAGTTGTACTTTCCGATAATATCATAGAGTCCAAACAATAGAATGGATTCCCCGGAAAACGCGCCTAAAAAGGGTTAAAATAGGCACTTTTAGCAACTTTAAGCTCAAATTACTAAAAGTCTAGACGTGATGGATCATTTCGGAAAACGCAGTCGTACTTAGCACACTAAAATCTAGGATCACTACCAACCCTTCAATATCCTGGACCTTGTTGCCTAGTTTCATTAAAGAAGAGTAAATCAAATAAATTTTTTTTTTTAAAAGATGCTGACGTGGAAATTGACCCAAAGAAATTGGAAATGGCGTATGACAAAATCACCTCTAACAAGTCAGCTGAAAGTCAAGCCGTCCTTGATATCACCGACTTTTCAGAATCCATATTGGAAAAAGAACTTGTCAATGATTCAAACTCACATAATTTTCCTAGTATAAATATGTTTGGTAAGTCTTTAAATTGATCAAGTATCTACAATTAAATCTTTGTATGAACTAAGTACAGTTTTTAATGTATATAAATGTTGCTTGCTAACTTTATTAGGTAATATTTCCGCTATAACGGGAGATATTCAAAACCATTCTACAACGGGTAAAAGTTTGGAAATAACCGGACAAGATTTTAGCGGGATAATGGATTCCACTTGCAAACCAAATGATTCAGAAATGACAAACAGTCTCGTTAATAAAACTTTTTTTTGTGATCCCGAATGCCGTCTCTTAGATGTGAGAGCTTTAAAAGTACCAGTAGCAAGAACAGAACCAAAATGAAAGAGACATTTTTGCAAGTTTTGCAACAAAATGCAATCCAAATTTGCAAGGCACTTGGAAATGGTTCATAAAAATGAACTTGAAGTGAAACAATTCGTTTTTCTTCCCAAACAAAGCCACAAGCGAAGGGAATTAATAGATAAAATTCGTAAAAATGGTGATTTTATCCACAACACGGACCAAACCCAAAATTTAGGAACGTTAATAGTACCCCGAAGAAACCGTGTGGAATCTTCTCACAATGCGGTGGACTTCGTGTGCTGCCCCACATGCAACGGTTTTTTTCTAAAGAGTACTCTAAGGCGTCATGTCACTCATTGTCAAAAAAATACCCGTGAAAAAGGTAAAAAAAACGTGTTAAAGAGTGGTCGATCTAAGACTGGATTTATGCATCCTTCCGCTAGTGAGGTATTGCGCACAAAAGTTGCACCAGTTCTGAATGATGATCCCATTACTAGGGCATTGTTGTACGACCATCTAATTGTGCTATACGCGAACCAACAATGCATGAAACACGGAAAAGTACAGCATGACATGATAAGAGCACATATGCGGGTACTTGGCAGACTTAAACTTGAAATGGAAAAACAGTCGAAAGGTCAAATAAAAGATTTGGAGGACGCCATAAAACCGATACATGTTGATCTGATAATTTCAAGTATTCGTGTAGTTGCACAATATAATGAAGATAAAATGACTTTTAAAACGCCATCAGTTGCTATGAATTTAACTGGACTAATAAAAAAATGTGCTAAGCTATATCAAAGCTACTGCATACGGCAACAGGACCACGAGAGAAGGAAATTAATCAAAGACTTTTTATTACTTTGGGAACAAGATGTTCCTGTCAATATTAATAAAAAAGCTGTAGAAGACCAATCATCAAAAAAAAGGAGTGTCAAAACAGTTTTGCCAAGTAAAGATGACATTAAAACTCTGTATGACTTTCTTAAAAAAAGATCCCAAAAGTCGCTGGATGTGCTTAACAAAAATTTTGAGTTGTCTGAATGGTGTAATCTAATAGAAAGCACTTTAGTAAGCCTGCAAATTTTTAACCGTCGACGTGCTGGAGAAATTGAAAGGTTGACAATTGAAAATTATAGCACGGCGCATGCAGTCAATGAAAATCTGGATGAAGAAAACTTTAACAGATTGGGAGACTCCACGAAAATCATTGCTCGTCAATTCGTAAGATTGACAATAAGGGGAAAATTAAATCGAACAGTCCCTGTTCTTTTAAGTCCTTTTGATAGGAAATGTATGGATGAAATTTTAAAACACCGTGAACGAGCAGGAGTCAAAACTGAAAATAACTACATTTTTAGTGTCCCAAATTCGGATCCCTTGGGAAAACAATACATCCGTGCCTGTCCTTTATTAAAAAAGTTTGCTGTGGAATGTGGAGCTAATGTTCCAAGTGCTTTAAGGGGCACTACGCTTCGGAAACACATAGCTACGCATACATCTATGCTTAATGTAGAAGATGCTCAAATAGATCGGTTGGCAAACTTTATGGGACATCACAAGGACATACATAAAAATATTTATCGATTGCCATCATCAATCGCAGAAATAACCGAAGTTACAAAAATGCTAATGTCAGCGCTAGACGACGATGCAGTTGACAACAACAACAACGACGAAAATCAGCAACAGTTCGAATGTGAGTTATCACATAAATGGGGGCAATTCTTTTTCTGAAATATATTTGTTGGATTGTACCCTTGCAGAAAGATTTTTAATAGTTATTATTACTTTGCAGTGCGATTAGTTTTGTCGCATAGTATTTGGATGATAGCAATTTGCAGAAAGTTTAAGTTTAAATAAAAACGATCTTATATTCATGCTTTAACTGGCTGCAGATTGCCATTAGCGTTTGAATTCATCCAAATTACGATAACGATTTCATAGCTCTGCAAGGGCATACACAACATTGTCAAAATTTAATTTATCTGCTGTTTGTTTTCATCCCTAAACATCTTATGCTTTACATCTTATGAAGCCCCCTCCCCCCCCCCCCCCCCTCCCTCCCCCCTCCCCACCCAACAACCCCGTAAATGTCTGCTTAATACATTTAGTTTGGTTTCGGAACTAATTTAGTTTTGTTCTTTTTTTATTAGGTAATCCTAATACTGAAGCGGGCTCGGACACAGACTCGGAAAATTCGAACGCTGAAGCTCCAGAATTCGAGAGCACTTCGGAGGATGCAACGTATTCGCCTCCTCAAGATAAACATCGAATCAGTAATATATCTTCTCTATTTTTATCACCTCATATTATGTATAAAAATGGGTTCTAGTGACCCGTAATGGGTTTTTAGCTCAAGGTCAAGTATAAATTATAATTTAATAATCGACAAAAATTCTTATGAACAACGATTTTGTTGTTGATGTTTAAATTATAGTCAACTGTAGACCTTGAGGTGACTAGATAACCACTTTTTATACTTCGTGTTAATATTGCTTAAAAAATTTCTTCACAGAATCACCTTTCGGAAAAACACGCCGTATTCGATGGAATCTGGAGGAAAAAACTGAGCTGTTCAATATTTACGGCGACTTGACAAAAGTTAAAGTGCTTCCGTCATTGAAGGAATGCAATGATCTTATAAAAAATAACAAAGTCTTTTGCAACCGTACCCCAGCACAGATAAAAACTTATATTGACAATCAGCGTAAGGCGGCTAAGCGAAACCTGAAAAATCAAAATTAATTGCAGAAACTTGCTACTTTAAGGATCGAATAACACTTTTCATTTTGTCTGGAAGTCAAAATCTTATGTTTTTGTAATATATCCTTCATATACCATAATCTTAAATATCTAAGCAAAGCTTTATCTGAATTAAATAAAAAAGCTATAAGTTGAACAGAATTTGTCAAATGCATGTTGCAAACAAAAATAAAATAAAAATGAATGGATTAACAATGGTTTACTTACATAATAAAAATAAACAAAAATACATTTATTTTGTGGTATTTTTAATATAAATTTATTAAAAAATTTGCTACATTTATCAAGATCTTCATTAAAATACCATAGACCATATAAATAAGGATTGAAAGCGCTCTTTTATGGTGCCTCACCTCGGTGTATGAGCAAAAGAGTGTTCGCTGCTTTCAACTGCTGCGGCAGCATCAAAAATTTTTCATACACTTCAGTTGGTACATAGTATATTATAGTCGGACATGACCGACTTTCTTGTTATGTAGATAAAAACGATTTCCGATTTTGCATACATTTTATCAGGGATGAATTTCAGCTGATAAACCGAACCGCAAACCGAACCGGCGTCCCTTCGAAAGTGCTTAACCGAACTGAAAACCACAAAGCAAAACGGTTCGGTTCGGTTTACTGACGATTCTTAAGACGTACACATTTTGAGAATACTAAGCATTTGCCAACGATAAGTCCTTAAGATAAGATGCAGGACTTTTGTAGCCACAAACCATATTAAAACATGTGATCTTGTACATCTGCTGCAATTGTTCACCGACCTCTAAATATTGCTCTCATTAGAATGCATTCCACCTTTGGAAATTGCTAATCGATTTGTGTGGTCATCCCATATGCTTCACGTTATGATATTTTCATTATTCTGTTGTGCTTCATCACCACAATCCAACTTTAGTCAGGGGTAGATTTTTATAAGATAGTTTACGACTAAAGCTGTGAAAGCTGTGCTCCAGTGTAAGAGTGAAAAACTTTCACACGAAGCCAGCGTATTTCGAAATTCTCGAAAAGACACATAATTAAGTGATCTTTTACATTCCAAAAAACTTATTGGTATGATTAATGATAAGCTAATCCAAATAGTTAATGTGATTGAACCCAATGGAACTCTATCCTTGTCCTTAAGTAGAAGCTTTAAGAGTTAAGGGCAATACTAGAATAGAAATAAGTTTTTGCCACTTTTTTAAACTCAAAGAGTACGGAAAATAACTTTATATAAATATAAGAAATATTTTCGTTTCAAATGTAGAATGAAGAAGCAGTCACTCTCATCTTTAATGCTAAAAGCTTTTGCAATTATAGATAGAATTATAGATTATAGATTATAGCGTGTTATCTACATTTTGCTTTCAAGAAAATAAAACACAATAGCTTAAGACACCTAGAGACATACACAAACATAAACAGTCCCTAATATACCCTAAATGCAGAAAAACCATTCCATTCCATTATTCCTCTGTCCCCGAAATACTCGTTTAATATAAACTAATTTTGCAAGGTGGCAACTCTTCAATTTTGTCCCCAAAATGTGCTTTGGACATAAAAAGTGTATAAAGAAAAAATCTGCATTATATTAAAAAGTCATTTCAGGGACAGTGTGTCCCAAAATGCCTGTTGCATATGAAGTCCCCGAAATGGACGTTACTTACAAAATTGCAAAAAACTCCGTTAAAAAATTTTTCCAAAATTCTGAAAAAATTATAGTGGATTTTAGAAGGTATTTTTCATATATTTAGATCGGAAGAAGTCGAATATTTTTTGGTCCCCAAAATGCCTCTTCCGAATACATATATAAATATATAATAATATAATAATAATAAATATATAGAAATAATGTCCGATTTCAATAAAACTTGATAGAATTATAAAAACGCATAGAAAACCTACGATTACAAAGTTTGGAGACGTTTCCATTGAAAAGAAAAAGATTCTGTCACTAAAACTAGTTTTCCGACCGATTGTTCCTATGGGAGCTATGAGATATAGTCATCCGATCCGGTCGGC
>JAWNNM010002158.1:0-35731 GCA_035044965.1 Lordiphosa andalusiaca | reverse complement strand
ATTTCGTTCAACGCGTTTTTAGTAGGTAATAACTTGTTTGTATACTAAATACGTTACATTAGAGCGTACCTGCCTTGTATGAAAAAACATTTTTTTTCTAGTTCTTTGAGACATGCGCCTCATATAATTTAAGATAGCTGATTTAGAACTTTCAATAAGTTGTCTATAAAATATTTTTCAGTTTTTAAGCTCTGCGCCTCAAGGAATTTAAAACTTTTAAAATCGAATGGAGAAAAGTACCCATAAATACACATTTTAGAACTTAGGTATTCGAATGTTGGCAGCGTTTCACTTTGAAATGAGTTATAAACCGGAAGAGCGCGCGCATGCAGTTTTGATAAAAAAAAATGTTTGTGCTCAAGACAATAAAAAAAGTAATAAAAATAAAATAAAAACTTCAGTGAAACGCCAGATTCGTGGTAACCAACAATAAAGACATGAGGACACCGAATTCACAAGTACATCGCATTTTTGAGTTTTATACAGTTTTCTCGGCGATTGCTTATCTGGTGATATGTGCCAAATGTGAAGGAAAAATCGAGTTTAAAAATGCATCGCCGTATGGAATTGGCTTTAAAATTGGTGTTCACTGCGCTTGTCCGACCACTACATACATTTTTTCGTCGTCTATTTTTGGCAAATCATATTCGATGAACTGGCGCTTGATTTTGCCATGAGGCTTTTAGGCATTGGACAAATTTTATTCAGCTGCAAGAGCGATTTTAAGAACACACTCCTTCAAAAGCCGCGAAAGAAGAGAAAGATGCCATGGTCACAGCTGATCTAAAGAGCGACCCAACAAAGTTTATTGTATCAGGTGATAGCACTGGGAAAAAAGTGGACTTTCTTCACTATACGGCGCTACAACGTTTAACGGCAAATACACTAAAAAAAAAATAATCGACTCTGTTGTAGACCACGAAGAACAATGCCGTGCTAACCATCAAAGAAGCTCTGGGAAGATGGAGGTGGATGCGATAAAGGAAATGTTCGCCAGGTCAGTCCAAATGCATGGCTTAAAATACTGAAAGTATATCGGCGATGACGACTCAAAAACATTCAAAGCTATCTTAGACATGAATCCGTTTGATGGCGACCCAATAGTCGAAAAAAAAGAATGCATATCGCATGTGCCAAAATAATAGGCACCAGACTCCAGAGTCGGTTGCTGTCATGAAGAAGGCTATTTAGGCAACGTTTTTGCACAAATTCTCGTCTGATAAAGCTCCACAGCACCAAAACTGTCCGACCGGTGCATCGAGATGGAGCGCCTGGCAAAAAAGCGGTAGCAGAAGGGACAATGCACCACTAGAACACAGAAAATCCAGGAAGCAATTAAACCTGTCTAGAAAGCACTGTCAGCCAATGATTTGTTGAACAGATGCATTGACTCTGAAACTCAGAACAGCAACGAATCTTTCAACTCAGTGCTGTGGTCCTTTGCACCAAAACATTTGCACACCGGCGCACGCACTATTGAGATTGCCAACTATATTGCAACTGTCATATTTAACAAAGGTTTTTTTTTGCCACTAATTCAACTAATGATTTGTAACGCCACATATGATTTTGGCATTTCTCGGAACGAAGAACGTTTGAAGAGGTACGAATTCAAAGCTCTGGCCGCATCAAAAGAAGGTAGAACTGCCCGAAGAGCACAAAAAGCCGCTGAGCTCTCATTTTTTGATTAAGAGGAAGAAGTTCTTTATGGGACATTGCAGATTGATATGTGTGAGTATTTCACAAAAAAAAAAATGGTTTATTGCCTAAAATTTTCTTCGAGTTTCTTCAAAACACGTTTTTGAACTTTTCTCTGGTTCTACTGAAACGAATAAAATAAAACTAACTAAAATTTATCTAGGTGTTCATACAGACGGACGTACAGACGGATGTACAGACGGACCGACCGACCGACCGACTCGGCTGTTGATGCTGATCAAGAATATACATGCTTTATAGAGTCGAAACTGCTTCCTTGTGGCTGTAACATACTTTTGCACAAACCTATAATACTCTATGTACCTACGGTACAGAGTATAAAAAGCAGGGACCGTAATCATTATGAGTTCTATTATAAAAATTAAACTTTAATGATTATTTTTGATTTTTATTTTATAACTTAAAAAATAATGATTAAATTTGATTTAAAAAAAAAAAACTCATAAATAATTATTATAAATATTACTCAAATTTCGATTACTACAAGTGTATAAGAAATTGTGACAATATTGATGCATATCACTAGTAAGTGAATCAAGTCGATCTAATAAAACCCAATGCCAAGTTTAAAATTTCAAATGAAATTCCGGATTTTACAAATTTAATGATTATTTTTGATGGTATGGTATTGGATGGTATTTTGATTGAGCAATTTAAATAAAAATCAAGAAAAAAAAATCATTCCGGAAATCAATAGAACACCGAAATACAACCATATTTTATTATGTTATTGACAAAGACAAAAACTTTACATAAACTTTTACTTGCCATTGTCAATCCTTCTACAACTTGTGTTTCTGTGTGCGCTCGACTGAAAACAATTTTTTTGTCTGTATATCATTGGCGGCTGCATCACAGAGCTATTCCACATACAAAATTTACCGCGCACAACGCAAAAACATAACACAGCGAAAACACAGCGGACAATTGAATATCAGAAATGCTTTTTCTTGTAAAAGGATAATTGTTTAGCATTTTAGATCTGTTAGCAACGTACGCAAATAGCAACGATTTTCTTTTAGGAGAACCATTTACGGTCTGCTTTAATCAGAGCGGGCAAACGAACGAAACGTTTAACGAACCGTTCGCGAAAGCTAAGAAACGATTCATATGTTTTGTAGCTGTTACTCTAATCAGGGAAAACGAAACCACTAACTTTACATTGCCGAAGAGCGCAAACGAAACGATTGGAATATTGTTCTCCCAACAGCTGCACTGCCTTGGAACGTTTCGGAACGAAACAACAACAAAGCTGAGAGAAACAAAGAAGTAAGCAACAGGAAAAAAAACAACAATACAAATACAAATACAAATTGAGCAGCAAACGTTTCCGAACTATTCGCGCTCGTTGCATATCGTTCCGATTCCCTTTGTCCGCAAATCAATATGAGAGCATTGCGCTTTACGTTTAGTTTGCTCTCACGAACGCAAACTGAACAGAACTCATTTTTTGTTACAGTTACTTTTCTCGGGTTTTGTTAGTATTTCGCTCTGTGGAAAGAAAAAAACGAAACGATTCAGAAACGTTTCGTTTCGTTTGTTTGCCCGCTCTGGCTCTAATAGATGAAGATATCCAACGAACCTGCAATTTCGGAATGAAAATATTTCACTGCCTCTGAATCATCGGGCAGATTGGATACTTCGGCCACGTCATCCTAGCATGATTTTTAACTAGTTTTTAAACCGGGGACATATCAGTCCGTGAAATGAAAAATAAATGCAAAATATAGCTTGATGCACAAACAGACAGCCCAGGGAATTATTTTTATTCAGTTCTTTAACCTTTTTAGATTTGTTTTACGGACTCTTCCACTCAATTCGCATACACAATATTGAGCGAGGTGGAAAACACCTCACAAAATCAACAATTTGTGATTTCGTCATGGTATATATCGATAGCATGAATAGTGGCGCTGTTTTTGCTATGCGAAATGGCACAAATCAAGTTGGGAAAGGATCATTATCGATAACATAAACTGGCCATTTTTGGAATGCTCTAAACGGAAATCGTACGAATTAGCTGAAATAGAAATTCGCAAAAAAAAAGTGAAAACCTGAGCATGGCTGAATATTATTATTTTGTATCCCTTTTTGTATTGTTTAGCTATTTAATAAGTTGTCAGTCACGGTAAATAGGCTTTACATAACTCATCTACCACAATACAGTAAATACTAGTGTTGGGTAAAGGTTGTTCATTACAGTGAACAATTTCAGTCAAATTGCTTAGTTGTTCAATTATTCAGTTGTGCAGTTGCTCAGTTGTTCAGTTGTTGTTCAGTTGTTCAGTTGCTCAGTTGTTGAGTTGCTTAATTGTTGAGTAGCTCACGAGCCAATGTGTATTGAAATGAAAGACATCATCTTTAATGAAGTTTACAACAAAACAGGATCTAAGTCAGTATCTTCGTTCAGTGGGAGGTATGATGACTGCTTAACACAGAGTTGCCATAGAGTCAGCGAACTAAGTGAACAGTCACTGATCACCTCACTGAACTAGTACTGAACAACTCTCTGAACTAGATACTGAACAACTCACGGAGCAATAGAGACAGAACAAGAGCGGCTGAACAACTCTTAATGAACTACTCAAGGAACAAGAGCGACTGAACAACTCTCAATGAACAACTCACAGAACAAGAGCAACTGAACAACTCTGACAGAACAAGACTCACTGAGCGACTGAACAACTCTGGGTAAACAACTCACAGAACAAGAGCAACTGAACAACTCTGACTGAACAAAAATGAGCAACTAATGAAGAACATGTTCACTTGCTCAGTTTAGTGAAGTTTGATGGCAGACAAGTTCGTACACCTGGAGGAAGATATCAAGCAGCGCACAAAATCAACGCGGGATAATTTAATTGATCTCAAGCGGAAGATTATTAGGTTTGTCTCGGAGTTTATAACTCGATGGTTCACATAGAAAGGAAGAACGGTCTCTCAGTGTCGATCAAACTTGTCTAGATGGAATCGTCCATTCAAGTGCGAGCTGAAAGGAACCACCTTTTGATGAAAGCAGTAACAGATCAAAGCTTCGAAAAACAAAGGATTTGTGGGACAATTATTCGCGGAGTAGGTTAGCTTTTGCAACCGAAGTAGGCAATAGAAAGACTGTTGTAACATCGTAACGCGCGGATAATGAAATGTTAAAAGAAGAAGCACTAGCTGTATTGGTCGAGGCTCGATTGTCTCGACTATGCTGTGCAATCAGCGAAAAAGGAGTGCTATCCACAAGTAGATAGCATTCGTATTAGAGAGACAGTGGTAGAAGTGAGTCTGCAAGCTCTTCTCAATCATACCGCGCAGCGCCTTCTGCTTTTGAATAATACAGAGTTCGAGCTGTTAAGCCTAAGACAACGAACTAGTGAGATGGTTTTGAGGGGGCCTAGCTGTTGGGCCACCGGACGGGTCGCAGGTTGCGGATAGCGAACAGCCTTCTCAGGGAGGTTAGCTGCGAATAAGCGGGTATACCCCGCAAATAAGCAGCCCCGGACAGCCAGCGGGTGATACACCGTAGTGCACCGACGAGGCGCTTGTGTTGCCGCCTCTAAAAAGTTGCCTCACACACACCCATCTCCTATACACTACCTACCCCGATCCCACCCCCCACATCTCACAACGGGCCGGACTAAGGTGTCACTCGTACCGTGCCGAGAGTCAGCCTGGCTGGAGGCCCGGGGAACAAATAGTCCAGTATCAAACGGTGGGCTCAGGCAAGTGGCGACCGCCTGTTCTAAGTAGCCTTGCCAACGGTGGGCCTCGGCCAGTGGTTGACGATTAGTTAGCCCCATTAAACGGACCTTCGAGTATGAAGAATAAAACATCATTAAAAGTACAGCAGGATATCCCTGCAACCGCTGTCGCAAGACAGTTCGAAGAGAGGCAGCAAGACCAGGAGCGTCCAAGCCTCGTGAGGGAAGCGAGAAGCGCACCTGTGCGCAAAAACCCCACCAAGGGGTCCTTACCGAGCTCATGCGGTAAGGAAAAACGTAGGAGCAAAGAGGGACCATACCCTCCCCCCTCGGAAACTCGGCCCACCTCCTCAGGAGGACAAAAGCCACCTCCCAAGGGGGGAAAAAAGCTCAAAAGAGTACTCCCTGCCGCCTAGAGGTCTCTGTGACTCTAGGACGAAGTGGTACCTGATATACCTCAGGAATGGCCACGCACCGGAAGAAGCACTCCGGACGGCAAAGGAGCCACGACCTGGGACAGCACCACGCACCCCCGCCACAAAGAGAGGTAGCATGAACCTCACGCCGCCAACAGCTATGCCGAGGCGGAACACCCTTCCGCGGTGCCCATTCCACCCTAAGGTGGTTCCTGAGGAATACCCTCTGGTTAACCTTATCCACAAAGAGCTATCTGCACTCGAGGATGCTATGCTGGAGGAGGTCGCTGTGGGCTGTTGGGATACGCCCATCAGCTTCGCCGGAATTCACTTCCGACCGGGTCATCTAACCATCGACTGCAACGATGAGATGACCGCGGAGTGGCTGATGAGCAGCGTGTCACAGTAAACCGAATGAAAGGGAGTAGCCCTTGTCGGTAAAATGGGAGAGGATATCCAGTCGCCCCATTATATCACCATTTTCCTTCCAAGGAGTGCCGCGAAAGAGGATGAATGGGTCCTCTCTATACTGAGGAATCAGAATAAATTCGCGACTGACACCTGGAGGATCATGTCACGAAAGAACCAAGGAGGCGGAGCCCTCATGGCTATTGGCGTCGACGAAGGCTCGATGCAGGACATAGTCTCGATGGGTCACCAACTGAACTTCAGGTACGTGAAGATCCCCGTACATGGTCTCAAGAAGACTCCGAAGGAAGTTGGGCAGACCCATCAAACGGAGACACAGGCACAACGCTCCGCCAAATCGAATGCAAGCGAGCCCTCATGTGAGGAACCCTTCACACAAACGGAGGATGTCGCTGAAGACGAGGAGCTCGACGGGGAATCCCCAGTAGAAGACATGGAGGGTGTGGAGGAGCAACCCATGAGCTTTCCTCGGAACTAGCTTGAGCTTGCCTCGGAACTAGTAGTCCAACAGGACGAAGAAGTCGACACCACACTGGTCGGAGGCAGTGAGAGCAGTCCAGGCTCCCCGCCAGATAGCGCAACAACAACAGCGCACAAATGACCACCCCCTCGGTCAACAGCAGCACCCGGCTAGTCCATCACGCGAAGGTGGCCTCGGCCGTCCTAACTAGAGCGTTCACCCGACAACACCTTGGACTAGCCCTACTACAGGAACCCTGGTGCAATGAGGGAATAAGCGCCTGTATACGAGAGAATCTAAGGTAATTTGGGACCAAAGGCATGCCTTCCCCAGAGCCTGCATGATGGTAAGGAAAAGTATTAGTTATACTATACTTTCAGAATTTCTCTCCAGAGATTGCGTCGCGATAGCGACCACCGAGGTGAAGCAGGGAAAGACCACGGTCATAGCCTCTGCATACCTCGCTGAAGACCGAACATGTCCCCCACAAGAGATGTCGGCCCTGGCAGAGTACTGCAGGAGCAAAACCATTCTGCTTGTAGTAGGATGTGAAGCAAACGCCCACCATGTCGCATTGGGAAGCTCCGATGTGAACGATCGAGGTGAGTGCTTATTAGAATTTCTCTACAGGCTTGACCTGGATAAATGTAATGTAGGATCCGTCCCGACATTTGTAACTCGAGTAAGGGAGAAAGTCCTGGACCTCACCTTCTCTAGTAAGTCGCTAAAACCCTTCATAAAAGACTGACAGGTCTCTTTAGAGGAATCTATGTCCGACCACAGAATGATCCAATTTAGATTAGACACAAGCACACAGCAAAGTATCCCTAATAGGAACCCCCGAAAAACTAAATGGGGAGGCTTCAACTACACGTTAGGGAATAACAAAGCTAGGATTCGGATTCCGAAACAACCCCTAGAAGTAGAAAATGCTGAAAAAAAATGCCTTCGAAGAGAATTGCCCTTTTAGCAAGTCGAGAAAAGAAAACGATGCTCACTGGTGGAGTCCCACCTTGGAGGCACTCAGGAAGAAGACCCAATCTCTTTTTAATGAAGCCAAAAGTACAGGAAACTGGAATATTTACAAGCAAACCCTGACACTATACAATAGTGAGACAAGAAAGAAAGTCGGTCAAGCCCGACTATAACATACTCTGTACCAACGAAATTATTTGCTCAGCATATATTTTGATGCTGCAGTAGTAGCTGAAAGCAGCGCTGCTTCTGCGCTGCAGCAGCGAACAGTCTTTTGATCATAGCTCGACAACCGATCCTCCGATCTTTACCAATCTTTTGGCGAATCGATAAATAATGCTGATTACTAAATATGACTTGGGAGATATGACGTTTTTCAAAATCGCGTGGGCGGGAGTGGGCTTGGCCAAAATTGAAAATAAACTTGATCTACTTGCAAGTATAATAATTTTTTGTCCCATTCAAGTCAAACCTCTATCTCTTACCATCTGAGATTTTTGCGTTCATTCGGACAGGCGACGGATCATCAGATTGACTTGAAACTCGGTTTGTAAGAATAGTAAGTAAAATAAATGTATTTGTTTTTCCGATCTTGTTCAATAAATTTAGATGTGACATTCCGATGTTGGAAACGTTTGCCAGTATGGTCGGAAAATTCATAGAAAACTCTGCATGCAGAACAACTAGTTGTCATCCGAATGACTTGAAATTCGGTATGTCAGTATAGTAAGTGAAATCAATTGATATGTGATTTTCCGTTAACCGATATCGAAATCAATATCGATAAGGATAACAATAACGACGATGACGATAACGGTATTAATAACGATATCTATATAAAATTGAGTTAAGTCTAACTTGCCGACTCTGGTTGTGTGCTCTACGTGGAACTAAAAAAGATCTAATATTTTAACATTTGCGAAATACGGTCGGAAAAAAAGTTAATATATTAAGTTTTTATTGATATATGGGACATTCCATATCAACTCAGCCACCCCAGCTTTTTTATCTTCCAAAAATTGTTTATTGGCTATTATATTGAAGTACTATATATAGATGAAAAAAACCCCAATACTTTGTTCCCCTACATTCAATAGTTCTCCAGATAATCCGGAAAACAAATAAAACGTTTAAAAATTCATATCTTTTAAGCGGTGTGACGGATTTGATCGAATCAAGAACAATTTTTGGTAAACTTTTCGTGAACTTTTCAGAAAAATATAAAACAACTCTCAAAGTTATCAGAAGTGGTCTTTTTGATTAAAAAAACTGTTTTTTCTCTTTTCTTCAAGAGGGCCACTCGATATTTCATTCGAATATTGTTTTTCAGATAGAGCATATTTTTAAGTACATTCTGTAATATATTTCAAGATGGCAGACAGCCTGAGAGCTCGGGAATCAATTTTTTTAAATATCCAATTTCGGCGTTTGACTGATTTATCAAATATTATGAACAGAAACTTTGTCCTTAAACCTTGGCATTATTCGACTATTTTCAAGATAAAAACTGCGAACTTTTTCCACAGTCTCACTTGATAGAGAATAACCTGCTTTGATAGTTGGCGGAGCAAACACTCCTTTCATTTCTCTTAAACGTATTGCTTTTAAGGCCATGTGTCGTGTCGTATTGAATTCGGAAGAGACATTTCGTAAACTCCAAGACCGTTACCCCGCGGTTAAAATCCGCAGGCGCTCGGGGTATGTCTGCAAATCATGGAATTTGGCCTTCAAAGCATCCAAATAGCGAATTTATTAAATCATGAACGTGATTTCGGTTTGAAAGTTGAGGGACATTATTTCGCAACTGCCCACGGTAAAGGAGCGTGTAACAGAGTGGGCGCTCAAAAGAGAAACCAGGCGTAGAAGTCTCCAGATCACTCATACTGAACCTGTTATCAGTCTAGATGCTTTGTTTCGATGGTCAAAAGATCATTTTCAAGGGATTGATGTATTTTTTACAAGAAACAGGAGCACGACACTGTCAAATCAGAATTGAAGACAAGGTTTGACAGTGCAAAGCCCATTCCTGGTATTCAAAAGCAACAGTGCTTCATTCCCGGAATGGATAATCAGCTACGATTCAAGCGTTATTCTTCAGCAGTTGATGAGGACGTTTTTCCTAAGGAAAAGAAGCAAAAGCAGCGAAAGTCTGCGCGTAGTTCTAGTTGTATTCGTCGCATCGGTTCACGCTAGAGCTTTTGGAAAGCTCTTTTCACGCGGTAACACGTGTTTGATTTATTGTTGTTTGTTTTTAGTCGTTCGTGAGTTATAGTCGCAAACATGGAGCAAAATAAAGAGAAAATACGGCATATTTTACAGTACTACTACGATAAAGGCAAAGATGCATCTCATGCTGCCAATAAAATTTGTGCAGTTTATGGACCCGATACAGTTTCCATTTCCACCGCACAACGATGGTTTCAACGTTTTCGTTCTGGTGCAGAGGTGATCGAAGATGCGCCACGGTCCGGAAGGCCTGTCGTCGAAAATTGCTATAAAATCGCTGAATTGATCGCAAGAGACCGGCATAGTAGCAGCCGTAGCATCGGCCAAGAGCTGGGCATGAGTCATCAAACCGTTATAAACCATTTGAAGAAGCTTGGATTCAAAAAGAAGCTCGATGTATGGGTGCCACACGACTTGACGCAAAAAAACATTTTGGCCCGTATGGATGCATGCGAATCGCTTTTGAATCGCAACAAAATAGACCCGTTTTTGAAGCGGATGGTGACTGGCGATGAAAAGTGGGTCACTTACGACAACGTGAAGCGCAAACGGTCGTGCTCGAAAAGCGGTGAAGCTGCCCAGACGGCGGCCAAGCCTGGATTGACGGCCAGGAAGGTTCTTCTGTGTGTTTGGTGGGATTGGCAGGGAATCATCCACTATGAGCTGCTCCCCTATGGCCAAACGCTCAATTCGGACCTGTACTGCCAACAACTGGACCGCTTGAATGCAGCACTCATGCAGAAGAGGCCATCTTTAATCAACAGAGGCCGAATTGTCTTCCATCAGGACAACGCCAGGCCACACACATCTTTGGTGACGGGCCAGAAGCTCCGGGAGCTCGGATGGGAGGTTCTTTTGCATCCAACGTATAGTCCGGATCTCGCACCAAGTGATTACCACCTATTTCTGTCCATGGCGAACGAGGTTGGTAGTCGGAAGTTGGCCACAAGAGAGTCCTGTGAAAATTGGCTCTCCGGGTTTTTACAATAGGGAAGCGAGCTTCTATAAGAGGGGCATTATGAAGTTGGCATCTCGTTGGGAACTCGTCATCGAACAAAACGGCGCATATTTAAATCGCATTATTATAACCAATTTTATGAACAATTGAAAATTCAATAAAAATACCGCAAGACTTTTATTAAAATTGTTATTAATTGGATGATACATCGTTTATTATACGAAAATATTGAATTTGTTCTTCTTTTTTTGTTTGCTCTTTTGTTTTCTTTGGTCGAAATTTGTATTACGTTCAAGGGTAATAATACTCTTATATTGTGATGAACAAAATTAAGCCACAAATTGATTAATTGTTAATTATTTCGTTCATAATATTTGAAAAATCAGTCAAACGCCGAAATTGGATATTAAAAAATTAATTCCCGAGCTCTCAGGCTGTCTGCCATCTTGAAATATATTGCGTAATGTAGTTAAAAATATGCTCTATCTGAAAAAAAAATATTTTAGTGAAATATCGAGTGGCCCGCTTGAAGAAAACAGCAAAATCAGTTGTTTTTTTTAATTAAAAAGAATATTTCTGATAACTTTGAGAGTTGTTTTATATTTTTCTGAAAAGTTCACGAAAAGTTTACCAAAAATTGTTCTTGATTCGATCAAATCCGTTACACCGTTTAAAAGATATAAATTTTTAAACGTTTTATGTGTTTTCCGGATTATCTGGAGAACTTTTGACGGCAGGGGTTTTTTCCATCTATCTATAGTACTTCAATATAATAGCCATTAAAAAATTTTCGCTCGGGTGGCTGAGTTGATATGGAATGTCCCGTATCTGTTTTAATTAATATATCTGTTTTAAAATTAGCTTGACTGATAACTGATTGCAGTATAGACTGGCGGCGTAGTGAAGCGTGCCGGGTTATTTGTTAGTCCAGTTTTGGAAAATCTACTCAAAGGGTCTTAAATTTGTAACATTTGACTTCAATATTAACTGACTTTAACATAACTAAAGTATTGCAAAATTCTACGAATCAGGTATTCATCCGATCAGATTCAAACTCATTTTCAACGATTTATATAAAAATTGAACACTGATTGGGCAAAAGTGATTGTGTAAACAACTTTTTAACTTTCTTGAAAAAAGTACGGAATATAAAACATTTTTTTTAGTTTATCCACAAAGTGCAAATATTAACGGAGAACTGTTGGATAAAACTCATTCGTTCTTCTTTTGATCAGCTCCAAACTCATTTTTAAAACTACACATTAAACTCTATTACCAGCATGATTTCTAGAAAAATCAGGACAATTTTGCTAAAAAACTGCTACAATAGAAGTTTTAGTCTTTCATTCGATCGAACTTGAATTTTTAAAATTGCGATCAAAACCATGGTTTAACCATATAATAATCATCCGATTTGGACACAAATTTGTAGACAAAAATTGTAGGTTAAAGCATGCAAAACAAACACATACATTTCAGGATGCTACCAGTTAAAACACAGAAGTTGTTTTAACGAAGACTGGTGGTTTTCAGGCCTTTCTTTTGTATGGCAGGTATACCATTCAGTTGTCCGATTTTTGGCAAACTTGGCAGAATTAAACAAAAGCATAGAAAACCTATGAATACAAAGATTGGAGACGTTTTCATTAAAAAGAAAAAAGTTTTTCTCACTGAAACTAGTTTTCCGACCAACTGTTCCTATAGGAGTTATGAGATATAGTTATCCGATCCGGTTGGTTTCGACATATTAATAGCGTGCAGAAAAAAGAAAACTCTATGCATAATTTCATTTCGATAGCTTCAATTCGGAGAGACTAGTTTGCGTAGAAACAGACAGACGGACGGACAGACAAAAATATATATATATTTTATGGCGTGGAAGTTTCTAAGCGTTGCAAACATCTGGGCAAAATTATAATAACAATTGCAAGGGTATACAATGGAAACCGAACTGTATGGGCTAATTTTGAGCAGGGCCACACCACTACAGCGCCCTTACTTTACTTTTTTTATTAGATAGAAAATAGATGAAACGGTTTATTTACTGACCGATGGACAGTTGATCGTTGACGAGAGAGGGTGGTGTTCCTCTTAAAACCACTGTACGATCTACTAGCCTCCTTTGTGGTGTTGTGCGTCTCCTTTTAAAGTTGAGCGAAGGCATAAACTGACCTCGAGCTGGCTAAAACTGCAGGTAGGGCAACAAACAAAAAGGGTGGGTCCAATGGTTTCGATTTTTTCTCAGAAACGGCATTTAAGAAATGGATGAAATAAAAAAGGATCTATTAAGAATTAATAACCAGCCTGCCTCCACGTTTGAGGTAGGTTTGAAAAACCCAACGCTATAATGCTTCAGTCAAAATTTTAAAAATCGACCTTTATTGTATGCCTAAGCTAACAAGAAAAAACTCGGTCAAGCCCGGCTATAACATACTCTGTACCAAGGAAATTATTAGCTTAGCATAAATTTTGATGCTGCAGTAGTAGCTGAAAGCAGCGCTGCTACTGCGCTGCAGCAGCGAACAGTCTTTTGATCATAACTCGAAAGCCGTTCATCCGATCTTCACTATCTCTTTGTCGGATAGATAAGTTATCTAAATATGTCTAGAAGGAACGAACCATCTATCTTTAAAACTGTGGGATATATGGCATTTTTTCCAAATTGCGGGGGCGGGAGGGTGCTTGGCCAAAATTGAAAACAAACTTGATCTGCCTGCAGACATAAGAAGCATATGTCCCATACACGTCAAACCTCTATATCTTACCATCTCTGAGATCTGTGCGTTCATACGGACAGACTGACGAACATGACGGATATGACTCGGCTGTTGATGCTGATCAATAGACCTCGGATTTTGCATATGTTGAAATCGATTTTGATCCTACTACTGATCAAGAATATATATACTTTATAGGTATAGGGTCGGAGATGCTTCCTTCTGGCTATTACACACTTTTGCACAAACTTATTATTCTCTATCTACAGAGTATAAAAAACGTATGTTAAGGCCGGCCTTGCCCGACTTTGATATACCCATCACTACTCAGTGGAATTATGATTTCTTATGTTAATTTACAAAGCATTAACACTGATGTAAATATATCGACATAATGTGAGCTAATTGCTCTAAAAAAATATGCAACATTTGCCATTTATTTTATGACATTTATGAAAATTTAAGATTATTGGTTTTGGGCAGTTCGACATCTTAAAAGTTATTTGACAACCGTTATTAATGAAAGCAGGTCGGGAGGGGCGTGGCCAACATTTTAATCAAACTTGATCTGCCTGTAGATAACGTTCAAAGGTTCGTACTTTCTGGACATATTTAGTAATCAGCATTATTTATCGATCCGCCGAAGCAATGGTGAAGATCGAATAAACGATAGTCGAGTTATAGTATGTTTTTAAAACCCAAAATAAGAAATGAAACCAACAAAAAGTTTGTTTGTCTTAAGACTCGGCGATATTAAGGACGATCTTTGAACACAAATGCGATTTCGACAATTACAAGGACTGCTTTATCTTTGACAGCCATGAAAATTTTTTTTTAACAGTTTCAACAAAAATTCGGTACGTTATGCTTTTAGGTTTAAAGTTCGGACTAATTAAGGGCGATGTTATTATTTGTTAGTGATATAGCGCACCGCGACCAATTGTTATCTATTGTGTACAAGGGCGATGCTTAATCAGAAGCGAGTTTTTGGTTAGTCAGTCAGTCGTCTGACTGGTGACCGTCGCGCAGCCCAAACCAAAAGAGATAGGTTGATGAATTTTTTACAGTAGTTTGTCCTATGCTGAAAGTGAGTACCAAGACGGGGTTGTGGAAAAATCCACCTGGAAAAGCGTCGGGAAAGATTGTTTGGGGAAACGATTTTGTTCATCCGATTGACCTGAAACTCGGTTTGTAATCAAAGTATGAGAAATAATTGTAAACGTGTTTTCCTGATTTTGCAAAATCTGCCCACATGAAAATTTCCCGGAAAATTCGAGATGGAAAAATCTATTTTTCACCCGATTGACTTGAAACTCGGTTTGTAAGGATAGAAAGCGAAATGAATTGAGATGTCAATTTCCGTTGTTGGAAAATATGACCGTAGATTCGGGAAATTCACGGAAAAGCGTCAGAAAAGTTTGTATTGGGAAAACTTTATTATACCCTTGCAGAGGGTATATTGAAATTGTCCAAATGTTTGTAACGTATAGAAGGAAGCATTTCCGACCACATAAAGTATATATATTCTTGATGATGACGAGCTGAGTCGATTTAGCCATGTCCGTCTCCTCGTCCGTTTCTATGCTAGCTCCTCCGTCACTTTTGTATCTATAGCCATCAAACTTTGCACGAAGTCTTCTGGTACAAATACGATGCACATTTGTCGGAACCGGCCGTATCGGATGACTATAAAATATAGCTGCCATAAGAACGATCGGTCGAAGAACTAGTTCTAGTGAGAAAAACTTTTTTGATTTTAATGCAAACGTCTCCAAACTCCGTATTTAATGCTTCTCCATGATTCTGCAAAATTTGAAATTCGAAATCGGGCATCTATATAGTATAGCTATCATACAAAAGTAGTCAGAAACATAGTCTTATTGAGAAAAACTTGTTTGTTTTCAGTGGATATGTCCTTCAAATAAGTTAAAAAACGAGCTGCAAGGGTATACAAACTTCGGCCGAGCATAAGTTAACTTTCCTCAATTTTTTTCATTCAATTAACTTGAAATTCGGTTTTTAAGTAAAGTATGCGAAATTATTGGACACGGGTTTTCCCGATTTCGGAAAATCCGCCCACATGGAACACAGCCGGAAAATTCCATGGGCAAAAATCTATTTTTCATCCGATTGACTTAAAAATCGGCTTAAATCGGAAAATTCACGGAATAGCGTCAGAAAAGTTTGTATTGGGAAAACTTTATTGTTCATTTGATTAAATTTAAAATCGGTTTGTAAGCAAAGTATGCGAAATAGTTGGCCACGTGTTTTCTCCGATTTCGGAAAATCTGAAAGTCCGGGAAATTTCGATATGCAAAAATCTATTATTCGGTTTGTAAGGAAAGTAAGTGAAATAAATTGAGATGGAATATTCCGATGTAGGAAAATTTTACCAATGGTCGAAAAATTGAAGGAAAAGTGCAATCTATAATTCACCCGATTAAATTGAAATTCGGATTGTAACAATAGTAAGTGAAGTTTCATCCGATTGACTTAAAACTCATTTTTTAAGGATAGTTAGTAAGATAAATTGAGATACCAGTTTTCGATGTCGCGATTTTTTGATATTGATATAATGTTTGCTGATTTTTGTAAATTTTTTTCCAAACATAACATTAACTAAATTAAAATTGTTGAGGCTGTGTGTTGCAACTAGAAAAGTACCCATAGAACGCGAACCTAGGGTAAACTAGAAAAACTGGGTATGAGGCGATGCTTGCAGAAGTGCCTTCAATTAGAATTTAAGGGTCTCAAGGTTTTTTTTTTCAAAAGTTTGATTTTGTCGAACTGTTATTAAACAGAATGGACTACAAAAATTACTTCATCCAGGAGATGCCGTCTCGGGATTGAATGGAAAAGGCTATAAACTGCATATGCCAGCTCTGTTGTGAAAAAGAAATCAGTTGCCGACGTTGGAAGCAAATACATCGCGGAACGTGACCAGTGGTTTGACCTGGTTCTTATTTGGCATGTAGGTTGGGAATATGGAGTTGGATGATTTACTGGTTCAGAAATTACGGTTCAAATGTGGCGTTTGCCAACGAGGCATTGGGAATGTCAACAAACTAACGTTTTGTTAATGGAAACGACAAAATTTTCAAGAAATGATGTCAGTTGAAAGGCGCTATTCAGCCGGAACTACCTAACCTAACCAGTTTGAACGAGTTCAAATGTTAACATTGACTTGCACCAGTTAAAACTCAAATCATATTTTCACTGGGCATTTAGCTGGTATAAAATAAAACTCATAAGTCTTACGGTCCCTGGTTTTAGCCGGCTCGAGGTCATGTTATGTTTTCACATAACCTACACTTTTTTGCATTGCTCTTCACAAACCCTGCACTAAATTTATCGACTTACTTGCGAATGCTTGAGTAATTGCTAAATATTTCCTCAGAAAATAGTCCGTCTGATGGATCGATGATAACGCTATTATTATCACCAGTAAATCCGTTGTCCAGTAGTGAAATGAGGTCCTCAGGCACGTAATTGTCGCCTCCCTCTTCAGTGTCCTCAGCTTCCTCATCATCACGAGATAGTAGATTGTTCACCGCCAAATTTACATCCAAATTGGTGCGCTGTTTAACAATGTCCATTTTGATTATTCATGATTTGACATTATAACAAAGAGGACGAATTGCACTCACTTGAAGTTCCCTAATTATGAGATTTCTACTTTTACCCTGTAGAACGACTTCTGCTTGCGAAATGAGTTCCTCGGGTACATAAGTCGCGGGCACCGTTACCAAAGGTCGATTTGAAGTGCTACCACCGATTATGACCCCTGTACTTCTTGAACCCGAACCCTGGCCACTTGAGCTCGATCTTCCGGTTGCACGCAGAAGACGGGCTCTGGATCGAGCCATTGGCCGAGATGATGACGGTGCTTTGGGGGCATTGCTTGTCCCAGGTCCTCCAGTTGTTGAGCTGCAAAAAAAAGACGTGTTAGTTTGTCTCTCCAAAAGCTGGATTTAGTAGATTTGGTAACATACCACTTATTGTCGGCCTTCGTAAGATCTAATTTCTCGGAGTTAATAGAAAATGACACTCGAAATGCTTTTCCATCTTCTAATAGCACACCAATATGGTTTGGTCCAATTACTACTTCTCTCACTGGAATTTTTAGTTGCTCAAATATGCGATGAGTTCCATAACCAAATCGGTTTACTTTTTCCGAAACTTCCCGTATTCTGCAATAGAATAAAGATTAAAATATTAAATCTTGCAAGGAATTAACTTAACACATATTTCCCAAAATTGTAAAACCATTTATAGGATCTCACTATAATGTGGTTCAAAAGTTCTACAAAAATAGGTTTGTCCAAATTAATTTTTCTGTATATACTAATATTCAGTCATGTCAAACATCTGCACATCTGTGCATGTCACAGATGATGAGAGATATACACTGCCCGTCAACCAATTAGCACACCCTGTGCTCCGCGTCTTAGGAACTTTTTATCAGGAAAACGAATAATACTTTAAAGATGATTTTTTTTCTATTAAAAGATATATGGGCATTTCCTTCGTACACATTAAAAGTAAAAAACAGGCAAACTAAAGCGCATTTTAAATTCGTTCTTGACTTCATATTAAAGGTCTTCGCTAGCACTTTAATTATTGCTAAAAGAGAATAGCAAGTGAAATCGAGTTACCAAAATATAGACAAAATAAGAAGCGATTCGAACTCGACAAAAACAGAAGCGATTTTCGGTCCTATCTATATAAAGACAAAGTTTAGCGAATCCCAACAAAGCCCAAATTGATTTAATATCATATCAATGAATTGTTCTTTCAAATGTATTTTGTTTGATTTGGAAATCTTCTGTATTTTTTTTTTATTAAATATTGGTCGGTGTCGCTACGTGACATGTCGAACGCGACATTTTTTCCATCAAGATATTTATATGGTTTTTGATTAAAGCAAAGCAAAAACTTACAGTTAATTGCAATTACATAGTTTGATATAGCCTCTTATCCAACATTTTTTAACCCTTCGGACCCTTAAAACAGTTTAAGATATCAAAAATCAATAAAATCCATGGGCAATTTTTTAAGAAAAAACTTGCCATAAAAGTATAAAAATGAGAAAAACTGTGATTGAGCGAATTTGCGTTCGAAAATCTCGAAACGGGCTATGAGCAAATTTGCTACTGGCTTAATTTAGTTAAATTTAATTGTTTCCCTGGGAAAATGTGACAAAATATAGTGGTTTTAACAACTTTTAATGTTTTCGTGTCGGTGGACCTTTTTGCGGAAATGCCCATATCCATTGTGTGGATAGGTGCGCTATCCTGCTGGAACTTCCAATTCAAGGGTACAAAAATTTCCTTGACTGCAGGGAAAGCCGTTTTCAGTACACCTTTGTACGCAATGACATTCATAGGGCTCGTTAGAAATTGCAGTTCTATTGTGCCAAAGTAAGTAATAGCTCCCCACTCCATGACACCACCGGGCACGGCTGTGGAATTGTCTTAGAGCAGGGCATCCCAGCCCCTTCTTATGAGTGCGCTTTTACTCACACAAACAATAAACCAAAATCAGAAACAACAACTACCACAAGAAAACCAAAGAGAAAGCCGATTACTGCCGGTTGTGTGTGTGGGTGCTTGTGGCTGTCTGATGTTGTTGCCTATAATTCCGTAAGATCATAGGAGAGGAAGAGAAGAGAGACACAAACGCGCTGTCTGCACCAATTTCGCAACAGCAACCAGCCTTTGCCTATGCCTATGCGTCAGCCACATGTGCGTTGCTGAGGCTTTCGCGACTTACAACAACAAAGGCGCATGAAGCGTATGAAGCTTGGGCATCGCTGATCTAAAGTATGCTCTTCCTTTCTAAAATCATGAAAGTAGTAGGCATAGCCATCAGGACTCTCCAAATTGAACTTTTTTTTATCCCAGAAGACTTTAGGCTCCCACTCCTTGGTCTGTCATATTCGATCGACAGAAACCGAGCCGTTGCATCTCTCGAAGTTGGTTAAGTTTTTTTTTTTAATTTAATACGCTTTTGTTCAGCATTCGATAAAATTCTTTGCACAGTCCAAACGCACGCATTAACACCACTTTTATCTTTTATTTTGGCGACTGAGTCGTGAGAATTATATGCGTGTCTTAATATGATTCGCTTGTCAGCTGCTGAATTACTGATGAGGGCCTACCTTTCATGTTTTCCCATAGGTATCCTCAAGTATGAGATAATAACTTAAAGGCTGCGTTTAATATTTTTCGATATTTGAAGAATCGAGTGACCTAACTCCATGTAAACCTTTATTTTGGCTTTTCCAGACTTATCTAACGACTCCAATTTTCCCATTATTAATTTATTTTATTGACAATTGGTCGCAATAAATAAACAATAAATTTAAACGCCCAAACAAGACAGCCTACACGCTAAAATTGACACTAAAGCGAAAATGTGCTAATCGGCTGTCCCAAAAAATATGTATAATATGTATATAAGCGAAATAACGGTACACTTCCAGAGCTAAAAGTTTGTCGCAGAATGAGAGAAATTGATGAAGATTAACAGAAAAAGAATAATGGGCATGAAACATACTCAGAGTTCTGAGTTATTTTCCTTTAAGCTGATAGGTTAAAGAGTGTGCTAATGGGTTGTCAGGCAGTGTAAGTTCGGCATGTGTAGGATAGATAGTGGTAGTGAGCCTACTACTTACTGCCTAAGCAAAATACATTCTGAATTAATTCTACTGCAGGACTTATGATTTATTATTCTATTATTCCTATTGATTTATTATTCTGTAACACATATCCAAGCCGACACCTCCACCACAGCTTTAGTGAGATGGCCTTCGATTTGCTATAACTTTTTAAGCTTGTTGCTCAGCCTTATCTAAAATTTATGAAAATGGGTAAACGCTTAAGGGCGATTCTTTTGCAGCTTTGATTTTATAAAAAAAAAAGTATGAAATCGTTGAGTCGATAGAACGATCTTTAAAATTTAATGTTTGAAGATGATTTCGTGTTAATTTTGACCGTGACTGCGCGTTAATTACGTGAAATAAACAGTTCACCGAAGATGCCCCTCAGTTGGGCAAAAAAAAAGTTTATAATCATCTCATTCTCCACTCACAGTAACGTTCCTGCCTTTGTCATACACAAGAAAGAAAGTCGGTCAAGCCCGACTATAAAATACTCTGTACCCACGAAATTGTACGCCCAGCATACGTTTTGATGCAGCAATAGCAGCGCTGCTACTACGCTGCAGCAGCGAACAGTCTTGTGATTATAACTCGACAGCCGTTCCATCGATCTTTCCCATTGATCGACTGGCTATATCGACTCGGCTGTTGATGATGCTGCTGGGTCGGATATGCTTCCTTCTGGCAGTTGCATACTGTTGCACAATCTTTTTATACTCTATGTACCTACAGTACAGAGCAGAGTTGGCATTATTCTAATAAAAAATCATTTAGATAATTATTTGAAATCAAATTTTATTTGTAAATAATTTAATATAAATAACGATCATTCGAATGATTATCTAGATAAAATTATTCTTTATTTAAATAAAAATAGTCGACAAATAACACTCGGAATAAATTATTTGTCTACAAATTGACAAATTTTTTCGAATAAAACGAATAAATCTAGCTCAGATAAGAAGGCGTACAAACCCCCAAATGACAGGATGACAAAAGCTGTGGCTCTAGTCAAACCCGCGTGTATGGTTAAACGCCCTGGTTTTAGAGAGAGGGCCTCTGGCGCTGCGTGTTGGGGAAGATGAATTGGTGTACCCTCATAATTAAAATGTAGTTCGGGTCATTTCTTGATTTTTGGACATGCCGAATTAAGCGTAAGATAGTTAGGATAAGTTTAATGTGCTTATGCAGCTATAATAGAATATTTGTTATTTGTGAACATTGCTGCCAATTTAGCTTTTTTCCCGTCAAATCCAGCTTTTTTCGAAGCCCAATTGCGGGAAAAATATGTGAATAGCGGGAAGTGGGAATTCTGGCTTTTTAAAAATTAATTTGGATTTTTTCGCTTTATTTTAATGCTGGCACCAATTTCATGAAAACATGTAGCAGCACGGATGCAACTTGCAAAAACAAAAAAAGTTTGGTATCAAAATATACCATTTTCGATAAATCTGTGAAAAAAGTATACAAGTTTTGGTAGAAATATTCCAAATGTGTGTAAGAGTGGCAGCTCTATCATTCGTTTATATCGATATTTGCCAATATCACCCCCACTACTTTATGCAAACTGTCATCACAATCACAATAAATAGTGCGCTGCTTAAGTGGGATTTTTTCGGGGACAAAAAATATATAAGAATGCCAAAAGAATACAAACAAAAGTGCCGTGATGCTTGGATAAAGAGCGAAGAATTTAAGGCGTGGCTTCGCAGGGACGACAAAAGGGTCTATTGCAGCTACTGAAAGACAACAATAACTGCAAAGCTGAGCGATCTGCGTGCTCATGGAAGCACTAAAAAACACACAGGTGCGATAGGCGGCTTCCAGTAAAAAAATAAAATTGATTTTGGTAGCTTGCCTACAAAAACTGTGGAGCAGGAAGCAGCATTGTGTCTGTTTATTGCAGAGCACACAGCTATGGCTCAAGTAGACCATTTGGGCAACTTATGCAGCAGCTATTTTGATAGTGCAACGGGCGGGCGAATAAAGCTTCATCGCACAAAATGCACCAGCATTATAAAAAATGAAGACTGGGCAAATGCTGCTATGAATATAAAGTCCCTTCAAATTATCTTCGCATGATCGGTACCAACATGTCGTACGATTGTGAAACCGATGCTAATCGCGAAGAACTAGACGACGTGCTGAAAATCTTATAAATAAAACAAAGAAAAAAAAATAAAGTAAACCATAAAAACCGCTTTTTTTACGCTTTTTTCAGAAATTTTGCAGCTTTTTTTGCCGTTGCTTCCATCCAGAAACAGCTTTTTTTTCTGGAAAAAAATTGGCAGCACTGTTCGTGAAAAAATTATTCGCAGATAAATTATTCTGACACGAATAATATAATATGTCAAACAAATAAATTTCGATTATTTTTATTTGGAATAAATTTGTTCGAATAAAGCATAATTTTTTTTTATTCGAATAATATTAATTTTCTGAAAAATTATTCGTTATCCGTATTCAAATAAAAAAATGCCAACTCTGGTACAGAGTGTAAAAATAGAGCCGAACTTTGTGTCCGCTTGCAGCACGTTTTTATACCCGTTACTCGTAGAGTAAAAAGTGTATTCTAAAGTCGTGCATATGTATGTAACAGGCAGAAGGAAGCATCTCCGATATCATAAAGTATAATATATATCGACCCTTGTGCGCAAAAATATCGTATGTGCCAAAAACTAAATTTTACAGGAGAGCGTTGTTTTTTACTTTTCGCTGCGGCGGCTGGCAACATCGCCACCAAATTTCATATGAGCAACAATAATCGACTTATTTAACTAAACTCATAAATATTTCTGTGAAAAAACTGATAGTTTCCGTAACAACTCATTTTTGGCTCATACGATATTTTCGCCTACAAAAAATTTTAGTGTGTTAGTCAAGTTTGGCACTTACGATCAATTTTAAAATGGCTAAAATTCCACAAAATATAAAAAAACTACACAAAAATTACCAATGTCTATGGTTTTAAAGAATTTTGAAAAATTATATATTTATGTTTTTATTTCAAGTACGTTTAGAATTATACTAGAGAAAATTTTAGTTTGACATATTAACATATTAAAGTAATTCAGTAGCTTAATCTTCTTCGACGCTTCCAACCAACGCGTCTTTTGTAGTTGACGAATGTCGCAAAGTTAAATATTCATTATGATATTTTGGTGGTATACTGTTTTTTAAACAAAGATTTTCAAAGTCAATGAATTTTTTTGTCGAAATAGTTAAAGACTTCTAATATAGTGATTTTATTTTATGGATAAATTTTAAATTGGTAATAGTTTTTTTTTGAGAACTATTAAAATAACCATATTGTAGTTCTATTGAACCTGAATTTTTCTGGAATATGGCGATTCGAAGCGAATTTATTTTCAATTTCATTTTACTGGGAAGTAATGAATTCGCGTATGACTTCCAGTTTTGGAAGTCGGTGTGCCCCATTTCAATGCACTCGTGGCCCGATGGGTTGGTTCGTGCACTGCGAATAATGGTGGACCATTCGCTAGGTGCCCAAATGGTTCGATTTCGCACAAACGATTCAATTGTGCTATGTATGGAATCAACTGGCATAAAACAAGAAAGAAAGTCGGTCAAGCCCGACTATAGCATACTCTGTACCAACGAAATTATTCGCTCAGCATAAATTTTGATGCTGCAGTAGCAGCTGAAAACAGCGCTGCTTCTGCGCTGCAGCAGCGAACAGTCTTTTGATCATAACTCGAAAACCGTTCATCCAATCTTCACCATTCCTTTGGCTGATCGATATGTTATCCTTATTACTAAATATATCTAGAAGGAACAACCCACCTATCTTTAAAACTGTAGGAGATATGACGTTTTTCTAAATTGCGGGGGCGGCAGGGGGCGTGGCCAAAATTGAAAATAAACTTGATCTGCCTGCAGACATAAGAAGCATATGTCCCATACATGTCAAACCTCTATCTCTTACCATCTCTGAGATATGTGCGTTCATACGGACAGACAGACAGACGGACATGGCTATATCGACTCGGCTGTTGATGCACATACACACTTTGGGAGCTGCAGAGTATTTTATTGTCCGGCTTCACCAGCTACAAATATGTTAGTATTATCTCGGCTTAGCCCCTTGAGACTGTAAAATTAATTGTATAATATATAAGCGAGAAAGCTAAGCTAACTTCGGCTGTGCCGAAGTTTTTATACCCTTGCAAATGCTCGCTTAAATATTTTAAAAAATACCATTTATCACAGAGAATAGTTCGCGTAGAAACAGACAAACAGACGACCGGACAAAGCTCAATCGACTCAGCTCGTCACCCTGATCAAGAATATATATAGTTTATGGGGTCGGAAATGAATATTTCTATGCGTTGCAAACTTCTGGACAAAATTATAATACCCTTTGCAAGGGTATAAAAATGTAACAAAATGTATACAATTCTTTTACTGATGTGTACACAAATATGTATATACTCTGCAAGGGTATAAAAACTGTAAAATAGGTGATTTGTTTTTAATTTGAGTATGATGATGTTTGTGATACTTATGATTTGCAGAATGTTTTCTAAGCCAATTGAAAAACAACAACATAGCCTAAGACTAGACACTGAGCGTGATCGGAGACGATGCCTCTTTGCGTTGTGGACTCTATGGCAAAATTAGAAAACCCTTTTCATGTGCATAACAAGAAACGCGTTAATAGGTTCGTTTTATGCTTTAGTTAATAAATCAACTTAACGTCTAAAAATGGCATTACACCATTGTATTAATTAATAATAAAAAAAACAGAGATAACTTCATAATTTTTGAATTTTTATGAAACGAAGAGTGGTCTTAATTGCCCGGCTTTATCCAACCATTCATTTCAAAAAAGGGGCAGCATGAAAAACATTTTGTTTTTCGATCGCAGTCCATAATCGACCGATGGATATTCAACCTTTATGAATTTTACATGCATACTTTTGTACAATAAACCATACATACCAATTAAACAAATATTCAGCCAAAGTAATAGACATTGTTCATACATACATACATAAATGTACATGTGCATGACAGAAGAAATTGTTAATTTATTCAAACACTCGATTGCAAGCATATTTATGTAAGTAGATATACATATTAATCGATAAAAGTGCATTTAGGCACATAAAATAAAACTTCGCAAGTGTGTCTGAACCTTGCAGTCTTGTTGCAAGTGTCTACCTATGGTGAAAAGATGTACAAACATACATACACATGTGCATATGACTAGCCACCATACGAACATACACACATTTAATCTAGTTTACCTCTCTATGAATTGTTCATCTGAACCCGGAAGAGGTTGCAAAACAAATTGCATCGACACCATCTCAGTTTACTTTATTTACACATAAACGAAACCAGTTTCTTCAAATTTCATTTCACGAGAACTATGATAGAATTTTTCCAAGCGATGTAAGAGATGAAATAAAATGTGTATATTTATATCGATACTACCAAGGAACTATATCGATAAATTTGATGATATGCTTGCATCACGCAAATAAATATGTAAGCAAAATAGCGACGAAAAGTTAGAGAAGAATTTGGAATAGTGGAATCCGGACCACTGAGGGATTTTGAATTTTCTCTCGACAGCAATGATTAATCTAAAAACTTTAAGTGCAGAAATGTTAAGAATTAAGTGTTATTGTTTAAATTGGGCTGGGATTGGTTTCAACATTTTTTGGCATTATAAACGTGGTGTTGGAAAATTGACTTTCCAATAAATTGAATATATCTGAACTTCCAGTTCGCGTGGGGGTATACACGATATATGTGCGTATTGTTGCATTTGTGGTTTTTTCTTTATGTTTGTTTTGGTTATTTCGATAGAAATATCGATAGATCTAGATTAAAGGCACTTGCATGTGTAGGTATGGGTGTGAGTGTAGCTTTTTGCACCGGAGCGCCCTCTAGCCTTGGCATTCGGCAAGCGGGGCCGGTTGATCGTTGCGGGAGAGGGGGGGAGTTCAAATTCGAAAGTGGAGAGAGGTAAAGGCCTTGAAAACGGCCAACGACCCCTCTCAGCAGTTATCTAGGTCAGGGACGATTGGAATTATGGGAAATAGCCTAGCTAACGACCGCTAACTTGTGCCAAGGGCACAGAGAAGTTTCAGATGCTGGCTGATGAGGCCGCGAAGGCAAAGACCGGCCCAGCCTATAACTATTTTTGTTTTTTTTTTGCCGATTAAAATTTGAAAATAAGTGGTTTAGTGGTAGTGTATTGTGGATGTTTTTTTTGATTGAAATCATATAATTTTAATTTTTGGATTAATATCACTTAAAGACGAATACAACGAGAAAGCTAAGCTAACTTCGGCTGTTCCGAATTTTTTGTACCCTTGCAAATGCTCGCTTAAATATTTTCAAAAAATACCCTTTTTCAGACCGATTTGGCCAAGAACTTGTTAAATTATGTGAAAGCACGTGAAACAAACAAGTACAAAATTGCAGGATGCTACCATTAAAAACAAAAAAGTTTTTCTAACTAAAACTGTTTTTCAGACCTATCTTTTGTATGGCAGCCATACCATATAGTTGTCCGATTTTAATAAAACTTGGTAGAATTATAAAACATAGTAAACCTACGATTACAAAGTTTGGAGACGTTTCCGTTGAAAAGAAAAAAGTTTTTCTCACTAAAACTAGTTTTCCGACCGATTATTCCTATGGGAGCTATGAGATAAGGTCATCCGATCCGGTCGGCTCCGACATATTAGTAGTGTGCAGCAACAAGAAGATTCTGTGCAAAATTTCAGCTCGAAAGCTTAAAAACTGAGAAACTAGTTCGCGTAGAAACAAACAGACAGACAGACGGACAGACGGACGGACAAAGCTCAATCGACTCAGCTCGTCACCCTGATCAAGAATACATATAGTTTATGGGGTCAGAAATGAATATTTCAATGCGTTGCAAATTTCTGGCCAAAATTATAATCCCCTTTGCAAGGGTATAAAAATGGACGAACGCACATTCGTCATACATACAACAGATTTATACGTTGAATATTTAAATTAACATTTAGACATTTCTACTCCTTATGTTCATATTTAAGAGCCCCTGCATATTCTCATATTTATAGTTACATTTGCAAACACTTATAAATATATTTAAGTTAACACGCGCAAGCTTGAATTTGCTGACAACGCTGTTGCGCCGGATTCCGTCGCGACAAAGTTCAGGCGGCATTCCAGCCGGCAGCGGTTCGATGCAGCTTGCCCTAAGTTTCAGTTTGGAATTTGTTCTCTTATAGTTCTAACGAGCTTGAATTAAAAACGAATTATAAAATAAAGATACTTTTATTGAATATCATAGAGTCTTCTTTAATTATAAAATAAAGATACTTTAAAAAAGAGTCCTCTTTTAATTTATATATATGTATAAAATAATAGTTCAAATTTGCTTTCTGTAAATGCTGAGCGAGCCTGGTATCCTTTTCTAGTGCTCATGTCCCATTAGGGTGGTGTCTCGATCTGTCCCATTAGAGCTCTTTTAGGGTAGGTTGTAGGATAATTTAGCCCTAAGTCAATTTGACGATGACAGTCTGAAACCGGCCGATAGAAAAGAATACTCGGCACGTAAAGTATAGAATACTAGAAAAATTTAAATCAATATTAGACTAAGAAGGAAATGTGTGTCAAGTATGTACATATGTATAAAGTTAAGGTCTATGGTAATTAAATAATTTATAACGTTTAGAGATGTGTGTCTAAGTGATTCTGTAGGGAGAGAAGGGTGCATTGCGATAGCCTGGAGTGAGCCGACCTCCTAGGCTCCCATAATAGGGTAGTCGATAAATTTTGAATCGTTGCAGGAGGGGCGGGAACGTTTCCGGTGAGAACACCAAAACCGGGTCACCAAGCATGCCGTCAGATGACGCTGATTGTCAATAGGGATTTTTTGTTTGAATTTTGTTGTTTGTCCGTTTTGTAGTGATGGTAATTTTTTTGTGGTGATTGTTCGACCTGTGGGCTTAGGGTTAAGAATCTCGCTCTGAACGCGCCAAACTAGCCGGTGTCAGCCCAAATGCAGTGTCCGTAACAGTATTCGCCTTGGTTTTGTATGTTTGATCAAAACCGTTTTCGAGAAATTTTTAATTTAGTACGACCACCTCCTGGCCGGCCCATACAAATTGCACCCGATTTGCAAAGGCTTGCAAATGATCGCTAATTTCTCGACTCACAGCTCACGTAGGGCATTGCACGGGATACCAGCGTGTTCGCTGTGGTTTTGGCTGAATTTAAGAAAAAGTTATATCAAAATCATATGGAGCGTTTGGGAGAAAAGCATTGCTCGCAAATGAGTGTTAACACATTTTTCAATGCGATTAGCCTCAGAACAAAACAGAAACAAACGCTGCACAAACTGTTTCTCACTGAGCGAATCACTTTTTCTCTCGCCTCACTTGTTTACTGTTATGTGTTTTCGGTTGAGCAAAACAAAGGAGTCGGTTAGCCGACAACCACTGACAAAAACACTTTTGAGCAAGTGCTTATCAAACAACTGTCTTCAAATGAGCAGAATACAATAAGTGTCGGCGAAAAGTGTTTTTGTTTTGTGCGTTTGGTAGGCTGTGTGTATGTGTAAGTGTGTATGTACTCGGGCGCAACACAAAATCACTCATACATACGCAAAAAACACTTGGGAAGTTTGCTCTCGGCAGTGAAAGACACGAGCACGATGCAACTATATAAGGTGAGGCGAAGCCAGTGTGATGCGTACTTTTGCTAAAGCTGCGAGAGAGATTGGAAGAGAGAGTGGGAGAGCGAGTGGGAGAGCGAGTGGCAGAGCAAGAGTGAGTGGCGCACATGGACGCACTTTATGTATGCGGGTATGTCTGTGTGTGTGAACAACAAAAGCGATCGCTCAATCAATTGTCAGAAGAAAATTACATTTTAGGAAACAATCCAATACTAGTGTGAATATTAATTAAAACCATTTAAACATTAGTAATGTTAATAAAAAATAATAATTTGTATTTATCAGCTTCGTACTAACATTGGGATATGGGCATTTCCGCGGTGCAAAATTATGTACAAAAAGATAGACAAGAAAAATGTATAAACTTTTTGTTGCATCATGATCATGGCCTTGGCCACAACAACACAAAGCGTACGCAGCTAAGCATGTATTCATTTTTTGCTACAGCGCAAAAAAAACAACCCCCAAATACATAAACAAAACAATCAAAAAATCTACATCCGCGAACAACCTTACGCTTCAAGATTTCGCACAGCACTGAATATACTGGAGGTACTTTGCAGAGAACTCACACTGGCTTCGCCTCACGTTATATAGTTGCATCATGGACACGAGAGAAACAGGAACGGAAAAAAATGTCTTTGCTCCGAGCGAAACAGAACTGAGCAAAAACAGAACTCAAAGTGTCTTTCGCTCCCTCTTTTCGTAGTGTTCGTAAACAAACTGTTAATATCTGACAGTCGGGAAGTGTTGACAGTCACTTGCGAGCTCTGGAGAAAAGTGATAATTTGTGGGGTTTAAAAGCGGTAGTTAAAAAAATATTCAGCCCGCGACATATCTGGAACCAGCTCAGAACCGGAAGCAGTACAAATACTTATCGATACTCGGCATTTTAGAGCTGCTTGTGAGCGGCTTTCCTAATGCTGGGTTTATTCTACGTCACAGAGTGTCACATTTCGGTGTCACAGTGTCACAGCGCAATGTGAACGACGAATGCCTTGTCACAGAAATCATGTGTCACAGGAATGAATACTTTTCAATGTGAACACTAGTGCTCACTTGGTGGCATATACTTTTTGTGACAGTAGATGGCACGTTTGTGACAAGAATTGCTTGAACAGCTGTTTTAATGAAGTAGCTCATTTGAACTGTTTTTTCCAACATCGAGCAAGTTGGTTTTTCTGTCAGACTGTGACATCTTTTATCTTTTATCGGAAGTTCAGAATATTGATAAATTTTTTATCTAAAACTTAGCTTACGTTTTTAGCTTCACGAAATGAATTCTCGAGAGGAGTCGGAGCTATCGGTATGTGCTGATTTAGGGTTAGGGTTGCTGGACGAAGATGAAGCAGTCGATGGAACGAAGTCGTAAATCGGATTTGTCTGCTGTAAACGCCCATTGTGACACTCTGTGACAATGAAGAGAAACGTTCACACTAAAAGTAATCATTTGGCTTCTTTTTTTTTTGTGTCGCCAATGTAAACACTTTTGACCTGTGACAGACTTTGTCACAAGTTGTCACAGACCATGGTGTCACAGTGTGACGCAGAATAAACCCAGCATAATTCGTCGCTAGCTAAATATCAAGATAGTAAGCTGTATGTTAGATTAAAGTACAGTTAACTCCGCATCTTTTGCCCACCCACTCATTAAAATCATGTGGAGGGTTTGGAAGAAATATAAACTTTTGTTTCAGCCGCCAACTTATCGTCAGCAGCGGCCATGCTGCTGCCCATTTAAAATGGCCGAGTGAGGCCTTCCTAATTCGTCGCTAGCCAAATAGAAAGATTACTAGCTCGCGTAGCCAAAAACGCCGTATGACAGATTAAAATAGAGTTAATTCCGCATCTTTTGCCCAACCACTCATTAAAATCATGTGGAGGGTTTGGAAAAAATATAAACTTTTGTTTCAGCCGCCAACTTATCGTCAGCAGCGGCCTTATAAAATGGCTGAGTGCGGCCTCCCTAATTCGTCACTTGCCAAATAAAAAGATTACTAGCTCGCCTAGCCAAATACGCGGTTTGACAGATTAAAATAGAGTTAATTCCGCATCTTTTGGCCGCCCACTAATTAAAATCATGTTGAGGGCTTGGGAGAAATATAAAGTTTTGTTTCAGCCGCCAACTTATCGTCAGCAGCGACCATGCTGCAGCCCATATAAAATGGCTGAGTACGGCATCCCTAATTCGTCACTTTCCAAATAGAACGATTACTAGCTCGCCTAGCCAAATACACGGTATGACAGATTAAAATAGAGTTAATTCCGCATCTTTTGCCCACGCACTCAGTAAAATCATGTGGAGGGTTTGGGAGAAATATAATCTTTCGTTTCAGCCGAAGTGGCAATGCTGCTGGACATTTGAATAGAGGCAACGATTATATAATGAATAGATCGGACATGTCATACAAAACAAAAGTTTCTATGGCGGGTCCTGCCAGTGGGACCCGCATTTTTCAGTAGAACCCGCAAGCAGTTCATTTACTTGGGAATTGTCATCGCATGAACAACTGGCTTACTTTGATCAATCGTTTGAGTGTAGAGTCGCTCATCGCAGCGCGCTGGGGTAGTGGTTCGAATCACTTGAGCGCCTTAAATTTGTATTTTTATACTCTGTACCGTAGGTACATAGAGTATTATAAGTTTGTGCAAAAGTATGTAACATCCAGAAGGAAGCATCTCCGACCCCTATAAAGTATATATATTCTTGATCAGCATCAACAGCCGAGTCATGTCCGTCATGTCCGTCTGTCCGTCTGTCTGTCCGTATGAACGCACAGATCTCAGAGATGGTAAGAGATAGAGGTTTGACACGTATGGGACATATGCTTCTTATGTCTGCAGGCAGATCAAGTTTATTTTCAATTTTGGCCACGCCCCCTCCCGCCCCCGCAATTTAGAAAAAACGTCATATCTCCCACAGTTTTAGATAGATCTATTTTTCAAGATAGATAGCTTGTTCCTTCTGGACATATTTAGTTTTTAGGATAACTTATCGATCCGCCAAAGGAATGAAGAAGATCGGATGAACGGTTTTCGAGTTATGATCAAAAAACAAATTTTCTTGGTACAGAGTATGTTATAGTCGGGCTTGACCGACTTTCTTTCTTGTTTTTAATGAATTATTTTTTTTGGTTTATTTTTTGGATGTTTTTTTTTTTTTTTTGATATATGACATTTGACTTGAATTTAAATGTTTATGTGTTCATCAGTTGAACTTCTGTATGGCAGCGCACTGTTTGCAGCTAGAAATATTGCTCAGCTCAAATATCAATCAGCGACAGGATTATTTTTTTACTTTTAAAATTTTATTTTTCTTTATGCGAATACTAATCTCTAAATGGGCATTTCCACCGAAAGTACCACCTAGACCAGAAAACTAAAAGTACTTAATAACTCAATGTTGTATCATATATTCTTGGGGAAAAAATTAAAGGTAATTGTCTGGTATAGCGGGCTAATCTCCGAAAATTCCAAAAAATTTTCCTCGATGGACCGCGAATTATGAAGAATTTTCATGCAGAAAAAACTCATTTACTTGGGAATTGTCATCGCATGAACAACTGGCTTACTTTGATCAATCGTTTGAGTGTAGAGTCGCTCATCGCAGCGCGCTGGGGTAGTGGTTCGAATCACTTGAGCGCCTTAAATTTTTATTTTTTTTAATGAATTATTTTTTTTGGTTTATTTTTTGGATGTTTTTTTTTTTTTTTTTTGATATATGACATTTGACTTGAATTTAAATGTTTATGTGTTCATCAGTTGAACTTCTGTATGGCAGCGCACTGTTTGCAGCTAGAAATATTGCTCAGCTCAAATATCAATCAGCGACAGGATTATTTTTTTACTTTTAAAATTTTATTTTTCTTTATGCGAATACTAATCTCTAAATGGGCATTTCCACCGAAAGTACCACCTAGACCAGAAAACTAAAAGTACTTAATAACTCAATGTTGTATCATATATTCTTGGGGAAAAAATTAAAGGTAATTGTCTGGTATAGCGGCCTAATCTCCGAAAATTCCAAAAAATTTTCCTCGATGGACCGCGAATTATGAAGAATTTTCATGCAGAAAAAACTCGGGGGTCATCCATGGTTTCTTTTTAAACGAATTTTGAAAATTTGATTTTTTACCTAATAAAACATGTGTTTTGAGAAATGTGTCAAATTTAATTCAAATTTAATTGGATTTTTATTGTGTATTCAATAATTTTAATCAAAATTTTACTTTATTGAGTACAATAAAATATTCATCGATGGATCGCGCATTATGAACATAAAATATTAATTCATAGGAGGAAGAGGAAGTGCACGGGGAAGACGACAGTGGATTAGGTCCTTCCTTAGGGGACACCACTTTAAAAAAAAACGCCCTTCTGTGGCTTACGTGGAGAAGGCCTCATGGGGGAAACTACGATAAAAAAAACGCCCTTCTGTGGCTTACGTGGAGTAGGCCTCATGGGGAAACCACGCTAAAAAAAAGCGCCGTGGCGTGGAAAAGAGTTCAAAACAGATGAAATAGGTGTCAAGATTTCCTCACTTTCACATTGAAATTCAAGCAAATGTTCCCCTTAGTCATAGGAAAATAATATTTTTTATATATTTATTTGAAAAAACAAACGAAGAGCATTTGTGATCAAGCATGTATTTGTATGGGCAAATATTACAACTTTAAAATTCGTTTAAAAAGAAACCATGGATGACCCCCGCGTTTTTTCTGCCTGAAAATTCTTCATAATTCGCGATCTATCGAAAAGAGTTTTTTTTGGAATTTTCGGAGAGTAGGCCGCTATACTAGACAATTATCAAATTAAATTAAACTAGTGTACGCCAATCCTACATCTATTCATAACCCATTTCGAGATTTTTGAATGCAAAGTCGGGTAAGCACCATTTTTCTTATTTTTAATACCTTCTGCTAGTTTTTTTTCTTAAAAAGGTTCCTACAGATTTCATTGAATTTTGATATGTAAAATCATTCTGTGGGTACAATAAGTTAATGAAGATTACATAAGAAACCAAGAGGGACTATGTGATTGTAATTCACTGTAAGTATTTGCTTTGTATGATAACAGAAACCGCATCAATATCATGATGGGAAAATATGTCCTGTGTGGCCTGTCCCGTGCAAAAGTGCTTAAAATGAAATTTTAAAAAGTGTAAATCTTTTTGTGGTAAAATCAAAATCATTTTAAAGAGTCATCAATGCACAATATTCTAAAATTAGTCACAATTAGTCGCTGAAATCGGAATTTGAATTGTCGCCTGTGAAAACCACTTCTATATTTGTCCCGAGCGAACGCATTTTTCAATTATCTTGGAAGGTTTCCAAGTTGAAAAAATGATAAAATTAAATTGCTCATCCGATTGCGATTAAACTTTAGGACGCTTGCAAGAGAAAATTTCTTAGGCCCAAAATCCGCAGAATTTGCAAAACTATCATATGAGTATTTATAAAAGCGCTTAATGCTTAGATTACAATGCAGTATTTGGTAAATGTAGGCTAGAGCCTAGATTAACAAATGAAAAATTATTAGATTTGATAAACGGTCAAAAAACCCCCGAAATTTGCAAAGTGTTCATAAGAGCTTAGATTATCGTTAAGACGGGTAAATAGAGATGAAGATCGCCCCTCTAAAGCGGAGAGTTTCAATTTTATAAAAACTACACAAAATATTACATTTTTCGGTTTAAGGGATCTAATTAGCAGTTCAGGTTCAGTATGCATTTATAATATGTTTATGTCCCTAATGGGCATCGCTGAACCAATATCTACGAATTTTTGACATTATGTTTAAGATTGGTTGGCAACTTTTTTATTTCTTTCGAGCCCATTGCTCTCCAAGCCATCAATTAAATCTAAATTCTGGTTGTATCTCATCGCTTTTCGAAGCGCCATTTCATCTATTATAAGTACAACATGGGTTTCGTTCTTGCTTGTAAGTTCTGAAATTCTGGTTGTATCTCATCGCTTTTCGAAGCGCCATTTCATCTATTATAAGTACAACATGGGTTTCGTTCTTGCTTGTAAGTTCTGAACACATTTTTGATATAGTTTCAAATGCGCTATTTGGAAATCCAAGCTGAAGAAACTTTAAAGGGGCCCATCGATTCAAAGTTCTGATTTCCGGTAGATTTAGATTTAATTTATCTCTCAGAAAAGAGCAGGTTGATTGCGACATATAGAAAATATTTTGAGCCAGAAATTTAACCAGGGATGCAAACCACTCGAAAATAAGGACTGGTTCGGTTCAGTGGTTCATACAGTTTCTGAACCGCCGGTTCGGTTCATTACATGGTTTTTGGAGCTAGCTGAACCGCGGTTTCGGTTCGGTTCAGTGGTTCACAAAGGCACACTATGAAATATTATGATTGTTGTAGTAATGTGACTTGTCGAACACTTTTGATATTTAATTCTTATAATCCATTTAAATATTTTTAAAATCCTTAGAAGAATGTCCTATGCTTATTATGTCGGATTTCCAGAAGTCGTCTATAAGTTCCTAGATAAATACTCTAGAAAATTGAGAATGTTTGCTAGAAAAGAAAGAGACAAACTCTTGTGAGTAATTGACGTGTTTTTTTGTGCTCCGCAACAATTAATTTCTTGTGTCGTTTAACGTGCTAATTTTGTCGCAAATCTAAAGAAAATAATTTTATTAGCATTGCCTGCTATCGGTTTGTGCTTTTCTTTTCAGTTGTGTATCTTAACATTGCTTATTTAGCAAATTTTATTATTGCGGCGTCTGTGTATTTGTGTATTTTGTTAG
>JAWNNM010002157.1:600000-1029362 GCA_035044965.1 Lordiphosa andalusiaca | reverse complement strand
TACCCTTGCTGTTCGTTTTTCTAACTAATTTGAAGAACATTTCCACTGAAAACAAACAAGTTTTTCTCACTAAGACTACTTTTCAGACTCTAATTTTGTATGACAGCTATACTATATAGATGCCTGATTTCAACCTAACTTAGTGGAATCATGGGAAAGCATAGAAAACTAGGTAATACAAAGTTTGAAGGCGTTTTCATTGAAAAAAAACCTGTTTTTCCACTAAAACTAGTTCTTCGACCTATCGTTCCCATGGCAGCTGTGTGTTATAATCATTCGATCCCGCCGGTTTCGACAAATGTGCAATATATTTGTACCAGAAGACTTCGTGCAAGGTTTGGTAGCGATAGCTTTAAAGCTGAAGGAGGAGATAGCATAGAAACAGACAGACGGACAAGGCTAAATCAACTCAGCTCGTCATGTTGATCCAGAATATGTATACTTTATGTGCTCGAAATTACTTCCTTCTATGCGTTAGAAACATCTGTATAGTTTCAATGTACCCTGTTGAAGGGTATTATTAGATTAAATTCATTAGAGACTTCAGAAAGTCTCGAAGTTTTTATGCATATAGTTGACCCCAAGTGAACGCACAGAAAAAAAAAATCCGAATTCGGGATTGAAAACGGGGTGATCTCGGGGCATGCTTGAAGTGATCCTGTTTTTCGGGATCAAAAAAAAAAAGTTAAAGTAAAATCAATCTTTTTCCGGGATCAGCTCAAGAATATCCGAGATCACCCCGTTTTTAATCCCGTTTCGGATTGATTTTTTTTTTGAGTGCGGGTGTGGTGCAGCGGGTAGTGTGTGTGACTGCTATGTATGCGGTCGTGGGTTCGATTCGACATCTGATTAGCAAGATTTTATCTTAAAACTTACACACTGGGTCACCTTCTCTGGTTATTGGCGCCAGCTTTGAAGTAACTAGCCAAGAAGAAGCTTCTCAAACATTGCCGATCGGATTCGGTGTTCAACTGTAGGTCCCATTCTCTTGTGCTATCATTAGAAGATTGAATGTAGCTCGGCTTTGGGCCTTTCGGCTGTGTTAACCCAAAAATATATATCTAGGTACACATTTATGCTTCACTCGAAGAAGACTCGAACTGATTTGATTCTGCTGGCTTGATATCCTGTTAACTAAAGTCAAGATTTTAGAAAAAGAATAGTCTGATTTGTTTCAAGTTTGCCAATTCTAGTTTGGAAAGTAAATAAAGATTGATGTAGGACTTTTCCGACTCAGTCTAAGATCCAGTATTTCGGGTTAAAACAAAATGGTTCTTAGCCTTCATACTATTAACACTGTTCGTATTTGATTCAAGTACAAAAACGGTTACGTTTTTTCCCCAAGTGCACACACACACACATCCATGGGCAACCCATTCATATTAGGACCACTTGGGTTTGACACAAATGCCATGTTGTGCTGTTGTACGTACGTCTATTTGGTGTACAACTGAAGACCCTCCTTTTTGCATAAGCCGTGAGGGGGTGGGAAGCGGGCTATTGGGGTTGTATGCATGTGTGTGCGTTATTTCGCGCTTGTGGTACTAAATTGGGTGATAACTCCTTTTTAATGGCTGCGCTTTTGCCTGTTCTTGTTCTGTTTTCTAAGTTTTATTTTTATTTGTCTCGCTAAAACTCAATTTTCAAATCAAACAACCACGACGAGGATTTCCCGCCTCCTACTCCAACCCCCCGCTCCATGCTCCTGGCGTATTGGGTATTGCTGTGTGTTGTGTTTGCTGATGATTCCCTCAAAACAACAACAACAACAACAACAAGAACAACAAACACAACAATGTCATGTTATTTGTTGATGCCATTGCTATTGCTTTTATTGTTGTTGATGACGCTGACGAGGACAGCGCTAGGGCAGAACGGGACAGGGGCAGGGCAGGACACAACAGAACAGGGCAGGACGTGGTCACAAATGCAAATAATGGCACAATTGTGTTGTGCACGATTTTAACTGCTTTTATTATTTAATTCCTCAATTGAGCAAATATGCGACTGAGCGCATTCAACATAATTTTTAACTGATCCTTAAATAAAGTAATTTTAAAAAAATCACCCCAAAAGTAGGCTGCAACATTTTTTGAAAGCTTTAAGCGGTTTATCGAGCCTACAAAAAAAATCAATGTGCTATGTAATACGATATAGTTAAACTAGTTGAATTTTTGTGCTGATACTTAGTTAAGTTTTGATAGTAAGATTGGAGAGACTGAAATTTACTCTTAATATTTTTGAAATGGCTAATCAATTTTCTGTTGATTAAATTATAGCGTTTTTAAAGACCGCTTTAAATTAAATAACAGAAGTTACTGAAATGCCAATTAATCCTCACATTCGCCGTTAAATTTCAGAAATATTAAAACTAAAAAAAAAAATACTCATTTAAAAACTTCGACACAGACGAAGTGAGCTCAGCGCTCTCGTTTTTTGATAAATCTTACTTAGTTTGAGTACTTCCAAGAACAAAACGTGCTCAAAATTGTTAGGTATTGGTTTGAATTCCATCCTGATCGATCTATAATTCATTCAGTAGTTGTCTACTGAGTGTGGGAATTGTACAAACAATGGCTAAACCTGATTTTTACTTGTTTTCTTAACTTCAAGGCAGTCGTAGAGACGTAGAGTCGTAGGGACTGTCATTGAATATTATCATTTTCCTTGACATTCAGCCATGCTCCCATTTTCGATTTCGCAAAAACTTTGCGATTTGATCACCAAATCGTAAAAGTTGGTGCTCCGACATTAGAAAATCGCAAAGTTTTGCCGTTTTTAAACCGGCGACATCTGAGTCCGTGAAATGATAAGTAAATGCAAAATATAGGTTGATGCAGAAACAGACAGCCCACGGAACTATTTTTATTCAGTTCTCTAAGCTTTTTAGATTTGTCTTACGGACTCTGCCAGTCAATTCGCACTAAGGCAATATTTCAATCAATTATTTAATACAGACACACAAAATTGAGCGAGATGGAAAACTGCTCACAAAAACAACAATTTGCGATTTGGCTATGGTATAAATCGATATATGACTATCGATAGCATGAGTAGTGGCGCTCATCAGCTGTTTTTGTTATGTGAAATGACACAAAACAAGTTGGGAATGGAACATTATCGATGAAAAAAACTGGCGAATTTCGGAGCGCTCTAAATTGAAATCCTACGAATTTGCTGAAATCGTAATTCGCAAAAATACGTGATAGCCGGAGCATGGCTGATACACATGGTTTTTCAATTAGTTGAGGTTATGTTGAAATGGAACATGGATTAATTATTCAGTTATTCCTGATTAATGCCCTTAAAAGTATGCAATCTTTATTCCCTGAAGTAACTATCCATTAGAACGAAGCCGTTGTCAAGTCAGTGATGGCCGCGTCAAAGATAATAAACCAAACTTAACCTTAAAAATATTGTTTTTCAATCACTTAGGACATTAAGCATGGTATATTTTGCTTAGTAATAGTTGAAATAACTATGTGGATATGAATTGTGTGTAAGGAAAGGGAAATTAGGGATATATATGCCCAGGTGTACTAGGGCCCTAAGAGAGAATGGATCTCACTAGAAGAAACAACAAAAACAAAACCACAATACACAATTCTGTGACTCAGACATCCCAAAGAGTTGGACTTGGGGTAGCTGGAAAGAAATTCGATTCAACGGAAGAATTAACAAGCATATTTGAAGCCGATGTATGTGCCATTTTCATTAAAATGGGGGAAAAAAATACCATTATAGCGAAATTGCTATCCTCTCAGATAGTCAAACAGTCCTGGCTGAAATAAGTTCACCTCTAAACTCGTCTTAGAGACAAAGAACGAATTGGACCAACTAGACAGCAGGAACAACCTGTTCCCAATATCTCCTGAAAGTAAATGGTCAAAGGCGTGCACCTTACAGTGGTGTAGGCCAATACACCACTAGAGAGCTTCTACTGGGCAAACAACAGGGGATGAGGCAAGCAAAAGCCAACCTCAAAAGGTTTCATAAATTTATTCAACAAGGAATAAATGCCCTCAGGATCCTTACACGAACCACTGCAGGCTGCAGGATCACCTGTACAAATTGGGAATAACAAACACAGAACTACACTCAGAGAAAAAAAAAAGAGAATTTCATACTTGGATCAAGAATTTTCGAGATCAATAGTTCGATAAGAGTGAAAATTCTCGATGCAAGAGCAAAATTATTGATCCAAGTATGAATTTTTGATCCTGGTTTTCTTGATCCAAGAGCTTCAATACTTGATCCAAGTACGAATCATTCTCAAATCAAGCATAAGAGCTCTTGGATCAAGTGCTAAACATACTCGTTTTCAAGATTGCTCAATCTTGAATCAAGGGCAAACCGCATTGTCAAAAACTGAGAATGTTCTTCCTATTATCAAGAGCTCATCACATTCAAGAGTAAGATCGTTTACTCTTAAATCAAGAGCTTCACTGATTCCAACCATACAACAATTCAATATCAGTAGATTTTTCCATTTTGTTTAAATTTATTTCATGGAAAACTAATTGTTGAGCCATGTTGCAACTTTTACCCGGCTTGAGGAATACACACCTTAAAGCAGCATCAGCCCTTCTGTGTCAACTATCAGTCGAACAGAGGTCTCTCCATGCCTGCAATGCCATAACAGTTTGGGAATTCCAAAGCAACATGAGTGCAAAAATCCATTAGGCTCTCCGCTCGATTGCTTCCCCACACCCTTCTCCCATAAAATACAAAACAGAAAGAGCAGACTCAACGCTATTCCCTCAAATGTGCTTGCTCTCCTGTCTCAGCTTCTATGCCTCACTTCCCTCGCCTAAAAGCACCATCTAAGAACGTATTTAGCTCGACTTCAAGAGCGAAATTCTTGAAAAGTTAAGAACGAATAAATATTTTTTCAAGAGCATTTGTTCTTAAGTTATTCGTTCTACTTTATTCTCGGTGTAGGTAGAGAAGGAAGAATCCTCTGAACATATACTAAAGGGTGATTTTTTTTATCTACTATCTTTTTGGCACACCTGGCGACAATTGAAAAAAACTAAACTGCCTGCAAGTATAAGAAGTTTTTGTCCCATACACGTCAAACCTTTAACTCTTATCATCTCTAAGATCTGTGCGTTTATACGGACATATGGCTGTTAATGCTGATCAAGAATATATATATACTTTATGGGGTCTTTTGGCTGTTACATAGTTCTGCTCAAACTTTATATACTCTGTGTACCCCAGGTAGAGAGTGTAATCAAGAGCCAAATTATGGTATTTTTTACTAAGGGTAAAGCTCTCCACATAAAAGGTTAGTTATCGATTGGGCTTAGAAGGTTCCACTTGTGCATGTGGCGATCTTTCAGTTACCAGTCCACATTAAAGTCGGGATGTTCCCACGGCATTTCACAAATATTATAAACTAATTATAATTGCGACAAGTCCTCGGAAATGCATATCTCTTCACATTCAACTCAAACGCTGCCATTAAGAATCGTTATTTCGGTGCTCATAAAGTCGGTTTGTGTGGGTGGAATGGAGGTGATAAATCCATGTTAAGTGCTCCATTAATGTGTGCGTCCCTTCCGACTCGTACTCTCCTCCTCCCGCCGATCGTGCAGGCGCTTCTGTTTTGTTTGACGCATGCGCAACGCGTGGGTTCGCGATGCTGGCGGTCGTAAATTGTACAATTTGTTGTTGAAACTCTGGCCCTGGGCCCACCTTCTGCCTGCTTTTGTTTCAAAGCGCGCCAATTGTCCAGGCCCATAAATTTTTATTAGCATTATGAATTTTCATTTCAAGCAAAAGTGGGCGTCGTCCGAGTGGGTATCAATCTAATTGGGCGACACAAATGGTGGAACCTCTCTTCCAGTGGCAGCTTTAAAGATGCGGCCAAAGTTCTAATTAAATAAACAGTCCGTTTGGCCGGGGGGACCACCTCTTGTCTTAGATTTTACGATGCCATAAAACGAAGAAATTTAACGACTCTGCCATTATTTGACGGTAAACAAGCGTAAACAGGGAATGCGGCATGGCCCGAATCCAGGTGGTGTCTTGGCGTGACAGATTTGTCGCCTTTTGTGGACGCTGACCCGACTTGTCAGATGTCAAAAATTTGATAATGATGGCCATAAAGGCCAACGGGAACAATCAGCAGAACCGAAAATAAGAGGGCATCATCAAATTGGCTTTTATTGTTCTTTAATTGTTGAACTGTGTAACGCCAAGTGCATAAAATTTAATTTTATGTGCGAGCCATTTGGAATAGTCAAAGTGACCCGCTGGTTTTTAGTGTGAAAATCACTTAAGCTCGCTTACCGAAATTTACGATCGACTCTAACGACTGTATGTTTGTATGCGAGTGTGTGTGTGTGTAAAGGCGTTTCCGTTTTACGAGCTGCGGTAATGCGTTAAAAATGATTTACGGCCAGGAGATGATGCATTATAATATGTAGATACATCAAACAATGATTGCACATTTCGTTGCTTGATCAACAATGGTGTGTGATGGGGTGAGGAGGGTCGATTTACTTGTAAAAAGCTTAGTTTATGCATGAGCCTTGTTTGGAAAGTTAGTTATATTTGACCCTCAAAGTCAGCTGGGATCAACTCGAGAAACAAGAAAGAAAGTCGGTCAAGCCCGACTATAGCATACTCTGTACCAACGAAATTCTACGCTCAGCATAAATTTTGATGCTGCAGTAGTAGCTGAAAGCAGCTCTGCTTCTGCGCTGCTGCAGCGAACAGTCTTTTGATCATAATTCGAAAACCGTTCATCCAATCTTCACCATTCCTTTGGCGGATCGATAAGTTATCCTAATAACTAAATATGTCCAGAAGGAACAAGCCATCTATCTTCAAAACTGTGGGAGATATGACGTTTTTTGTAAATTGCGGGGGCAGCAGGGGGCGTGGCCAAAATTGAAAATAAACCTGATCTGCCTGCAGACATAAGAAGCATATGTCCCATACATGTCAAGCCTCTATCTCTTAGAGATCTCTGAGATCTGTGCGTTCATACGGACAGACAGACGGACTTGATGCTGATCAAGAATTGATGCTGATCAAGAATATATATACTTTATGGGGTCGGAGATGCTTCCTTCTGGATGTTACATACTTTTGCACAAACTTATAATACTCTATGTACCTACGGTACAGAGTATAAAAAGTGAGGGAAAAGTTCTCAGTTAGGTAGAAATATACTTTATAACCTACATCTGATGACCTCGGTATAAGGATTTCATTAAACTTAAGCAGTGGCGAGGCTTGAGTAGACAAGCCAGACATAAGTACTTCTGTACTTAAGTACTTCTGTACTTAAGTACTGCTGTAAGTACCTACAGTTGGGTGCAGACTAGGTTATGCTTTTGGTAAAGAAGAGTCCGCAACAAAGTAACCGGAGTTAGCTACAGTTTACAGGTTCATGGTTACATTTTACAGTTTTCGTAACTTTCATCACTACCGTATATTTCTATATCATAAGTTAAGAGGTGGCGATTGGTTTGCCACTAGGATACGAAAAACCAAGAGTTAACACCTAAATGTTAGTGGGTTGGGCTGCAATGCAGGGCCACTATAAGACCACACTACACCATCTGCACCACCAGCCTTTTAACATGCTGGGTATTCTTAGCTGCGATTTTTCGTTCTGTAACCTGTGGTCGAAGGTGCTGCAAGATATGCTGGGCCTGCTCAGCGCCGAAAGTCCTGATTTTGTGTCGAAAGAAAGAATACAATAAGGAACCAGCAGAAAATAGTAGATTATCTTTATAAGCCTACCAAGCAAGTAAGCAACCCACTATTCAAATCAACATTTAAACTTTAAGTTTATGTTCTCAATTTCATTTCCACGGCAACTTTTCGATACTGGAATCATTTTGTGGTCTCATAACCCAAAAACGATAACTTTTCATTAAAAAGTTATTTGTTTGTCGGTGGAATGAAAAGAAATTTACAAGTGAAAATTTATGATTGATCAGAGATCTTCTGCTGAACGCGACCATTAAATTAACTAAAAACGAATTTGTATACATACGAAAGGTGTACTATAACTTTGTCCAAAAACTTGGCTCTCTTTTGGTTTTCCACATGTAAATAGTAAGCAATTTCATTCGAAATTGAGAACAGCAAAATCAAACCGATTTTGATTAGTAATGGTTATTTACTGCCTATAATTACGGTTATATTTAAGCACCTAACAAATAAAAAGTAATGGATATTTATTGCTATTTAAAGATATTGAACAAAATGACACTCGAAAATAGTTTATTTTTTTGTGTCTTTAAAAAGACACAAAAAGACATTTCGTCAAACCTCTATCTCTTACCATCTCTGAGATCTGTGCGTTCAAACGGACAGACAGACGGACATGACTCGGCTGTTGATGCTGATCAAGAATATATATACTTTATAGGGTCGGAAGGTTATTCCTTCTGGCTGTTACATACTTTTGTACAAACTTATAATACTCTATGTACCTACGGTACAGAGTATAAAAATATATTTTAGGGCCTTTCATATCCAAAAGGCTTAATACTTAGACTAAATTAAGACCTATATTATTTGGATGTCATTTTAGGTAATATGTCCATTATTATTCTATTTTTGTGAGTGTGTGCTTGAAAAATTTCAGAAAATTTTTGGGTCAGTTATTTTTGAAAAATTTCTTCCATATTCAAACAATGAAGAAAACTTGACTTTCTTTTCGGAAAGAAATAGTTTTTATAAATAAGACAACAATAAATCAAGTTTTAAAGACCCAAATAGAAAACAAATTTCTCACATGTTGACTTCGTAGCAAAAAGCTATCTACGCTACTGATAAACGTTCCTACCGTCCAGATATTTTAAGAAATCAGTCCTATTTATCGATTCGCCAAAAGATTAATGAAGATCGGATTAACTGTGGTCAAGCTATGGGCTATAGAAAGTTCGAAGAAAGTGAATTTCCAGAACACTGGAATATCGTTCAATTTCAAATAAATTTTGATGGGGAGTTTTGTATATAAGGAAGATAATTTTAGTATACTTGAGATTAACTATATAAAAGTTCGACTGTAATTTTACAACTGGCGCCAAAAGATGATTAAAGGGATCGATTGTGCAAAGGTTTTTAAGAAAAACTAAGGCATTGATGTGCATTTTTTTAATATCTGGCGCCAATAGCTGAAGCAGATGACCGGTTGTGTTATTGAAAAGCAAGAAGCACAATCATTGACCATTCTAAGGAAGGCTTAATTTGTCTGGTGCTCAGTTTAATCATCTGGGAAATGAAATAAGTGGATGTTCAGGGCACACCATGAACATAAACACGCACTAAAGTAGTTCCATTCCCATCCCAGCCATTCCTCTCCGTAGTTTCGGTGGAGGACTTGCGTGTTCTTAGTTTCTAAACGATTGATCAGCCCACACATATATTTACAGAAATCAAATCAAATGCATTTCCGTTGCATGCCTCACAATTACTCGTATCTATCGTTGCAGAAGAACATGAGAAAATGAAAGAACAAATTCCGTATCATATTTACGGTCAATAAACGGGCAGACAGGCGAATGCAATCAGCATACTAAATCTGATGTACGCCACTAATTGCGCATAGATTACCAGATGCATGAGCGATATTAAAACGCCGCCCAATGCCACGGCCGCAGCGATGGGATCGAATGGAGCGGCCACAGCGACAGCTCAATGAGAAATTGCGACAGAGACAACTCTATTTGGCCGACTGAGGACTGAGGATCGCGTCGATCGTTGGCTTATTTATTTCGAATTGACCCATTTGGTAATATTCATAATTTAAGTGCGCACGAAAGACACCGCTGCGGCGCAACGGCAACAGCAACGCATCTCCACCTCTACCCGCGGAAAGCCGCATAAATTCTCGCTGGCCAGATCAGTTTTTTGGCGCGGCCGCCGCCATTTGTGCTTATTTGCGATCGCTGCGCTGTCATAAGTTGCCGCCAAATTGTTTGGCACTGTACCTGCTGAGTCTTGGTGTTTGGTCATGGGATGCACAGGCAGTTGGGCCGGCTTGTAACTCAGAAATCATTAAACAGTCCGAGATACTTTATGAATTCGTCGTGGGCCGTGGGATGTGGATGTGCGGGGCAGTCGGGATGCGTGAAATATGCACATTAAAATGTACGATCATCCGCGCCTGCTTAAATGCAAAACTAGTCTACGAAACCGGCGAACAGATCGTTGAATTATTGTTAACGATTTGCAGTTAATTTCAAGTCATAAGTTTGTCTGTTATTGACTTTATTTTGAGTGCTAATGGCGCGATCAATTGCCCAAGGATGCGGCCAACAGATTGAGAGAGAGAGAGAGAGATTTCTCAGTTGTCCGATTGAATGCACACTGATCAAAAAACAAACGAAACAATCTCATAATCAAATTAATGCCATCGATTAGCATATTTTCTTTTACGATGCGCCATCATTTACAATCCACCAACTTAATATTATTTTTACATTTCATGATTTCGCCTCATCAGCTGCAGGCAGCAGGTAGATTTCATTAAAGTTGACTTCCTTTTCTTAATATCTGTAAAAATGCAGATGCCACATCCAGAGGCCATGATAATGACGAGCTTCTTCTCATTCTTCTGTCCTGGGATCGGTCATCGGGTTTATGTGGCAAATAAGTACATCTGCATGCAGATATATACAGGTATACAGGTATATTCTGGTGCGCTCATAAAAGCATCGTTAAATTTTTGATGATGTTTGTCAAGCTGGCGGCCCGTTGGGGTTTTTTTTTTACAGCTTTAGCGGATGTCATTTTGCAGTTTTTGTGATAAAATTGATATATTTATGATATTTCGCATTTAGTAGTTTGACCTGCTTCTCCGTCTGCCTTTTAATGCATACACTCAAAAATGCAACCAATAAAATTTGTAATTTAGGCTGCATACGAGGGTCACTATTTACTTGGCAGTCCATCTACAGTTTTCAGTATTATTTCTTTGAAATGTATTCAAGTTGATATTAACATTTGATCTTGTGCTAAACCAGGTTTGAGTTGGGGGAAAGTATCAAACTACATTTCTCCAACCTAAACGTTACATTTTCAGTTCAAAGCTTTTGAGATAGGTCAAATGTTCCCTATGACAGATTAAACCAGTTCTGATATGTGAGCTTAGACTACTTTCTGAACTAATTTGAAGCAGGAGCTGAACCACTTTAACACCCAACTCCGTATTACCAACTCATACACAGAACAAATCGACTGGCAGAGTTTTAGATAGTGTTGGGAAAACCATATATAGCACTATCGATACTATCGATGGTTGAGAATTTAGCCAACCAACGATCGTTGTGACCTCCAATCGATAGTATTGTTCGCATTTCAAGTACCTTCTTGTTGTAATAAAGTAAGATTAAAATTACATTGAAAAATTGAAACAAGAGGCATCATTAAGATGTAACAGAAGCTTCTCGATGACTTCGAATTTTGCTGCTTAGAGAGCTTGTGGCAATGGTTCTGCTTAGCGCTCCAAAGGCCGCGCATATGTTGAACGCAGATGACCTTGTGATATTAGACCTGAATTTCTGCTAATTCCCATTATGTGGCGGCATACATACAGAATTATGTTCTTCAAGCGTCTTAAAACTAAAGAAGGTCAAAAATAGCAGACTTTTGCAGTACGAAACCAGAACTGTCCAAACTTGCAACCATTTTGGACCCGATTTTTAGGAAGGACGGATTCCGGTCAGGTAGTATTGCTCAAAGCACAGTTCAGTTAATTGAAAATGAGCTGGCATTCCTAATAGCTCATGCTTCGGGTGAACTTGATGATCCTTTCACTGGTCCACTAATTAAATAGTTAAAAACTCAACATACGATCTAAAATAAAGGGCAAAATCTGTAAGAGTAGCAAAGCAATTCTCAAAAAGTACCCGATGTTAACCATCTGTGATTTTAAAACAACAAAAAAATAGCGAAAAGTTAACTACGGCTTCGCCGAACTTTGTATAGCCTTGCAGCACGATTTCTAACAAATTTGAAGGACATTTCCATTGAAAAAACAAGAAAGAAAGTTGGTCAATATTTGATGCTGCAGTAGCAGCGCTGCTACTGCGCTGCAGCAGCGAACAGTCTTTTGACCATAACTCGACAACCGTTCATCCGATCTTCAGCATTCGTTTGGCTGATCGATAAGCCTTATTTCTAAATATGTCCAGAAAAACCAAACCATCTATCTTTAAAACTGTGGAAGATATGACGTTTTTTCCAAATTGGGGGGTCGGGAGTTGGCGTGACCAAAATTGAAAATAAACTTGATCTACCTGCAGACAAAAGAAGCATATGTTCCATACATATCAAACCTCTATCTGTTACCATCTCTGGTATCTGTGCGTTTATACGGACATACAGACGGACATGGCTATAACAACTCGACTGTTGATGCTGATCAAGAATATATATACTTTATGGGGTCGGAGATGCTTCCTTCTGGCTGTTACATACTTTTACACAATCTCATAATACTCTGTGTACCTACGGTACAGAGTAGAAAAATCAATTTTTTCTCACTGAGACGACTTTTTGACTCTACTTTCGTATGACAGCTGTACTATATAGATATTCGATTTCGACCAAACTTAGTGGAACCATGGGGAAGCAGAGCAAACTAAGAAACACAAAGTTTGGAGCCGTTTTCTTTGAAAACAAAATAGTTCTTCTCACTAAAACAAGTTTCTCGACCGACCATTCCTATGGCAGCTATAACCTATTGTTAACCGATTTTGACAAAACTTTCAAGAATTGTATGAAAGCTTAAAAAATAAATATATGCCAATTTTAAAGAGGTTTACATTGAAAACAAAAAAAGTTTTTCTTACTAAAACTATTTATCTGGCCTTACTTTTCGATGGCAGCTTTACTATATAGATGTCCGACTTCGACCAAACTTGGCAGAATCATGAAAAAGTATTGAAACTGGTAAAAACAGAGTTTAGAGACGATCGTTCCTAATGCAGCCATATGTTATAGTCATCCGATCCGGCCGGTTACGAAAAATGTGACTTTATTGATGGTCTTAACACTTTTCTGATGGAGTGTTGGTAGGTTTTCTAACCAACAGCAATACCATGCTGGTCTTGGGATCTTTCCTGTCTTCTTTGATTTCTAGAGCAAAATCTAGTACAATTTATTCTTGTTTCATGTGCTCTTATTTTGAAGTATAAAATGAGGGGGATTCTATTAATTATTGTGCTTTATTCAAGAATATTTTGTACTTATTTTACAACCTAAAAGTGTGATGTATAAGATTTGAAGATAGTTCAAAATTTTCTTAATAATAATTAAATTCAATTTTAAGGTGCTCTTCCATGTGGCAAGTAAATCAGCAGTGAGCAATAATTTCAAATTGTAATTTGTGTATATATAATTCCTGTCTTGTTCTATCGGTTTTCCTTTGATTTTCATAATATAATAAGCAGTATTCCTCTCTGACTTTCTCTCTCACGCGCAGTCCCCGAAAATTTGCCCACAACTTGATGTCCAAAATAGGCCATAAAAGTGGAATATTTTATTAAACATTTTGGACATCCAATAGAAACTGCAGTGAGAAAGCTCATTTTAGAGTCAACATTAAGAAAAACACTAAAAATTGTTTCCTCATTTAATTTGCCAATTATATTTCTCAAATAAACCAACTGAAAATAAAGAAACATCTTGTGTAACCTCGTCACAGAACTGTCAATCACAAATTAACAACCAGACCACAGGCCTTGACTTACAGGATGTGCGAGTTGTGACAGCCTCTCCAATAAATCAGTAAAAAAAAATAAATAAATTCCTTTGTGATTGACTGCCATTAAAAGGCCACTAAAAAAGACATAAATTTTTTACACATTTACACATACGCTTCTAGCTGAGAGAGATAAGGTTCAGCTTCCATCTGCCCTAACCCAAAATTGTCGCATACGCGTTACTGGGGAGGGTCGGGGTGTCTGACTGACGGCGGCATCATAAAACGTCTAATTACGAGCAGTGGGGCTAATGTGATTCTCTCGATGCTGCTGTGGCCGCAGGGACGGTAAAAGCGTTTCTTATCAAGGCACTAAGGATACCACAGAGCAAGCATAAATCACTCATTATGAGCCGTAATTAATGCATCCAAATGGGCGACCTACATTTTCGATAAATCAACAGATTAGTTAGCAGCAGCAGCAGCAGCATATGCAGAAATGGATTGGGCGAAGGTTGCTTAATGGGTTGTTTGCAATTTTGAATTTCCAGCTATACTCGGAGATTAATGACTGTCAGAGTTTTCGAACGATCGAGATGGGAGTTAAGTAGTTTTATACTTAAAACTTCAAGTTTGTTTTGTTTTAAGTTGAAGTATTATGGCAATAGGAACAAACGTTTTTGAATTAAGAAATTTCAAATTTTGTCAAATTTCGTAGATTAAGAACGAAATTAACTTACAGTGCCCTGTCAAAAAAGTATGCAATGGAAATGGAGAAGTATTTAAACTCGAATCTGTTCTTAAACTTCCCAACTGGTTAGAGCAGTTTGCTGATGGAGTGATTTTTGATGTGCTAACTACAGTTATACCTCTGGGTCATTGGTAAGGTTACTGTCTTTGGATCTTTGCATCATTACTTTATTTAAGACAGATTTAAAAGTTGCAAGAACAATAGCAATTACTTTAGAGTTTTAAGAATATATGGAACTTAAATATCACAAATTTACAAGGCAACTTTTTAGCTGGTTGCTGAATTCAAATAAATTTTCCTTTTTGCACCAGCACGAGAGAAATTTTCAAAAACGTGAGTGAAGTAAGATTTGTTCATATATCTTTGTTCTGTAGCCACATTTATTAACCCATTCAAACCAAACTTGTTTCTACGTAAACTTAGTCGAATAACGATCACGAAAAATTCGACCGAAAAACACGATTTTAAGATACCATTATTGTGACATAATTTTGAAATATTTATATATTTTTCCGAAAAATTTTTCATTTTTAGGTTCAAAATTCTTCAAATTTATCCACCAATCGTAAAAAATACAATATAAACTTCTTACTAGATCTTAGTTTTCTTAATTTTATTAAATGTACATATTTTTTGTATCATCGCGCTTTTAGAAGCTATACACTAAAAACCAGGGATGCAAACCACTCGAAAATAAGTAATGGTCCGGTTCGGTGGGTCACACAGTTTCTGAATCGCCGGTTCGGATTATTACTTGGCTTTTGGTGCTGTGGTTTCGGTTCGGTTCATTGGTTCACGTTATGATATATGATTTCTGTATTAATGTGACTTATCGAACACTTTTGAAAGTTAAATACTATAATCCATTTCAATATCTTTGAAATCCTTAGAAGAATGTGCAAAGTTTATTATTTTCCAGGATTCGTCGATAAGTGCCTAGTTCCTCCCTTTGAAAAGAGAGATTATCAGCTAAAAAAGAATATATACCTAACATCTTACCTACCCTAGTTATCATATTATGTGAGTGTATTTTTGTCTCGGTTCAGCATTTCTGAAAGAAAGCTGGTTCCATTTGCGGTTCGATTCTTCAGCTGGAACTATTGGTTGGGTTCGGTTCAGAACTAATCTAATTAACGAGGTATTATTACTTTTTTTTCATAAAATTTTCTTAAAAAATTTGCATAAGCTAAGAAATTTCAAAGTAAAATAACATACTTGTTGTTTCACAATATTAACGTGGTTGTTTCCTAAATGTAAGAAATTTTCCTGGTAATTATTAAGTAAAATAAGTCGAAAATTTGCATAGTTTTTGGACCATAACTTCCAAAAGCGCTATGTTATTTAAAAAAAGTGTAAGTGTAGTTAAAGATAGAGAGCAATGGTTTATAAAGTAAATAATTTTGGGATTTTTTTCAATAGGCAAATAAAATTGATGAATTTTTTTACTTGGAGAAAAACTTGGCTTGTTTTTTTAGGCTTGTGTAATTACCTCTTCTTCTATGCTTTACTCGTAGAGTGGAGAAAGAAAGTCGGCTAATCCCGACTATAACATACTCTGTATCATCGAAATCGCAACTGAAAGCAGCGCTGCTATTGCGTTACATCATAACTTGACAACCGTTCATCCGATCTTCATCATTCTTTTGGCTGATCGATAAGCTATCCTTATTTCTAAATATGTCCAGAACAAACAAACCATCTATCTTTAAAACTGTGGGAGATATGACGTTTTTTCTAAATTGCGGGGGCGTGGCCAAATTTGAAAACAAGGTTGACCTGCCTCAAGACTCTATCTCTCATCATCTCTAAGATCTGCGCATTCATACGAACATACAGACAGTCATGGCTTTATCGATATATATTGGCTGTTGGTGCTGATCAAGAATATATATTCTTTATAGGGTCGGAGATGCTTCCTTCTGGCTTTTACATACTTTTGCACAAACTTTTTATACTCTGTGTACTTCTGGTACAGAGGTTAAAAAGGGTATACCTAAGTCGTGCAAATGTATGTAACAGTTAGAAGGAAGCGTCTCCGATACCATTCAGTTGTTCCAATGCACACGTGAACACGATTCAGAGGCAGGTGCTAGCAAACGGATGCCATATATGTTCAGAGCAATCTGTCATTAATCCCTTGTACTTTACTCAGTCTGAACAGACTGTCATATAACTGGCATACATATCAGCTGGCCAGTGTATTTGAAAGCAAGCGCACCCTAAGTCGGGTTTGACTTATGACAATTACAACCATAAAGTAAGATCGAAATAGTTTGAAAAATGATTAAATTTTACTTTAAATATCCCGAAAAAGTGTTGCTGGGAATATTGACCACCTTTTTTTTTGTTTAAACTGTGGTTTTAAGCTGTCTCGAGACACCAAAAAAAAACCTGATATTTTTCCTTTCAGATATATTTCGTCACATTTCGGAAATCGTCTGCAGGGGCTTTTTTCATCTTAGTAAAAACTACAACAGAAAAGACTACAATCAAGAAGTTCGTGATTTAAAAAATTCTTACTTGAAATATAAAAAAAAATTTGTATTTTCTTACAAACCGTTCTTCTTGTTTTCAAGCAACAAAAACTCACTTCCTTCACAAGCTGCCCTCGCATTTTATTCACAATAACAGAATATGCCAATCAAATAGTTTTCTATACAATATGTAAAATTGACGAATGTCTGCGGTGCCAGTTTTATGGGTCCGTTTATGGCTATCGCATAGTTGTTGAAACGCACGGTGGCCTCGTATTGTCCCCGACCGGGTAGAGTTTCCACCTGCAGCACTACTTCAAACTGATACTCCAAATTGGAGCGTGTCCACAGTTTGGCTTGCAGTACACGACCTAAACTTAAACTTCGGCATGGAGGCATTTGGGCCTCCAGCAATTCGTTCATCCAGCGTATCATGAAACGTGCGGCACGCTGAACCCTTTGGTCAGTGATAGAAATCTGGCTGGAGGTATGACATTGGCAATTAGCGGGAGGTATATGGGCCAAGTCACAATCTCGGTTGTCGGGTATGGGCAGAAAAAGGCTAATGCCACGTGGTAAGTCCTCGCCATGGGCCAACAATTGTTGGCTGCGATAAAGTATCTGCTCGTCCGCAAGTGAATGGAAATTGGCTAGATCCAACAGCGTGGCATGTACATCATAGGCTGTTACCAGACTATTTGCATTCTTCTGCAGATTTCTAATGGCCAAAGGGTGCAGCTGCTCCAGCCATTTGGGGTAGCACATCCATAGCAAAGGACTATTCAATTCAGTTTGGCTCTGTTCCCTGTCCGGGTGCCTGACATTTAGACCCTGATTGGATATTAGTATAAGCATCGTCTGATCCAATATGCCTTGCGTTTGCAACTCCATGAGCATTTCGATCAACTTTCCATCAAATTTGCGTGCATAATTAAACACTTGATTTAGACCTTGACTCCACCATAGGAAGGAGAAGAAGCGTTGCCTCTGGAAATGGGGTATTAGTTTGTAGAGAAAGCTTTGCAAAACCTTAGCATAGTTCTCCCTGGCATTGCAGTGTGTACCGTAGAATAGATCCCGACGTGTATGTTGCCACATTTCCAAAAGAGCAGGTCTTAGATAAAAGTCTGTGGGTTGCTGCATAAAACCCGGTTTACCTTCGCCATTAAAGTGACCCTGGTCGATGTTATCCTCGCCGTAGCTAGTTTGGTAGCCAGCTTCCTTGAAACTTTGCCAAATAAAACGACAGTTGTCATAGCCCTTGTAGTCCAGGCAAGAATTCTCAATCTCATCGCTGCTCAGGCCACTGAATAGTGGCATCAAGTTCTCAGCCACCCGATTGAATCCCTTCAACTCCACATAGGACAGGCTGTGTTTGTAGAAAGGCACCGTAAGTCGCATGCTGCGTAGGAAATGCATCTGCGACATCGAATCCAAGCCCAGTATCAACACAGATAGGTTGGATTGAGTGCTCGGCATTGGATGTACCTTTTCTGGCGGTGGTTTGATAAAGAAATGCACCTGTCGATATTTTCTGGTTCCATTCAGATCACACACTGTGCGCACTATATCCGCTGCAGGTTCAATCTTTACTTTCATTTCATAGGACAACTCAAACTCTTTGCTGTACAACTGTCTGTTGGCAAAGTCACTTTTACGTGCGGCTGCATAATATCTGCAGCTAAACGCCGTTAAATTTTCCAGATAGCTCACTTTTGGTAATAGTTTTTTCAACTCTCGGGTTTCTAAATAATTATACTTATGATCGCTGACGCCATTAATTAAGTTCGGGGCACCCGAACATGTGTCATCTCTTAAATTCCTAACCCAGCTGAATACTTTCGGCTCATTTCGATTTATGGTCATCATACGACAACCACTTGAATTTACAAAATACCCCTCGAGAATGGGTGCTGGATAGTAGAACATGCAATCAACATATATGTCCATGAAATTGTATAAAATGGTTACTACCAGAGTCCAAAAGAAGCAACAAAAAATACGCATACCAAGGCACATATTCCCGACGAATTTATTGGAGATGTAGAATTTTTTGTAATATTTCAAAAATGCTTGACAACAGACTACTGAGAGTTGGTGGGGAGTTTTCGATTCTATGGCATTAGACAAAACCAGATTCATACCATTTATCAGCGGTGCAAGCCGGTTCTTAAACACTTTGTGTATTAACTTAATTATATAATATTTCACTAAAAGGAACCAGTTTGATTGGGTATGATTGTTGCATTTTTGTCATCTTACTTACCTATCTAAAAGAAACTTAAGCTTCGGAGCCCATTCTTAGCCCAGTTTTGAACCCAAGAGCCACAATTTACCTCAAAAAGCAGTGTAAGAGCCGAATTCTTAAATTCTGGTAAAGCATTCTGTAAAAAACCAAGAACTTTTTACTTGAATTAAGTACAACCGGTGTCAATAGTACGGTAAGTACGAAAATTCTTGCTTCAAGTACAAAACTCTTATATCAAGTACAATTTTTTAAATCCAGAAATACTTGAATTTAGACTGTTTTGGGATATTTTAATTATTTTAGAATCTTTTTACTCATACTTTAAGCTTAAAATGGTCTCTAATCAAGTCCGACTATCTCTCAAAATAAGTACAGAACGTTCTTCTTAAAGTCCAGTAATTTCTAATGCCAGCCCAAAAATATTCTAAAAAGAAAATTAGAGTATTTTTAACAAGTTCAAAATGTACAAAGCTATTTCCACTTTTTTCTTAATCTAGGCCTCTGTTTTTAACCAAAGAAATATCCAAGGGCCACAACCAAAGAGCATGTTAAAGCTACTGCAGTTCACAAATTTACCATTACTCCATAACAAAAGTGTTAGAACCAGTTGGGAATTTTAAGAACAGACTCGCTTAAAATTAATTATCGTTTTTTTTTTTAAGCAAAATAAATAAACATCCAAAATAATCATTAAATTTTTAAAAATCAGAAAAATTAGTTTGTTCTACACATTGCAAATGAGCTTTATTGGTTCGAATTCACTTTCGAAGAATAAGCATCAACTTTTACACACTTTTCCTTATGCACTATTCGTAATCAGCATCTGAGTAATATTAGTATTAATGATTATTGTTGAGTTTTTTAAAGGGTATTATAATTTTGCCCAGAAGTTTGCAACGCATAAGCCCCATAAACTATATATATATTCTTGATTAGGGTGACGAGCTGAGTCGATTGAGCTTTGTCCCGCCGTCTGTCTATCTGTTTCTACGCAAACTAGTCTCTCAGTTTTGAAGCTATCGAGCTGAAATTTTGCACAGAGTCTTATTTTTGCTGCACGCTGCCAATATGTCGAAAAAAAATTTTTGTAAAAAATTTGTGTAAAAAAGTTATTAAAAAAATGTTTACAGTAATTTAAACCTCCCAAATCTTTAAACGCCCATAACTCCCTTAAATGAAGAGATAGGGGCTTAAAAGTGGTTTTAAAAAATCAAAATTTTCATATTCCAATTTTTGATCAAATAAATATTAAATTATAATTAAATTAATTATTATTATAATATTTTTTGTGTAAAAAAGTTATTAAAAAAATGTTTACAGTAATTTAAACCTCCCAAATCTTTAAACGCCCATAACTCCCTTAAATGAAGAGATAGGGGCTTAAAAGTGGTTTTAAAAAATCAAAATTTTCATATTCCAATTTTTGATCAAATAAATATTAAATTATAATTAAATTAATTATTATTATAATATTTTTTGTGTAAAAAAGTTATTAAAAAAATGTTTACAGTAATTTAAACCTCCCAAATCTTTAAACGCCCATAACTCCCTTAAATGAAGAGATAGGGGCTTAAAAGTGGTTTTAAAAAATCAAAATTTTCATATTCCAATTTTTGATCAAAAAAATATTAAATTATAATTAAATTAATTATTATTATAATATTTTTTGTGTAAAAAAGTTATTAAAAAAATTTTTTACAGTAATTTAAACCTCCCAAATCTTTAAACGCCCATAACTCCCTTAAATGAAGAGATAGGGGCTTAAAAGTGGTTTTAAAAAATCAAAATTTTCATATTCCAATTTTTGATCAAATAAATATTAAATTATAATTAAATTAATTATTATTATAATATTTTTTGTGTAAAAAAGTTATTAAAAAAATGTTTACAGTAATTTAAACCTCCCAAATCTTTAAACGCCCATAACTCCCTTAAATGAAGAGATAGGGGCTTAAAAGTGGTTTTAAAAAATCAAAATTTTCATATTCCAATTTTTGATCAAAAAAATATTAAATTATAATTAAATTAATTATTATTATAATATTTTTTGTGTAAAAAAGTTATTAAAAAAATGTTTACAGTAATTTAAACCTCCCAAATCTTTAAACGCCCATAACTCCCTTAAATGAAGAGATAGGGGCTTAAAAGTGGTTTTAAAAAATCAAAATTTTCATATTCCAATTTTTGATCAAAAAAATATTAAATTATAATTAAATTAATTATTATTATAATATTTTTTGTGTAAAAAAGTTATTAAAAAAATTTTTTACAGTAATTTAAACCTCCCAAATCTTTAAACGCCCATAACTCCCTTAAATGAAGAGATAGGGGCTTAAAAGTGGTTTTAAAAAATCAAAATTTTCATATTCCAATTTTTGATCAAAAAAATATTAAATTATAATTAAATTAATTATTATTATAATATTTTTTGTGTAAAAAAGTTATTAAAAAAATTTTTTACAGTAATTTAAACCTCCCAAATCTTTAAACGCCCATAACTCCCTTAAATGAAGAGATAGGGGCTTAAAAGTGGTTTTAAAAAATCAAAATTTTCATATTCCAATTTTTGATCAAATAAATATTAAATTATAATTAAATTAATTATTATTATAATATTTTTTGTGTAAAAAAGTTATTAAAAAAATTTTTACAGTAATTTAAACCTCCCAAATCTTTAAACGCCCATAACTCCCTTAAATGAAGAGATAGGGGCTTAAAAGTGGTTTTAAAAAATCAAAATTTTCATATTCCAATTTTTGATCAAAAAAATATTAAATTATAATTAAATTAATTATTATTATAATATTTTTTGTGTAAAAAAGTTATTAAAAAAATTTTTTACAGTAATTTAAACCTCCCAAATCTTTAAACGCCCATAACTCCCTTAAATGAAGAGATAGGGGCTTAAAAGTGGTTTTAAAAAATCAAAATTTTCATATTCCAATTTTTGATCAAAAAAATATTAAATTATAATTAAATTAATTATTATTATAATATTTTTTGTGTAAAAAAGTTATTAAAAAAATGTTTACAGTAATTTAAACCTCCCAAATCTTTAAACGCCCATAACTCCCTTAAATGAAGAGATAGGGGCTTAAAAGTGGTTTTAAAAAATCAAAATTTTCATATTCCAATTTTTGATCAAAAAAATATTAAATTATAATTAAATTAATTATTATTATAATATTTTTTGTGTAAAAAAGTTATTAAAAAAATTTTTACAGTAATTTAAACCTCCCAAATCTTTAAACGCCCATAACTCCCTTAAATGAAGAGATAGGGGCTTAAAAGTGGTTTTAAAAAATCAAAATTTTCATATTCCAATTTTTGATCAAAAAAATATTAAATTATAATTAAATTAATTATTATTATAATATTTTTTGTGTAAAAAAGTTATTAAAAAAATGTTTACAGTAATTTAAACCTCCCAAATCTTTAAACGCCCATAACTCCCTTAAATGAAGAGATAGGGGCTTAAAAGTGGTTTTAAAAAATCAAAATTTTCATATTCCAATTTTTGATCAAATAAATATTAAATTATAATTAAATTAATTATTATTATAATATTTTTTGTGTAAAAAAGTTATTAAAAAATTTTTTTACAGTAATTTAAACCTCCCAAATCTTTAAACGCCCATAACTCCCTTAAATGAAGAGATAGGGGCTTAAAAGTGGTTTTAAAAAATCAAAATTTTCATATTCCAATTTTTGATCAAAAAAATATTAAATTATAATTAAATTAATTATTATTATAATATTTTTTGTGTAAAAAAGTTATTAAAAAAATTTTTTACAGTAATTTAAACCTCCCAAATCTTTAAGCGCCCATAACTCCCTTAAATGAAGAGATAGGGGCTTAAAAGTGGTTTTAAAAAATCAAAATTTTCATATTCCAATTTTTGATCAAATAAATATTAAATTATAATTAAATTAATTATTATTATAATATTTTTTACATTATAATATTTTTTTTACAGTAATTTAAACCTCCCAAATCTTTAAACGCCCATAACTCCCTTAAATGAAGAGATAGGGGCTTAAAAGTGGTTTTAAAAAATCAAAATTTTCATATTCCAATTTTTGATCAAAAAAATATTAAATTATAATTAAATTAATTATTATTATAATATTTTTTGTGTAAAAAAGTTATTAAAAAATTTTTTTACAGTAATTTAAACCTCCCAAATCTTTAAACGCCCATAACTCCCTTAAATGAAGAGATAGGGGCTTAAAAGTGGTTTTAAAAAATCAAAATTTTCATATTCCAATTTTTGATCAAATAAATATTAAATTATAATTAAATTAATTATTATTATAATATTTTTTGTGTAAAAAAGTTATTAAAAAATTTTTTTACAGTAATTTAAACCTCCCAAATCTTTAAACGCCCATAACTCCCTTAAATGAAGAGATAGGGGCTTAAAAGTGGTTTTAAAAAATCAAAATTTTCATATTCCAATTTTTGATCAAAAAAATATTAAATTATAATTAAATTAATTATTATTATAATATTTTTTGTGTAAAAAAGTTATTAAAAAAATTTTTTTACAGTAATTTAAACCTCCCAAATCTTTAAACGCCCATAACTCCCTTAAATGAAGAGATAGGGGCTTAAAAGTGGTTTTAAAAAATCAAAATTTTCATATTCCAATTTTTGATCAAATAAATATTAAATTATAATTAAATTAATTATTATTATAATATTTTTTGTGTAAAAAAGTTATTAAAAAATTTTTTTACAGTAATTTAAACCTCCCAAATCTTTAAACGCCCATAACTCCCTTAAATGAAGAGATAGGGGCTTAAAAGTGGTTTTAAAAAATCAAAATTTTCATATTCCAATTTTTGATCAAAAAAATATTAAATTATAATTAAATTAATTATTATTATAATATTTTTTGTGTAAAAAAGTTATTAAAAAAATGTTTACAGTAATTTAAACCTCCCAAATCTTTAAGCGCCCATAACTCCCTTAAATGAAGAGATAGGGGCTTAAAAGTGGTTTTAAAAAATCAAAATTTTCATATTCCAATTTTTGATCAAATAAATATTAAATTATAATTAAATTAATTATTATTATAATATTTTTTGTGTAAAAAAGTTATTAAAAAATTTTTTTACAGTAATTTAAACCTCCCAAATCTTTAAACGCCCATAACTCCCTTAAATGAAGAGATAGGGGCTTAAAAGTGGTTTTAAAAAATCAAAATTTTCATATTCCAATTTTTGATCAAATAAATATTAAATTATAATTAAATTAATTATTATTATAATATTTTTTGTGTAAAAACGTTATTAAAAATTTTTTTACAGTAATTTAAACCTCCCAAATCTTTAAACGCCCATAACTCCCTTAAATGAAGAGATAGGGGCTTAAAAGTGGTTTTAAAAAATCAAAATTTTCATATTCCAATTTTTGATCAAAAAAATATTAAATTATAATTAAATTAATTATTATTATAATATTTTTTGTGTAAAAAAGTTATTAAAAAAATTTTTTTACAGTAATTTAAACCTCCCAAATCTTTAAACGCCCATAACTCCCTTAAATGAAGAGATAGGGGCTTAAAAGTGGTTTTAAAAAATCAAAATTTTCATATTCCAATTTTTGATCAAATAAATATTAAATTATAATTAAATTAATTATTATTATAATATTTTTTGTGTAAAAAAGTTATTAAAAAATTTTTTTACAGTAATTTAAACCTCCCAAATCTTTAAACGCCCATAACTCCCTTAAATGAAGAGATAGGGGCTTAAAAGTGGTTTTAAAAAATCAAAATTTTCATATTCCAATTTTTGATCAAAAAAATATTAAATTATAATTAAATTAATTATTATTATAATATTTTTTGTGTAAAAAAGTTATTAAAAAAATGTTTACAGTAATTTAAACCTCCCAAATCTTTAAGCGCCCATAACTCCCTTAAATGAAGAGATAGGGGCTTAAAAGTGGTTTTAAAAAATCAAAATTTTCATATTCCAATTTTTGATCAAATAAATATTAAATTATAATTAAATTAATTATTATTATAATATTTTTTGTGTAAAAACGTTATTAAAAAATTTTTTTACAGTAATTTAAACCTCCCAAATCTTTAAACGCCCATAACTCCCTTAAATGAAGAGATAGGGGCTTAAAAGTGGTTTTAAAAAATCAAAATTTTCATATTCCAATTTTTGATCAAAAAAATATTAAATTATAATTAAATTAATTATTATTATAATATTTTTTGTGTAAAAAAGTTATTAAAAAAATTTTTTTACAGTAATTTAAACCTCCCAAATCTTTAAACGCCCATAACTCCCTTAAATGAAGAGATAGGGGCTTAAAAGTGGTTTTAAAAAATCAAAATTTTCATATTCCAATTTTTGATCAAATAAATATTAAATTATAATTAAATTAATTATTATTATAATATTTTTTGTGTAAAAAAGTTATTAAAAAATTTTTTTACAGTAATTTAAACCTCCCAAATCTTTAAACGCCCATAACTCCCTTAAATGAAGAGATAGGGGCTTAAAAGTGGTTTTAAAAAATCAAAATTTTCATATTCCAATTTTTGATCAAAAAAATATTAAATTATAATTAAATTAATTATTATTATAATATTTTTTGTGTAAAAAAGTTATTAAAAAAATGTTTACAGTAATTTAAACCTCCCAAATCTTTAAGCGCCCATAACTCCCTTAAATGAAGAGATAGGGGCTTAAAAGTGGTTTTAAAAAATCAAAATTTTCATATTCCAATTTTTGATCAAATAAATATTAAATTATAATTAAATTAATTATTATTATAATATTTTTTACATTATAATATTTTTTTTACAGTAATTTAAACCTCCCAAATCTTTAAACGCCCATAACTCCCTTAAATGAAGAGATAGGGGCTTAAAAGTGGTTTTAAAAAATCAAAATTTTCATATTCCAATTTTTGATCAAAAAAATATTAAATTATAATTAAATTAATTATTATTATAATATTTTTTGTGTAAAAAAGTTATTAAAAAATTTTTTTACAGTAATTTAAACCTCCCAAATCTTTAAACGCCCATAACTCCCTTAAATGAAGAGATAGGGGCTTAAAAGTGGTTTTAAAAAATCAAAATTTTCATATTCCAATTTTGATCAAATAAATATTAAATTATAATTAAATTAATTATTATTATAATATTTTTTGTGTAAAAACGTTATTAAAAAATTTTTTTACAGTAATTTAAACCTCCCAAATCTTTAAACGCCCATAACTCCCTTAAATGAAGAGATAGGGGCTTAAAAGTGGTTTTAAAAAATCAAAATTTTCATATTCCAATTTTTGATCAAAAAAATATTAAATTATAATTAAATTAATTATTATTATAATATTTTTTGTGTAAAAAAGTTATTAAAAAAATTTTTTTACAGTAATTTAAACCTCCCAAATCTTTAAACGCCCATAACTCCCTTAAATGAAGAGATAGGGGCTTAAAAGTGGTTTTAAAAAATCAAAATTTTCATATTCCAATTTTTGATCAAATAAATATTAAATTATAATTAAATTAATTATTATTATAATATTTTTTGTGTAAAAAAGTTATTAAAAAATTTTTTTACAGTAATTTAAACCTCCCAAATCTTTAAACGCCCATAACTCCCTTAAATGAAGAGATAGGGGCTTAAAAGTGGTTTTAAAAAATCAAAATTTTCATATTCCAATTTTTGATCAAAAAAATATTAAATTATAATTAAATTAATTATTATTATAATATTTTTTGTGTAAAAAAGTTATTAAAAAAATGTTTACAGTAATTTAAACCTCCCAAATCTTTAAGCGCCCATAACTCCCTTAAATGAAGAGATAGGGGCTTAAAAGTGGTTTTAAAAAATCAAAATTTTCATATTCCAATTTTTGATCAAATAAATATTAAATTATAATTAAATTAATTATTATTATAATATTTTTTGTGTAAAAAAGTTATTAAAAAATTTTTTTACAGTAATTTAAACCTCCCAAATCTTTAAACGCCCATAACTCCCTTAAATGAAGAGATAGGGGCTTAAAAGTGGTTTTAAAAAATCAAAATTTTCATATTCCAATTTTTGATCAAATAAATATTAAATTATAATTAAATTAATTATTATTATAATATTTTTTGTGTAAAAACGTTATTAAAAAATTTTTTTACAGTAATTTAAACCTCCCAAATCTTTAAACGCCCATAACTCCCTTAAAAAGAGATAGGGGCTTAAAAGTGGTTTTAAAAAATCAAAATTTTCATATTCCAATTTTTGATCAAAAAAATATTAAATTATAATTAAATTAATTATTATTATAATATTTTTTGTGTAAAAAAGTTATTAAAAAAATTTTTTTACAGTAATTTAAACCTCCCAAATCTTTAAACGCCCATAACTCCCTTAAATGAAGAGATAGGGGCTTAAAAGTGGTTTTAAAAAATCAAAATTTTCATATTCCAATTTTTGATCAAATAAATATTAAATTATAATTAAATTAATTATTATTATAATATTTTTTGTGTAAAAAAGTTATTAAAAAATTTTTTTACAGTAATTTAAACCTCCCAAATCTTTAAACGCCCATAACTCCCTTAAATGAAGAGATAGGGGCTTAAAAGTGGTTTTAAAAAATCAAAATTTTCATATTCCAATTTTTGATCAAAAAAATATTAAATTATAATTAAATTAATTATTATTATAATATTTTTTGTGTAAAAAAGTTATTAAAAAAATGTTTACAGTAATTTAAACCTCCCAAATCTTTAAGCGCCCATAACTCCCTTAAATGAAGAGATAGGGGCTTAAAAGTGGTTTTAAAAAATCAAAATTTTCATATTCCAATTTTTGATCAAATAAATATTAAATTATAATTAAATTAATTATTATTATAATATTTTTTGTGTAAAAACGTTATTAAAAAATTTTTTTACAGTAATTTAAACCTCCCAAATCTTTAAACGCCCATAACTCCCTTAAATGAAGAGATAGGGGCTTAAAAGTGGTTTTAAAAAATCAAAATTTTCATATTCCAATTTTTGATCAAAAAAATATTAAATTATAATTCAATTAATTATTATTATAATATTTTTTTGTCGGTATCTTAAGCCTCCACTATTTACACTTTTCGTTCCATTGAAAAGTGGTCTGCAAAGTAGTCTTAGTGAGAAAAACTTTTTTGTTTTCAATGGTAACGCCTCTTAACTTTGTATTTCTTAGTTTGCTATGCTTTTACATGATTCCACCCAGTTTGGTCGAAATCGGTCATCTATGTAGTATAGCTGTCATAGAAAAGTAGAGTCTAAAAAGTATCTCATAGCTCCGATGGAAACAAGCGGTCGGAAAACTAGTTTTAGTATGAAAAACATTTTTCTTTTCAAAGAAACGTCTCCAAACTTTGTAACCGTAGGTTTACTATGTTTTTTTTATAATTCTACCAAGTTTTATTAAAATCGGACAACTATATGTTATAGCTGCCATACAAAAGATAGGTCTGAAAAACAGTTTTAGTTAGAAAAACTTTTTTGTTTTTAATGGTAGCATCCTGCAATTTTATATTTGTTTGTTTCACGTGCTTTCATATAATTTTAAAAATTTTTGGCCAAATCGGATTACTATATCGTATAGCTCCCATACGAACGATCGGTCGGAAAATGGGAAAAATAGTATTTTTTGAAAATATTTAAGCGAGCAGACGAAGTTAGCTTAGTTTTCTCGTTTTTTAAATCATTTGATTAATATTTTGAATAAAGTATTTTTGTACAGAATATTCTTACAAAAAATAAGAATTGTGAACTAGGATAAAGCATTTGGAGAGCATAGGCTAAAGCGAACCATACCCCCGACATTGATATACCCGTTGTTTATGGTATGAAGTGTTCATTAGCATCCCTGATGTTAATTAACATAGCTTTAACATTAATGTTGCATGCATGCTGCCCATTTATTATTGATTAGTCTATTAAAGATATTGTAAGTTTAAACAAGAGTTTTAAATCTAAGATCGATATCTTTAGATATCTTTAGAATTAACCTCATCTACCTACTGACAATAGAAGTAGACATTATAAATCATCAAAACCCTGAACTAACCTTACCAATCACCGAAATCTGAACCATTTAAAGAAACTGTTAAATTAATACCAATCTAATAAATTATTGGAAAACTATTATAAATCAGCTGGCAGAGTTCTAGTACTACTTCTATGCAGCTTAGTCGGAAAAGACACTTTTGGAGTACTTTGATTGCCTGATTTCTTTACAGCTTAAGTGTCCTTCAGCTTTTGCCGCCACTTTTCGTAATTATTCGAATCGACTTTAGCTATGAGTCAAATGAGCTCCATTTTCTCGGCTTCTTTTAAAATAACAATAAACTAAAAGGTCCATTCGTGCATAAACCATTTCGCATTCACAAAGCAATGGAGACAGGGACTACACTCCGGTTTGCAGCCCAGGCTGGGTGGGCAGCCGCGTTAATTTATCACTTAACCTTCTTTAGCAGAGCCAAGTTTATAATTTCGATGGCCATGCCAACCCCAGCAGCAAGGATGACGACGACGCTGGGCTACTGCGGCACTTGAACGACTACTGCCCATCAGTGAAATGCCGGACACGGTCGGGTCCCGGAGAGTGTCGCCGGTTCGCCAAGCTCGAATAAAATAAAATAACAAACGACTGACACCGTTTCTGCCATTTGCCAAAGTTCCATTGTACTTTTAGCTGACGACTTCACCCTGTATCCCCCTCCCCTCCGCCCCATACCGTGGTCTAGTCGTATTTCTTCAGTTGCTGCCCTTTCTCTTTCCCCCCCTCACTCACTCTCGCGCGCGCGCTCCTGTCTCTTTGTCTCTGTTGTGCTTTTTGTTGATGCTTTACGCTGGACTCTTTGCAAAATGAAAATGTAAAAGGAATATTCATGAGGAGATTAGAATTATTTTTCGTGCTGTCATTTTCATTTTCACTCCAGCTTGTTTTACCCGCCGCCGTAGACGCATAATGATGCGCTACACTTGATTCAAGGTTGAGCTTCAAAGTATGCGGAATGCTAGGAAATATAAGACAATTCTATTAGGACTGGATTTTTACCAAGTTAATCAGTTGATATGCAAATTTACAAGCCTTAAAGCCCAAATAATATGCAAAATTGAGGTGTGACCGTCCGACAAATCGCTCTCTGCCCGAATGCTAGTTTTCCAGGGTCCAATAGTTGGTACTTCATTTGAAGTCACTCTCGGAATCTTATAATTTCTGGTATGCAAAATTCTGAATTCAAACAAATCACAGTTAGTATTATTAAAACAAGAACAAACGTTCTTTAATCAAAAGCTTTCGGTACTTACACTACGACGAAATATTTTATAAAAGCGCGATCTCAATTCATGTAAAATGTTCTTGTTCTGAGTTGAACACAATGTTGCAATGTTAGCAATGGAGTTTCGAATATTTTAGACATCAACCAGGGTTCGGAATTGCTCTGTGCTTGCAGCTCTAGAGAGCCAGCTCTTGCTCTCAGCTCATAGCACTCGGCTTTTGGCTTTGCGCTGAGAGCCCTACGTCGAGAGACGTGAGCCATTAACCGGCTCTCGGCTCGTGAGCCACAGCACAAATAATATTTTTAACCTATTTTGAGCTTAATTAAGTTTGACTAAGGACTCCTTGCAGTTCTACATTGTAGTACTGAATTTTTCAGGCCTGTTACACACCTGGGCAGTAGAGATAACTAAATATATGCCTGAATTCGGGCATTTTTTTGTATTTCCCATGAAACTCACCCTTGAGTTCAGTTCTAAAATGAAGTCTGAAATAAGTTAAGGGCATGACGTCTTAGGATAAGTCTGTGTTAAACTCATGGCAGAAGTTTATATTAAGTATACCATGAATTCAGTAGCTGCCCTTTCCTTTCAGGGCTGATTTAAGGGCTGAAGGGCATTCTTAAAGTATAATCAAATCGATTCTCAATATAAGCCGAAATATTCTTAAGTTGAATATTTCCAGATTGATACATTTATGCTACTTGAAATAAGAATTTTGTTCATGAATCAAGTATTCACATGAATCACATGAAATAAAGTTGTTGTTTTTAAATGAATGAAAGAAAATTTTATTGTAAATTAGGAAACAAGTAGGAAAAACAAGAAAGAAAGTCGGTCTGTACCAACGAAACTATACGCTCAGCATAAATTTTGAGGCTGCAGCTGAAAGCAGCACTGCTACTGCGCTGCAGCAGCGAACAGTCTTTTGATAATAACTCGACAACCGTTCATACGATCTTCACCATTTGTTTGGTGCATCGATAAGCAATCCTGATTACCAAATATACGTAGAAGTTACGAACCATCTTACTTCCGGTTGTGTGTGTGTGTGTGTGCTTGCGGCTACAGCGCTGTCTGCATGAATTGTTATTGCCTTTAATTGAGCAAGAGCATAGGACAGAAAGAGAAGAGAGACACATAAGCGCTGTCTGCTCGTATTGTTGTTGCCTTTATTTTCGCAACAGCAGCCCGAATTTGCCTTTGCCTATGAGTCAGCCCTATGCGCGTGACTGAGGCGTTCGCGAATTACAACAACATTGGCGCATGAAGCGTATAAAGCTTGGGCATCGCTGCCTTAAACTATCGCCCAGTTCTTTCTTTAACGTACGAGATAAGTAACACTACAAAATGTTAGCAGGATCTTCTCGGAATGACTATTTCAGCTATCATAACATAAAAGTTCCTAAATTGAGATATCAGACAAGTGCAAATCCAGCTTAGGTAAATTTAAAATGTGGATTAGGCTGCCTTTACACAGGTCGATACATGAAATATGATAGTCTAGTAGGACTTCTTGTTAGTTCATTTGAATTTCATAGGCGAAACATGATGATAAGCAGGACTACTAGATTATCGTGTCTCAGATGTCAAGCTGTGTAAAGGCAGCCTTATGTATGATCGTTCGAAAGGCTAGTTTGCTTACTTTTAAGGGCATTTGTGCTGACTTTTTATACAATTAACTTTACGCGTCTGTTTCTCTGCAAACTGGTCTCTCAGTTTAGATAAATATATATATATATATATTCAAATATTTTAGAACCACTTTTCAGTCCGAAAATTGCCATTATTTTTGAAGTAAGCCCACAAGTCAGTAGAACTGAAACGAAACAAAATTTCACATCCCTCTCCTATTATTTTTGGTATTGTTTTGCTTTCGTGGCGCGAGAAAAAATATGATTTTTCTGCCAGAAGGGATTAAACTCACGCTCGTTTGTTCTGTTTATGATGAGCGGCCCCTGTTTTGCCATCTTGCATAAAAGTTTAATGATACAAAAACATCCCAAGTACTTTTGGTACAGTGCGACTGAGACATGAATCACCCGATGGCTGGCAGACATCGCTCCACCACCACTACCACCCACCCTCCCTCCATCCATTCAAGCCAAGCTACCTAAACTCTCCCGCCAGTCAGCGTCGTCGCATTTAAAATATTTTGTGAAATTATTATGAAAATGCGTAAAGGGATTTAATAAATAACTGTAACTGCTTCTCGCTCGTACACCCTCTATCTCGCTCTTGCTCGCCGGGTCCACCATTGCCGTTGGAACCGTAATTCATATTATTTTTTTTTTTTTTTCCAGCAGACTGTGCGGTGCTCCTTTTTCTTGTGCAACCCCCCCCAACCCACCCAGCCCCCCGCCCACTGTTTTGGCTGCTGTGGAATTATGTTTTATCCTGAATTATGGATTTTGTTTTGTTGTTTTCTGTCAAAATCATATTTTTCGCACCAACCCCCGTACCCGAGAACCCAGGGCCAGGGCCGGGGCCCAACCCAACCCAACCCAACCAGCGTCGACTCATTTACATGCCTCGCTTTGGGTACCATTTTAGTCTCAGCTCCCATTAATGAGAATTTGTTTGTATCGACGTTAGTCGGTGGGGTGAAGGGCATGTGGTTGCTGTTGTTGTTGTTGTGTTTGTGTGTGCCGCCTCTTGCGCTTTTGGTTAAGTTGTAAATTTTCAAAAAAGTTTCTCAAATAATTTCTACTTAATGTTTGAGAATTATTTTTAGCCGGAATTAGAAATTATGAAGGAATATATCAAACACACACAGAGAGTGGAGCAGAGGGCCCCAGAAGAAGTAGCTAATGAATCTTTTATTTTGGGTTAGAATTGGCCAAACAAAATGTGTAAATTTTGGTCTTAAGATATTAAGTCTTTGGTTTATTTGGATGACGCAAGCCAGCGGATGTATCCTCTACTGAAACTATAGAATTTAATAATATTCGCAGGACTCGAACTGTAACCATAGAATTGGCTTTGAAGAAGATAGCCTTAGACAGCAAATATAGGGAAAATTTGAGGTTACCAACAGATAAATTTGATTCCATATAAAATTGCGAAGCTGTCAGAGATCTCTTAATCCAAAGTAGTGCGAGTTGTTGTGTTATATCTCTCTACCCAGCTGGATTTCGTCTGTAAATAAAGCAATACATTCGGTCCGAAGGTTTTTGATTAGAGCCTCGGATTAAAGTTGGAAAATATTGAGAATATTTAGAAGAGAAACGAATACACCTGCAGTGGAGGGGAGAGTATTTCTCACACTAAAAACGGCAAGGCCATGGGGACAACACACACACACTAAGGTGACTGTCTGTTTCTACGCTGCCTCTCTCTCTTTGGGATTCCCAAATGGTTATGCCACCGCTGGCATGAAGAGAATTCTAAGAAACGTTCAGTTGGTACACAGAAAAAATAAGTGATATGATCTGGTACTCAATGTTCTATTTTTTCATATCATTAAAAAGCCGATATGATAAAGTTACGAATGATCTGTTCGAAAATATCAATCTAATATTTTCGAGAATATAAAATCTATATTAATAAGATTACATTGATAAGAAAAATATACTGAATATAGAACTTCACTGTGTGCTTTTAGTGGCTAAGTACTACTAATAATTTTAGAGAATCAGAAAAACACAAATAAATGTTTTTGTTATTTGATTTACTTTGACTCTCCTTGACTGGTTATCGAACTCTGGACCTCTCGCCCTTAATACGAATGGAATGGCGTCTTATCGGACTGCACCATCGGACAGGTGTGTAGCGACACGCCGCAGAGCCTACTAAAATAATTCGTTACGTTGCCTGAAATTTCGAAATGAATCACCATTTGTCTCTTTCCAACTTCACATTTTCTATACGTCCCTTTCTCTTTATGGTCAAAATGAAATGTTTTAGATCCGATGTAATATGAAAAAAATGAAATTTGCCAAAATCTCAATTTAACCAGCAAAGATGAAATTTATATATTTTTTTTATTTTTTTTCTCTGTGTAGTCATTGATCGCTGATGATTTCCTCCTGAAACAGCTGTACCATCTACCAGCTTCCTTTGAGGTGTTGTGTGTCTGCTTAAAGTTGTGCGAAAGCATAACATGACCTCGAGCCGGCTTAAAGCTGCAGGTTTACTTAGTGTAAAGGTCACAGATAACCCAGTCACATGAGAATCGCATACTTTACATAACCTTATACTATTATTTCGAAGCATACCCATGAATAGTTTTTGTTGAATTACAAAAATTGGACAAAGATACTTCTGGTGGGTAGGGTCGACCCAGTTAATTTGCAACTGGAATGATCCACATCAAAGTCTTTAGTAGCTTTAGCAACCCTATAACCTTCATCGTTTGCCAGCTGTATGTAAACATAATACCAGGTGCAGTTATATTTCCGCTGACAAATTAATGTGAAGCTCATTAACGCACTGAATAAGGATTACGGATTTGATTGAAGGTCCTGTGGGGCTCAGGCACACACACGCACGCAAACACACACTCATAGAAACAGATAACAGACACACAGTGTACATCCCGACACACACATCCTGCTGTATAAATACCTCGCCCCCATTTGCCGAGCGTAAACTGTCATTCTGAGCTTCTCTGTGTGTGTGTGTGTGTGTGTGTGTGTGTGTTTGCGTTTGCACCGTCCCCACCATTCCCGCCTCTTCGGCTCCGCTCGGCACAGCAACAACAAAGCCAAAATGTGTACATAAAACAATCTCGTTATGTCGGCATTATCCTGAAGAATTCTGGTTCGTCCTCGTCACTCGACGAGCCATAAATCACTCACACGCTTGGCATATTTCCTCTTTCGCTCTCTCTCTCTCTCTCTTTCCCTCACGCTGCTGTTGGGCCTTGTTTGCGTTTGTGTTTTTGGGGCGCGTGTCCTTCTATGTACAGTTGACTTGTTGTCCTGCTCACACGCTTTGCCCCTACATGTACGCGCTTTTGTTTTACGTTTTTTGTTTAGGGATTTTACTAGCGTGGTGACCGGATCTATTAATACTCTGCACTTTTTTGAAGGCATTACGATGCGTAGGTGTGGTATTTTCATACTTTTCTTTTTTACTGCAGCTTTTTAAAAGGGACACACGAATACCAAGCCTGTTCAGAAATATTTCCAAATAAAATTATAAACCCTGTCAAAATCAGTATCGAAAATATTTGAAAATGATGTCTGGAAAATAATAAACTACTCGATTTTTGGGTAATTTATAAAAAGTATTGACTATGTTTATGAATATTATTATTATGACACAGAAGACTTATCATGCCATATATAATGTAGCGAACCTAGACGACCTAGCCGTCGTGAACTAGTCTGCAGTTGCATTCTGGATCCCAACTGACGATTTGGCTGACTTGCCATTTATCTATATTTTTAAAAATGAAGACACAACAGGCGAAGGATGTCGTCAAAGTCCCAGAAAGTCTAACTTTGGGAGAAAGACCAAGGATAACGGCTTTCGAACTCATCACGCATTTTTATATTACACTCGAACTTCTGTGTAGCGAATTTCAAGTGGATAAAAATATAGAAAATCTCCGACAATATAATAAATATATAACTAATATTAAACGAAATTGAAGTGTTCTGTAAATAAATTCGCTATCTAAGAAATTCGCTATAAGAGAAGTTCGGCAGCATTATTATTATATTATAGTATTAAGCGAATGTTATAATAATAATTTGTTAGTCGATGTCAAGCCAAGTCGATGGAGCCATGCTTCTATCTTGCTTCATCTTTCTAGAAACTTTTGTATGGCAAGTTAGAAAAAGCAAAGAAAAACAATCCACGAGTCTCTCAAAACTTATAGTTGTTTCAAAAGTCGGGCAGAACCTAATAATCCTCAAGACGCTCTCGATTAAACAACAAAAACAAAGGGTAGTCGGAAAGGGTTTGCGGGAGTCGATAGGTAGGACTTCGGGCCACGCAATATGAGTCAGAGCAGTTGTCATGTTAAATCATAACTTACCTTGTAGTTGACAGTTGCTAGTACTAGTTTTTGCTTCAAATGCTACGGCATAATACGACATCGAATTCGGGTTCGGTACGAATTGGCATGTGATGGTTTGACGATTCGGTTGTAAATAGACTATTATCAAGCCCAATTTGTTTAAACATATTTGTACATGACGTTAGCTATCGTACTTTTTCCCTATCTTCCTAGGAATTTTTGGACATCATCTAGAAAATCGAAGCGTTTTTTAATGCGATCCACGAAACTAGGCTACTTTAGAGTTCTTTAAAGGATCGATCCGCCAAAGTGAGGCTTTTTTTTTAAAAAACAATAAGTTTTTCTCAATAAAACTAGTTTTTCGACCAATCGTTCCTATGACAGCTATATGCTGTAGTCATCCGATCCGGCCGACTTCGTGCCAAGTTTGGTTGCAATAACTTTAAAACTACATGGCAATATCGACTCAGCTCGTTACGCTGACCAAGAATGTATATAATTTATGTGGTCGGAGATGCTTCCCACCATGCGGTCCAATCATCTGAACAATTTTAATGTACCTTCTGCAAGGGTATCAAAAATAGACTTAAAGATGACCAAAATACAAAACAAATATCATTTGGAGATTCAGCAAGACGCCTTAATCAAAGCGGTCGAATCGAAACCAATTTGATGGTAGTTGACTAATAGAAGCAATTCGATGCGAGTCGATGGCTTTCTGTTGAATGTGGCTGGTATGACATTTTCTCAATATGACAACATGTTAACACCACCCGTTTCTCAACCCTTACCCTTCCAGGGCTGCACAAAATTGCCCCATAAAAGAAAGCAGAGAGCTGCCTATGGTTTGTACATTTCGTTTAGAGTCTTCCATTTTTCATTTAATAAACTTATGGCGATTTTTTTTGTTATTGTTGAAACCCCTTTTCATTTTCATTGAAATTTTGCAATTGCCTGGTCTCACTACGTTCTGAAAGGCCTCTTAGACAATAAGAAATGTTTTCAGTATCAGAGTAACAGTCTTAAGATGACTTAGACCAGCGATGTTCACCCATAGCCCCCAGGGGCCGAACACTTTAGGCAATTCATGCCGAATGCTTGCCGAAGTAATGCGTCAGTGACTGTCAGAGAGAGCTACAGAACATCTTTTCTTGAACATCGCTGACTTAGACGCACTCTTAAACACTTTTTGTAAACATTTTGGAATGATTTGAGGATTCAGATATCAAAGTTCAAAAAATAAACACAGAGATTTGCTTAATTGCCGAAGACGGTATTGGTTGGAGTTTAAGACTGTGTCCAAATCAACGGACAAATTCTATTAGGCTTTCACATTTTGGCAAATGGTTTTTTAATTACATGTGAATTGTGCTGAGTTATGCAAATTTAATTTCCGATTTTTCAAACTTCAATTTTACCTAAATCTTATTTGGAACAAATAGTGTTAAATTACAAAATTCAAGCAACGTAACGAAATATTTAAGAAGGCTTCGTCTTGTGTGATCACACGATGATGAAGGACTATAAAACGCCATTCCATTCGCAAGAGGTCCTGAGTTTGATTCACAATCAAGGAGAGGTAGAGTAAAAGTCAATTAGCCAAAAAAGCAGAGTGAAGTGCAAGTTGTATAGGATAATTAATCAGTCATTTCCAATATATTTTTTATTTGTGTGACAAAATGATATTATAAAATATCCATTTGATCTTAAAATATTGAATTTAAATGCTCGAAAATCTCAAACTGATATTCAACTGTATAATATCTGCTTATTATTATTATCAGTATTTATTATATTGATCCCCAGATCATATCACTATATTTTTCCTAGGGTATTCAACGAAAGCCTTGGAATTGAAATGAATTTTCACCCCAACTTGTTTTCTTTGTTGTTCAGCATTTTTTCTTCTTCTTGCGTTGTTGCCCGTAATTCACCCCGCGGTGACATTTTTGGTGTGACAGACAAGACGTGTCCTTCGTCCTTTGCATTTGTTTTTGTTGTTGTTGTTTTTTTTTTTTGGTTCTGTCTCGGGACTGTGTGGCAAGTTTATCGTTTTAATGTTGATACAAGCGAGGGTCGTTGGCTCCATGTCCGCGTGACATGGCACTGGCGAGGATAATAGGATGTTAAGTAAATATTTTAAAAAGGCTCCACCCTCCCTCCCCCCCCTTCTTGCCGCTTATCCACGCCAATTGTTGGAAATTGTAGGCGACCCCAAACTTTCAGGCAATGGCCGCTCATTTGCGATATGGGGATGAATCTAATCCAGTTTTGCCCCATGCCCGACTTTTTGGGGCATAAATCATTTGCATACAAAATGAGCCGAGCACCGTCGCCTGCGAGTGAGAGCCGAAGATGAATGCTCCTGCAACAACAACAGCAACAACAACAACAACACAGCCAACAAGACGACAGCCGAAAATCCTTTCAATTTTTGCACACATTCAATTTTATTAATTAAAACATTTTTTTCTGTTTGTGATTTCCCAACCACTTGGCAATTAATTCCAAACATCCACGACACTTTTTCTTTGTTAAGTTTTTGTTTGGGGCGCAAATTATCCTTGCCATCCTTGCGCGAAATAAAATATCACAAACAGTTACTGCCCCATAAATAATGGGAATTTATGCCATGGCATAAAGTGTTGGCCGCATACAAAGCGCAGGCCAAGTCCAACTTTTCTGCAGAAATTACCATTCAATCATTTTGTAATTGCCTCAACCCACTGGCGAGAGGGAGAACGGAGAGGCGAAGAGGCGAAGAGAGATATAACGTTGGGGTCACCTACCCATTCGATTCATTCTACTTCTGCTGGGGTTCATTTACTTTGCGCTGTGCGGCTGCTGCTGCTGCTGCTTAATTTCTACAATCTATTTTAATAAGCCACGCTTCCACTTATTTTGCATCCAAATTGGCTTTTCGACCTCTTTTTCATTAGGCCTGGCCATTGTAGGGAAGGTAGCTTTAGCCACGAGCTGAGGAAAAATGATTTTACCTTCAAAAGAGTTGGGGTGGTGGGGTAAGAGGTTCTCTTTGAATAACTCTTTACAATTTTAAATGGCATTTAAAATATAAGCAAACATTAAACCGAAAACGGAAGTTCATTTTAGCATATTAATTCTATTGAAATTCTATCCACTGTTTTGAAAGTTGTTCGATTAAACGTATACAAAATCGGTTGCTTCTTTCGATTATGTCAATATTTATACAAATGTGGCTTTAGTTGTTCAACTGTTCTTATTAAAATTCATCTTAAAATCTGTCACATAAACGTAGAAATAACAGAGCTAAATCTGAGTTTATCTAACACATAGCAGTTATTGTAGAAGATGAGAAATTGCGATCTGATTTTACTTTTCAGAAAAGATAGATATTGGGCCTAGATTGATATACTACTGTGGGCAAAAAGTAAGGTGAATTTGTTTGTAGAATGAAAAATCTTTATTTTTCTTCTAAATCAATTTCATCCCCTTCAAAGTAATCCCCTCTTGATAAAATACACTTATGCCAACGTTTTTTCCAATCCTCGAAACATGCCAAATAGTCCCTTTCCGGTATAGCCATCAGAGCTTTCTTCGATTCAGCTTTTATCTCCTCAATCGACTCGAAACGCGTTCCCCGAAGTGGTCTCTTGAGTTTTGGGAATAGCCAGAAGTCACACGGAGCCAAATCAGGCGAATACGGTAGTTGCGGAACGATATGCGTCGAATTTTTGGCGAAATGGTCACGAAGAACGAGTGCAGTGTGAGACGGTGCATTATCGTGATGTAAAAATCAAGAGTTGTTGGCCCATAATTCTGGTCTTTTTAGACGAATTGCTTCACGCAAACGACGCATAACGCTCAAATAATATTCCATATTAACAGTTTGGCCGGATGGAAGGAATTCATAGTGCACCACACCACGAAAATCGAAAAAAACTGTCATCATGACCTTGATTTTTGAACGACTTTGACGTGCTCTTTTCGACCCTCTTTGAAGTCTTTGTACCACTTATAAACATTTTTTTGTGACATGGTAGAATCACCAAAGGCCTTCCGCAACATCCTCAACGTTTCCGCAAACAAAATTTGATGGAACTTCTCTGCTCAATTAAATCAGACATTGTAAAAATCGAAAAATGCACTCCTGGTCGTTTGGAAAACACAAGAGTAAATATATTACTGATAATGACATTCACATGAAATTTGGCCCAGATGTCATCAACAGTCCTGCCAACTCAAGAAAAAAAGAACTAGCCCGAATTGTAAGGCCCGCGAAGTTTAAATTGAAAATTCACCTTACTTTTTGCCCACAGTAGTATACTAAACCACGAGCCTCTAACTTGAAATTGTTAGGTCTAGGATATCTAGAGAAGGTCTTGGTTTTTTGGGGATATAATGGGGACGGGGTGGAAAATTCCGTCTGTTAATGCTGTCCCACAATGACTCATTTTCCGACCGATCGTTCGTATGGGAGCTATATGATATAATTATCAGATTTGGACAAAAATTTGTAGAATTGGGTGAAAGCATGTGACACAAACAAATACAAAATTTCAGAATACTTCCATTAAAATAAAAAAAGGTTTTCTAAATAAGACTGTTTTTCAGACCTGTCTTTTATATGACAGCTATACCATATAGTTGTCCGATTTTCATCAAACTTGACAAAATTATAAAAAAGCATAGAAAACCTATGAATACACAGTTTGGAGACGTTTCCATTAAAAAGAAAAAAGTTTTTCATATTAAAACTAGTTTTCCGACCGATTGTTTTTATGGGAGCTATGAGATACAGTCATTCGATCAGGTCGCTTTCGATGTATTAGAAGCGTGCAGCAAAGAGAAGACTCTGTGCAAAACTTCAGCTCAATAGCTTCAAAACTGAGAGACTAGTTAGTGTAGAAACAGACAGACAAACGGACGGACAAAGCTCAATCGACTCAGCTCGTCACCCTGATCAAGAGTATATATAGTTTATGGGGTCGGAATTGTACATTTTTATGCGTTGCAAACTTCTGGGCAAAAACTGGTTTCCTAAACATAGTCGTAGCCCATTTCTGAGCCAGGGTATGAACATTTCAAAGTTTTGTAAAACGTTAATCCTCGAACTAAGGCCACTGAAGCACATTACAGAGTAAGCCAATAGCATACGAACTTGGAAACAAAGGATGTTTGAAGCCCTGGAAACTATATTAATCAAGTAAATGTGATGTAGTTGAGTGATAGTTTCGGATGATACAAAAACTTTAAAAAATTGTATCCGAGATAATGCTCCTTCTCTTCTAGTCTCTAAGAACACCAGAAGGACGGACTCATAGACAAGCATGATGAATGAACAGAAAAGCGGGTCGTAAAAGCTTCCAGCTGCCAGTTACGTGTAGGAACAATTGCATGGGTAGTAAAATAGGTGGCTCTTTCCGACGCTTCCATTTAGACAGGCGGTCTCTTATCAAGAATAAGCAAGGATTTACAATTTATAAAATATCCTTTAACTGAAATCATTTTGACATGGAATATTCATTCACCGAAAATCCAAAATCGAACCGCTCTCATCAAAATAAATCGCTTCCCTCCCCAACTCCCCTCGCCGAATCTCATTTGTACAATTTTGCAATTTTAATCAGCTGTATCTTTATGTGTGTGTTTCGGCCCAAAAGTCGTCCCCAGCTGCCACCCCTGTCTGATATGGCTGTTGCTGTTGTTGCTGTTGTTGTTGCTGATTTTGGATACCGCTCGCTGCTGCTGCCTGTCATAAATCTATCAAGTTTAATGGCTGCCTCAGCGCTGCACATAATTTTATGTATTTTATGCTGCAAATGGCAACCCTCGGTTCTCCACCACAGGCCACCACCACCCCCCAACCAACCAGCCAACAGCAAGGAAAGCACGAATTTCACGCACATCTCAGAAGACTCACAAATTTCATAAAGTGGCAATTCAATCAATCAATTCTGACAGGGATACCGGGTGAGTTTCCTTCTTTATTTTTTTTTGTTTGGGGGGTGGCGACCATTCCCCATATAGGGGTGGTGAACCTGGCTTGGCCTGTCCATTTCGCCGTTATGCTCACGTACACAATCACACAACTCAACTGATTTGCCGGGGCCAAAACAAAAGAAAAGCCAGAAGCAAACGGAAACCTGAAGTATGCATAAATTTTCGACCCGTCCCCTGTTGTTACGAGAGCTTTGGACTTCAAGGCGTTACGTACAGCAGGCAGGAGTTTAAATATTTTTTAATTGCCTCAACAACCACCACCACCTCCATACCAAACACCACCACTACCACCAGCCCTTTTTGTTTTGCTGCTATTATCCTTATTTATATGTTTTGTGTATATTTCGCTTCTGTATCATTGCTCTTTTCGCTTCGAGCGGGAGGGGGGAATTAGGAAAAATTTGACTAAGAATGGCTGAGGAAAAATAAAACGTATGGACAAAATAAGCTTATGGAAGAGATTTCGTTAATGTTTCAAGGATTGGCTATTTGCCACTTGCATTAGCAAGAACTTACTCAGACTTTTTGGTTTACACTAACTACGTCTACTTCAACTGAAACTCTAGTTAAGAACTGTATCCTGATTCCATAAATCAACCCGAAACTCTAAGTGAAACACTAAAAGCGGATAAAAATCGATTTAATTTGAAATGCTTAAACGAAACCGGAACTGATCTTTTGAATATTTAAGAACTGGTATTCGAAGTTCGATAGATTTGTTACCGAAATGATTCTAAACTTCCTTATCCCACACTCAGAGAAAACAAGAAAGAAAGTCGGTCAAGCCCGACTATAACATACTCTGTACCAAGAAAATTTGTCTTTTGATCATAACTCGAAAACCGTTCATCCGATCTTCTTCATTCCTTTGGCGGATCGATAAGTTATCCTAATAACTAAATATGTCCAGAAGGAACAAGCCATCTATCTTCAAAACAGTGGGAGATATGACGTTTTTTCTAAATTGCTGGGGCAGGAGGGGGCGTGGCCAAAATTGAAAATAAACTTGATCTGCCTGCAGACATAAGAAGCATATGTCCCATACATGTCAAACCTCTATCTCTTACCATCTCTGAGATCTGTGCGTTCATACGGACAGACAGACGGACGGACGGACAGACGGACATGGCTATATCGACTCGGCTGTTGATGCTGATCAAGAATATATATACTTTATGGGGTCGGAGATGCTTTCTTCTGGATGTTACATACTTTTGCACAAACTTATTATACTCTATGTACCTTTGGTACAGAGTATAAAAAGGGGTCAAAAGCGATTTTAGAAAAATTATTTCTTAAAATAAGATTAAGACTTTCTGAAATTTAGAAAATATTTTCTTAATTGTAGAAAAACTTTTCTAGATTTTAAAAAAACTTTCTAAATTTTAGAAAAATTTCGGAAAAAAAAACCGTTTGAACTATTATATACAGGAAAGGATGAGGGGGGAGAGGGGGGGCTGGGGGCAGAAGAGAAAGAGACCTAACAACACTCAGAAGCCCTCAGAACCACCTTGTATATATTATTTTTATATGATATTATATTTTCTTTCTGTTGGTTTCACTATAGATTCTCTTTAGTTTAGTTTTTGTTTCTAACTTTACCTTGCCTGGGACTTGAACTCGGGACCTCGGGGAAACAACTTCAACACGAAAGGCATCTTATCGCACTCGACCAACCAAGCACTTGACTCATAGTAAAGAACGCAGTCAGATGCTGCCTCTTTTATATTCCGAAAGCAGGGAATTCGAACTTGAGAATTACAAGAAGGGGTGTCTTTTTATATTTTTCTAAATTTTATGGCGGTTTTCCAGACTATTTCTCTATATTTTAGGGCGAATTTCTCTGCAAGTCGAATATCAGTTGCCCCTTTTATATTCCGAATGCATCAAATTCGTACTTGAGAATTACAAGGGGCTTCTTTTTATTATTTTCTATTTTTTATGGCGATTTTCCAAACATTTTTTAAGTATATTTTAGGGCGGATTTCTAAAAATGGCTTGAAATGTTCTTTCTTAAATTTAGGGGCATTTTTCTAAATTAGCCCTATTTTACGACGCCGTGCAAGGTTTTTTTTTCTATATTCAAGGGCGAAGTCGCCCTCAATTTAAAAAAGTATTTAGGATAAAATCTTGAAAAATTTCCCTAAATTGAAGAAAAAATATATTTAGAATTTCTAAATTTAAGAAATTATTTTCTACCAGGGATGCAAACCACTCGAAAATAAGGACTGGTTCGGTTCAGTGGTTCATACAGTTTCTGAACCGCCGGTTCGGTTCATTACGTGGTTTTTTGAGCTAGCTGAACCGCGGTTTCGGTTCGGTTCAGTGGTTCACAAAGGCACATTATGAAATATTATGATTGTTGTAGTAATGTGACTTGTCGAACACTTTTGAAATTTAGTTCTAGTAATCCATTTAAATACTTTTAAAATCCTTAGAAAAAAGTCCAATGCCTATTATGTCGGATTTCCAGGAGTCGTCTATAAGTTCCTAGATGAATACTCTCGAAAATTGAGAATGTTTGCTAGAAAAGAATAAGTACTATGCATCTTAATTATTCTATTTCTCATATCCCTTAAGTTAGGCTCAGAACTGAATCATAGCTGAATCAGCTCAGAAATGAAAGGGCTGACCCTGAATTCATGACATCATTTTTATAAATTTTAGCCATGGATTTTACTCTGACATGTCCTACTACGGCATGACCTTAGTTGATTTTAGGCATGATTTCAGTCCGAGAACTGAACCGAACCGAACCGTTTTTATTTGTGGTTTGCGGTTCGGTTCAGCAATTCTGAAAGGAAGCCGGTTCGGTTTGCGGTTCGGTTCACCGGCTGGAATAAGCGGTTCGGTTCGGTTCAAAACCGGTTCGGTTCAGAACCGGTTTGCATCCCTGTTTTCTACAATATCTTTTTTAGGGCTGTTTTTTTTCCAAGTTTAAGAAAAAACTGCCTAAAAACAAGAAAGTAAAATTATTTTAGGGTGAGTTACTACAAACTAGAAAATACATTCTTTGAGTGCAGGTTTTCAAAATGTAAAATGAATTATGTAAGTATCTTCTGAATGTTTGACCTTCTTCAATTGGTTCAATCGCCATTAAAAGTGTGTTTATATTTATATAAAATATTTTAAAGAACAATAAAGCCATTTTTAATGAAACAATATTAATCAACTTTCCCATTTTGTTAGAAATATAATAAAAACTTCTAAAACTTCTAAAAGATTCTTGAAATCGACATAATATATTATAAATATATATTAAATAATAATTAAATAATTAAATATAAATTATATAAAATATGGAATCTAAGTTCTATCTCGCATACCAATCAAAAAATTTGTATTGCTAAAAGCCAACCCAACGATGGTTGCTGGCTGACTGCCATGTTCGTTCCATAGTCGCCGAGATGTATCTGTGCAAACGTATCTGCCGCCTCTGACTCTGTGTGTGTGTGTGTGTGTGCGTGTTTGTTTGCTAGCGTGGAGACTGCGGCCAGTGAGCGTGGCCAACTTGACAGGTGATTGATTGACAGACGAATGAGTGGATGTTGCTGCCGCATTCGAGCAAGCGAGATGGTATACGGGTTTAGCAAATGTTGGAAGAGTTGAACGCTGCTTAACACACAATTTCTGCTCCGCCCCGTCGAAAAAAGGGAAACAAATATACAAAGAAGAAACCGAAAACTGGTTTTGTTTCGCTGTGGTGGAACCAAAATACAAATGGTACTCATATTTGAGTTATTTGGGACATGATTTGTAATTCATTGCGTTCAAAAAGTAGATAATAGATGTGTGCTTGACTACAGGCCAAGGTGTAAGTAGGCAAACTGCACTACAGAAAATATTGGTACGATATTAAAATATATACACTCTCGTACAATTAAAGAGACTTAGGGGTTGTCTATAGAATACAATATTCTTAATTTGGCCGGGTGTGGTGCAGCCGGTATTGTGTGTGCCTGCCGGGCAAAAGATGGTGGGTTCGATTACAATCGACATATGTGTGATCAAATAATTTCTTAAAATCCTTACACACTCGTTCGACTTCACTAGTTACTTAAGTTAAAAACTTAACAATCAAGAGATTGTTAGAGATAGTTTTATATCTTATCCAACTCATTATAATCTTATTACTAAAGTCGTTCACATTTTTATACCATTGCAGAGTGCATATTAAAATTGTTCAGATTTTTGTAACGCATAGAAGGAAGCATCTCCGACCACATAAAGTACATCTATTCTTGATCAGCACGACAAGCTGAGTCGATATAGCTATGTCTGTCTGTCCTTTTTTATGCGCGATGGCCTCCTTCATTTTGAAAAGCTTTCTTCACGAAACTTTGCATGTAGTCTTATAGTACAAATACGCTGCACATTTGTCGGAACCGGCCGGATCGGATGACTATATCACATAGCTGCCGTAGAAGCAATCGGTCGAAAAATTTGTTCCAGTAAGAAAAACTTTTTTGTTTTTGATGCAAACGTATAAAAACTCTGGATTTAAAAGTTTTCAATGCTTATCCATGATTGTGCCAAGTTTGGTCGAAATCGGACAGGTATATAGCATAGCTGTCTTAGAATAATAGTGTTTACAAAATAGTCTATGTATAGAAAAACTTTTTGGTTTTCTATGTAAGCCGGTTTAAAATTAACATGTATTTATTTTTCAATCTTTCACACAATTCTTCAAAATTTTGTCATAGCCGGATGACAATATGTTATAGCTGCCATAGGAATGATCAGTGGAGAAACTAGTTTCAGTGAGAAAAAATTTTTGTTTTCAAAGAAAACGTCTCCAAACTTTGTAATTCTTATTTTGCTATGATTTCCCATGATTCCACCAGGATTGGTCGAAATCGGACAGCTATATAGTATAGCTGCCATACAAAAGTATAGTCAGAAAAGTAGTTTTAGTGAGAAAAACTTGTTCGTTTTCAGTGGCTATGTCCTTCAAATGAGTTAAAAAACGTGCTGCAAGGGTATACAAGCACCGTCGGAGCCGTAGCTAACTTTCCTCAATTTTTTTAACTGGATATTGGCGCCAACGTTGCAGTAACTAGCAATGAAAGAGCTTGTCAAACATTGCCGTTTGTCTTTGGCGTTAAACTGTAGGTTTCTTTTTTGTGGGAAAATTAGATACCGATAAGTCAATAGATTGACAAAAGTTCGGCCATTTGGGCTGTTTACAGTCAAGTATTTATTTTTATAATTGGTCCATCCCACTTTTGTAACAAATTGTAACAAAATCAAGACCATGGAGTCAAGTAAAAATCTTCAAAAATGTAAGTCTACTTTGTTTACATATGTATAATGGTTTGTTTTTTTTCTTCTGAGGAATCATATCGCGCATATGTAACGGAGGGAGACATACTTATTCAAAATACATCCAAAGTTCAGAAGTTCTTAAGCTGCCTTTACACATGCTTATATCTCTTAATAGTCGGTTGTCAAATTACGCTTATTAGATAGAACATGTTTTAATTCATCATAGAAGGCTACATTTTTTTAATATTAAGTGATATTTGCCAGAGATCTTTAAAATAATAGTTTTTAATATAAAAATTACGTTTTAGGTATGTTTTATTGTTTTTTTTTTTAATAAAATCAGAAAAACAATCTTTTTTTTAAACCTAACAAAGAAACTTTTGAATAAATAGTTGAATTTAAATTAAATTAACTAAAAAACTTTTGAATAAATAGTTGAATTTAAATTTATTCGAGATTCGAGGACTCAATGTTAGTTAGAATAAAATATATATTTTTCAAAAATTTCGGTAATACATTTTTTTTTTATTATTTTGTTGTCTTAAAAATGTAATATTAAAATTTTTATCAAATGTGTCAAACCAATGTTAAATATTAAGTTCACGATATTAGTCCCAACAGCTTTTGTTTCCATTATTTTCCTAGTGAGAAGTGCCACAAATAAGTCCTGTACTTTTAGTTTGAAACCCATGTAACCCTTTAAGGACATTGCATAATAAAAACGGGACAGATCAGTTGGATTTTAAGTTCTTAATATAGAAATTACCAAATTCCTCTTCTCTTATTGATCTATACCCTTTCTCAATATTTGTTATTGCTACATTTTCCGTTTAATTAAATAAAATTTAGTTTAGTACAATTCCATGCTAAAAACGTTTTACTTAATTACGAAAATTTGAACGTAAGTGCACGTTAATATTTGTTCGAATTTCGAACTTTGTCGAACACACACACATAAGCAGACCAATTGCTCTCAGAGCGAAATTTCGAAGCAATTGAATGACGCTGAAAACAGCTGATGGCGGCAGCAAAAACAATTGAAACGTTTTGCAATTTCCATTTGCTTACCTTAATCAGCAACTTTCCGATGGACAACTAATGGAAAAGAGGACTTCGTTTGGCTAACAATAATCCTTGAGCTTTCATTTAATAAATAACTAACAATTTATGACAACAATTCACAGTGCACTTTTCACCAGCAACCTTCCAGCAGCGCGTTGCTTTGCTCAACTGGCGTCGGCGGTAAGTTCGAAATTCGAAGAGTGGGCCCGAAAATGAGAGCGGGTTGGTTGAGTGAAAGAGAGGAGAATGAGTTGGTGAGTGAGCGTAATGCGAATTGTTGAGTGGGTATTGGGTCGAGTTCGAAAGGGAAGGCGCGTAGATTTGAATTGTTCAAACTTAACTTAGAGGTAAATAAAAGCAATAAATATTATTTTTGTGAGGAATTAAAAGTTCAAAATTATATTTTTTTAATAATTATTTAATAAATAATAATAAATTTTTAGAATAATTTATTAAAATAATTTTTTAATAATAATTTATTAAAATAATTTTTTAAAATAAATTATTATTTTATTAAAATTATAAAAAATACTAAAATATTTCTTTCATTGTGAATTTTCTTGGTTTTTAAGCATTTCTGAAGATATGAAGACAACTATTTTCCCTATTTTTTATACTCATTTAAAAGTTAGTTTTCGATTCGTTTTAACTTTTGAATAAATTTGGGACCCATACCGTATTTCCTATATGTGCATGCAAAACCACGCCAGTATTTTGAAATAGTTTCTAAAACTGATAAACCTTTTCCAAATAATGCATAGCTATTTAAACATCCGACTTGAGTTGAAAATCACAAAAACTGGAAAAATCAAGTTAAAGCCTGGAAAAGGAATTTGGTTTGCAATCAAATTACTTAGTCCAAAGTATTAACTCTCCTTGTATCCAAGTCTGAAATTATCGATTATTGATTGAACACCATTTATATCTCTCTTTTTGCATATATGCAAAATTATCCAAACACCAACCCAGAGGCATAATCCTGGATCCAGCTTGTTTTTTTTTTTCTTCATTTCAACTTACACATTTCCTGTGTCATTTGCCAAATCACTTTGATGCTACCCTTCTTCCTTCTCCCCAACAACTTTTCAAACTCTACAAAATCAAAACCATTTCTCAAATGTCAAAAGGGGCCATTTTTTTGTTGTTTTTGTTGCCTTGTGGTTTCTTCCTCATATGGGAAGAGACTAGAAACAGACAACTAATTGCGTGTTCAGTGCAAAAATCGTTTCAATTTATCGCCTCAGGTTGATTTTATGCTTCACATTCACATATACATATTAATGAAGCACCCAATGGATGATTCTTGGTTTCCTTTTTCCACCACCATGTCGATCTCTCGACCGCTCAGCTCAGCCCAGGGACCAGAGAGCGAGCCCGCGTTGATTTATACGCTTCAATCCCACATTTTTATTTCTTTGGCTGCCATTTAGCTAAAATATTTCATATCTGCACTGCATCGCCATCGTCGTCGTTGTCTTCGTCCGTCGTCTGGGCAGGCTCTGGATTCCAGTTGGAGAGCCGCTGCTGCAATGGACAGCCGCTGCCCCGTAATTATGCGATTTGTTATTCGAGATTTGAGGCGATTGTGACTGTGAATCATGTGAAGCAGCAGCAGCAGCCGCAGCAGCAGCCGCAGAGCAGCGGGAGGAGAGATGATTTAAAATGCGATTTCAATTCTGGCATTCTGTGATTCGCCTGGCAGTGAGCCGGCCGAAGTTTTGGCCTCTAGAGGTATCTGAGCATCGCATGCCGATCCTGTCCCAGTGCATGGAGGCGAGGCAGCCCGTTGCATGTGCATTGGCCAACACATTCATTCGCAGTCGCAGTCGGCGGCTGACTGACTGACGTACTTGGGGGCTGACTGATATGGGTGGAACCCCAAAAGGTTCGCAGCAAATACGATTCTTCTCGATGAAGACAGCCAGGGGGAAAAGTGTGTTTCAATCTCTTGAAAAATATCCATTTAAAATAAATAATTTTTTGATATATTCAAAATATCCATTTCATGTCAAATGGATCTTAAATTTATATCCAACAGAGCGGGAAATCATCCAAAGGATATGAAAAGAGGGAAAAGATTTCAAAATGTATCCATTCCAATGGGAACTTAATGGATCCTCTAATTGCTTCTGGTTTTAATAATATGGATCTTAAATTTATATTCAACAGAGCGGGAAATCATCCAAAGGATATGAAAAATGGAGAGGATTTTAAAATGTATCCATTCTAATTGGACCTTTAAGGATCTTCTAAGTGCTTCTAATTTTAATAATAAAAATTGTAATAAATTTTGCAAATTTTCAAAAGCTTTTCATTTCTAGTTAAATCATTTTTGAGAATTTTTTCCAATTTTTTTTAAAGATTTCAACCTCTAAAATGAATTTCTCTGCCGTCCAATCTCCACGAATATTTTTCCTTGGCTGTCTTATATATTTATTATATGAATGTGTATACGATCTTCTTCGGCTGAGTGAGTGTTGGCTGGGCTTGATTGCATTGCATGAGGATGAGGCCTTCGTTTTGGTCTTCATCGTCATCGGCATCGTCCATCTTGGCAGGAACATTGTCAGAGTGTTGTGCGCGCGCGGATTCGTTAGCTTTGGCGGGCTCTGGGGCATAAATCACTCTCTCGGCTTGATCGAGGCAAAAGAGGAGCGGTAGTCTCCACCTTCTGCTCTTCTCTGGCCACAGCGCTGCCTTCCTTCATTCCGTTGATTAATAATTAATTTGCGTTGCCTGTGATTGCCTGCGGTTGTCGGCCGATGATGCTGATGCCGATGCTTCTGCTCACCTGACAACGACCTGACTCCTTTATAATAAACGGTTTGTGTGTGTGCCAGGACATTCGTCGTACATCATACCAAAAGCGCGGCCAGGCTCGTTCGCTCGCTCGCTCGCTCGGTGATTGCTTTGGCTCACAGGTTGTTGCTCAGCTGAAGTCGGGCCTCCCCCAGCCCAAAAACTTAATGCATAAATTCTCCAACTCGAACAGGTATTTAAAAACTACAAGCAACAACAGCAACAACAACATCTGAGAGAGACAGCAGCAGCGGCGGCATAAATTAAGCGAAAGGTGTTCATGCACATTCGACAATAAATCAATTAGCAAATTTGTAATTATTGTGTTCATAAATCTTCAATGGGCAAAGCCACGATTTAAATACTTTGATAGTCAATTGATCTTGCTGGTTGATACGAAGTGCTCACATTTGAAATAGAAGGAGTCGAAGGCACTCCGAAAAGGAGTGCAAGGGATAGTAATTTGTCAGATTGTAATCCATTTTGCCAATTATGAATCTAAATAGTGTTCAATTGATTCTATAGAAGTAAATGGATTGTATTATCTTCAATCAATGCACAGTGTAAGATTTTTGCGGTCGTAGGTTTCTAAGATATCGGCTTGAAATTTCTAATGTAAGATATTTGTCCCCGTACAGAAGGTTAGGTCTATGAAGAGCCACATCGGATACAAGCTTCTTCCCCCCCTGCCATACAATTTTCCACATTTCAGTATTCAGTATTGGCCGGAAGTCGAATTTCATATAGAACCTGTCGTATGGCTCCTATAAGTCACCTGAATTTGACCACACTTGGTGGATATATGTAGAAGTATGACAAATTAATACATAAAGAGTTTTGGTGAAACTAACACTAAAAACAAGAAAATGTTTCTCACTAGTTTTTTAACCGATCGTTCCTATTTTATCCATCCATAGAAAGGTCCACCAGGATATACAAAAAAAATTAAAAACACTAAGTCTTATCATATTTTCATGCGGAAACGATCAAATAATAATAAAATTTCCATCACCCATTTAGAGAATTTCACAAGCAAAAGTCTCCCAAGCGTGATTTTTCTCATTTGGGTACATATTTTGCTCGTGTTTTGTGAAAAAGGCCTTAGAGATTGGCCTGACTTTTGCTTTATAAAATCGTTTTAATCAAATTAATTTTTTATACATTTCAATTGCATAATAACATTTTCAAATCAGTCGCATCATTTTATTTGTTCAGGTTTAGTTCAGTTCTGCACTTAAATTGATGGCCACAAGGACCACTTTCATTTTTGGTCACGTGCGAATCGCTTTTTGATTGGCTGTATCTCGGAAGTAAGACTAGGACTGCTATTAACTTGACCACTTAATATATATACTCAACCGATAAGGTAGGTTTTGAAAAAACAGGTGCAAATTACATGTAAAGATAATTATATAGTATATTCTATTTTCAGACTTAAATAAATAAATATAACTTTAAGACTGATGAAAAAGATAGCAAAGAAACATGTTAGCTTCATTTAAAATTGATTAAAGTCATTTTACAGGAAAAAACAAGAAAGAAAGTCGGTCAAGCCCGACTATAACATACTCTGTACCAAGAAAATTTTTCTTTTGATCATAACTCGAAAACCGTTCATCCGATCTTCTTCATTCCTTTGGCGGATCGATAAGTTATCCTAATAACTAAATATGACCAGAAGGAACAAGCCATATATCTTCAAAACTGTGGGAGATATGACGTTTTTTCTAAATTGCGGGGGCGGGAGGGGGCGTGGCCAAAATTGAAAATAAACTTGATCTGCCTGCAGACATTAGAAGCATATGTCCCATACATGTCAAACCTCTATCTCTTACCATCTCTGAGATCTGTGCGTTCATACGGACAGACAGACGGACAGACGGACAGACGGACATGACGGACATGACTCGGCTGTTGATGCTGATCAAGAATATATATACTTTATGGGGTCGGAGATGCTTCCTTCTGGATGTTACATACTTTTGCACAAACTTATAATACTCTATGTACCTACGGTACAGAGTATAAAAATTTAGGCACGTTTTTCTAACTAATTTAAAGGACGTTTCCACTGAAAATAAATAAGTTTTTCTCACTAAGACTCTACTTTTGTATGACAGCTATACTATATAGATGTCCGATTTCAACCAAACTAAGTGGCATTATGGAAAAGCATAGACGGACTATTCAGTATTCAGTATTTTCTTTATCATGTTCTGGAAATCCAATCACTTATTTCTTAGGTGGTGGCAACATCAAACATGGTTGAATAAACGTTTGGGAGTGTACAAAACAAACAAGTTCGTGTACATTTTCTTCCTTTTTAGGTGTTGATGAATCAAATTATACATATTTAGCATATTCCAGTAAAGCTGTGTACATAGCTCCCGCAAAACTATTCAAGATTAAGAAAAGGTGTACACTTCTGGGACACAAAACACTCACGACTTACCTTTAATCACTTGAAATTTGAGACTGGATGGAGATTATGAAATGTAAATTGGCGAGCGTTGCAAGTAGACCTGTTTTATGTCCGTTTAATTGCTGTTAAATATCTTTTCATTCAGATTCTAGCTATTTTTTAAAAAGGCAGATGGTGTTTTTGTCTTGTCACAACAAGTTCAAATATCGAGCTCAATTTAATCGCTTGCATCAATAATCAGAACCATAACATTGCTATGTGAACAACACCACATCCTTTGGGATCATTCTGAAGAGGCTGTTGCAGATATATTTAATTCTGGAGACTAGGTTCATGCCCATCGGCTTTACCACTGGCCAGGAAGAGCGGTTTATGATATGGCGATCTGGACAATTTTGAGCCATTATTAAAATTCACAAAAGAAAACAAAATTGAAAATAAACTTGATCTGCCTGCAGACATAAGAAGCATATGTCCCATACATGTCAAGCCTCTATCTCTTACCATCTCTGAGATCTGTGCGTTCATACGGACAGACAGACGGACAGACGGACATGGCTATATCGACTCGGCTGTTGATGCTGATCAAGAATATATATACTTTATGGGGTCGGAGATGCTTCCTTCTGGATGTTACATACTTTTGCACAAACTTATAATACTCTATGTACCTACGGTACAGAGTATAAAAACTGTTTCATTAGTAATTCCGGGGCAGCATCGAACACACGACTTTTGCACTGCAGGCACACACACTTCCTGATGAGTTAGACAACTCTAAAATTGTGGAAAAAGGTGATTTACACAAGTGAGAACCATGCTGACTGAAGGCAACGCTGGTGCTAATGAAGAATTTGTTCTTAACTATTTTCTTAAATATTGCCTCCCTGCATTTAAATTGAAATTGATTCTCTTAAAATATGTAAATATTTCTCGAGTCTTAAAGAAAAACCACAACCGACCATAGGCCTTAAAGATGACAACTACAATTACTTTCAAATTTCTCTTTTCTCTTTTAGCCTGTAAATACACTGCTTAAAAATGGCTTATAAACTATCTCCTTACCAATAAAGCAATCATTTATTTCAGTAGCCTAAACGCTGGCGCTTTAGTCAAATGCTTTGACGCTTCCTTTCACCAACCCCTCTAGGCATCAAGTGCCGCATCCGTCATTAAAATTCCGCTTCAAACCAGGTGACGCCCATAATTTGTTGTGTTTATGCGCCATTATTAACACGTCATAACTTAGCAACAACAATAAAGTTACCGAAACTTGCCATATTACAGGAGGAGACCAGGCCAGAACCCAGACCAGGCCACTTAGCACCAAAAGTTACCATCAATCACGATGACGGCCATGCAGAGAGTCAGTCCAAAGGATAAGCAAATGACGACGAGAGGATGCCACAGGAGGTGGTGTGTTCGGCAGGGGGAGGGGGGAGGGGGGAGGGGAGCTAACTCTCCCATATCGTTTATTTATGCATAACACGAGGCGAGGGTGAAGCCGCAAAGTGATTTTAAATGGGGGCTACCGCCGCCACCGCGCACAGGCCTTCAAATTTGATGATGATGATGACGAGGTGGCGTTGTTGGATTGCCGGCTGACCAGTGGAAAAAAAAACGACTAAAGAAATTTTAGATTTATTTTTTAAGCTCTTGATTGAAGAGATCAAACAACATAGAAGCGAAACTCAAACAATTTAGGCTTAGATTTCGGTTTCATATAAAAAATATACAAATTTTCAATTGGTTTATCCTTCCGAACCCCCACCATCGCCCTCTTCTGTTACACCAAAGTAGACCCCGCGGTTAAATTCTTTAACCAAAATAATTTCGCCTCCCACTTACTTGGTTTTTCCTTTTGCAATTACCTTTCCCACAGTATTAAAACGATATAAATCATCCACTCACAAAGTCTTTGAGCTTTGAAATTAAACCAAAATCTGCGTTTGTTGTATCCAATTCAAATTCAATTTCGAGGCATTTTGGCCAATTCCCATGGCAGAAATGGCAAAAGGATCCTCCTCCGTGTGTACCCCATTCGAATTCAATTCGCAAATATTGCAACTACACTGAGGACGAGGATGAAATTATGGCCAATGCCTTGTGCAGTTGTTTCAGCTGCTCCAGCTTCGAATAGGAGTCTGGGGGATTTGCCCTTTCTATCACCCCCCATTCCCCCTTATAGAGTCCTCGTAAAATGTTTGGTGGAGTAAATCTAATTTCGCTGGACAAGTGACTGTCATTGATTGCCGATATTTAGGAGTCCTGCAATCCTGGTCTGGCCCCTAGACCTGGGACCTGGTCAGAGCGACAGGATTGTGCCAATCGTCAATCGTGTTGCGTGGCCAGCACAAAATTTTTCGACTGCGTTGCACACAATCCTGGTGGTGAGGGGGGGTCTGCGTTTGTCCCTAATCCCAGTGGCACAGTGGTTGGCGTTTCAAAAATGAAATTTAAAAATAGAGGAAAGTTGCAGCACGATTTTCTAATTAATTTGAAGCACCTTTCCACTGAAAATAAACCAATTTTACTCACTAAGATTACTTTTCTAACTCTACTTTTGTATGACAGCTATACTATATAGATGTCCGATTTCGACCAAACTTTGTGGAATCATGAAAAAGCATAGCAAACTAAGAAATACAAAGATTGGATGCGTTTTCTTTAAAAACAAAAATGTTTTTCTCACTAAAACTAGTTTCTCGACCGATCATTCATATGGCAGCTATAACCTATAGTCTTCCGATATTGACAAAACTTTAAGGAATTGTGTGAAATTTTATTATGTAAATATTTGACAGTTTTAGGGAGGTTAACATTGAAAACAAAAAAGTTTTTCTTACTAAGACAGGTTTTCTAACCTTACTTTTCTATGACAGCTATACTATATAGATGTCCGATTTGAAAAAATACTTCATATCTCCCACAATTTTAAAGATAGATGGTTCGCACCTTTTCGACATATTTAGTTATAAGTATTGTTTATCAATGCGCCGAAGGAATGGTGAATATCGGATGAAGGTTTGTGAGTTATAGGGAAAACAAACATTAATGCTGGGCAGCACCTGCTGAAGCAGCAATGAGCAGCATTCGAGGGCATGAGCATGTTACAGTTCGGGCTTGAACAACTTTCTTACTGGTTTTATATATTTCTTATTATAAGTTTGCCTTTAGTCAAACCCGATTATTTCTTAAAATGAGTTCAATGTATTCTTAGGTAAAGTCTTATAAATTCTAAAGGCAATCCCAATACATTTTTGATACAAAATAAGAATACAAAATGTTTTGGCCCATAAAATACAAATGTTATTACCAAGGGCCCTGAATTACCTACTTTTCCATAGGAAAAATGTTAGAACCAGTTGAGAATTTTAAAATCAAAGTCACACTTGCAAACTTGCACTGTTAAATATGTTTTCACTGTTATGTTTTAAATGAAGGGAATGGTGAGATTTCTTCGCGAAGTCTTACCATGCCGACTGTCGTGCTAAAAATTACCTTTCTCCTGATTTTAGCTTTAAATACACCTAGCACGATCCTAATTCGTACAAGAGCAGAGCTGGTTCATGCGTTTCAGGAGCTTTTAGAAGTCGACATTTGTTAAGTGGATCCTATCTACTGTTTGGTCGTGAGCACAGATATGGCTAATATTCGATTGTCAACTGGTGTGAAGCTGGTGATAGATCGTGCTTGGCAGCATGTTCGCTATAGTAGATCTCCCAGGAAGCATTGGTTGATGATGTTCTCAATGTTTGTTTCCTGTCCAATCCTTCGCACTTCGTGAGGTTCTTGCCCAAGAGAGTACCTGCTTTGCAATGAAGATCATCTTCAGTAAATAGTGTCGGAAAATTTTCATAAAATTTCATAAGTTCTTATATAGAAGACTTAAGTCATTTTTTAAGGTTCGACTTAGATTTGGAAATTCACAAGTTTAGAATGCTTGGTTCAAGGTACGTTTCGAGGGAGCATAACTAACGCAAACCGAACCGGTTCTTAGGGATTCGTTTCAGGTGCTGGCCGGTCACAAATATGCCACACATTTTGTGAATGACTTTGACAAGTGATAAGCTTAAAGCATACAAGAATGCATTATACATACTTATGCATACATAGATCTGCTCTGATTACAGGGAAACTAGACTTACGAATATCTGTTTGTCTGTGATAAATGGCAACATTTTTACCATCACAATCATTGTGACCTTAATGATCAAATTTTAAAACAATTTAAACTATATTATTATCTCTCTTACAATTCGTGCAAGACTTTCTCTGACTTTATCTGCTGCACCTGCTCTCTCTTTAACTCTTCATTAATTAGAGCATCAATGTTAATTAAGTTATTGAAATTGATTTAACACTCTGTCATTTCATTTTGTACCCCCAATTTCAATTCTTGCCACTGTTCTAAACATTGTCCCTGATTAGTCGTCTTGTCCTAGAGCACATCATTTCATAGCCGATTGGACAACGGCGATGTTGGTTAGGCCCCGCAAGCCCCCAGGACTGGGATTGGTGCGTGTCTGTGTGTGTGTGTGTGTGTCTGTGTGTGTGGCTGTGTTTTTAGAAAATAAAATTGCATTTTCATGAACCTTTTGCTAGGAATTTATCTGGCGCACAGATTTCACAACGGGCCCCAAATAGGCACGCACGATGCATAAAGCGCATAAATAGCTGCACCCGGTACGGAAAGCAGGACCAACCGACAGACCAACCGACCAACCAGCCAGCCAGCCAGCCCAACCAACCCAACCCAACCCAACCCCATGCGTGCATATTTACGATGGCATCAGCTGCACCAAAAACTGGATTGCCTAGTCCTGGCCTCTTGTGTGGTCATTTGGGGAGGGTTGGGTGCGTCACAAAATAATTACCAGAGACTGGGGCTGCTTGGTGATTGAGTTGGCAAAACGTTGCACTCGATTTTGATTTTTTATGCGGGGGTAAGGAGGCGGCGAGGGGGTCAGGTCAGGGAATTTATGTATGCGTGTGCCATTGGGCCCCAAAGTTTTGTCGGTTTTTAAGCTAATTTGGCCTAGGGCCTAGGGCCAGGGCCAGGCCGGCACATTTGAGTGAGTGAGCAAGATTTACTAGCACACATAAATGCCAAAAACGAAATGCTCCACTAGCAAATCACGGAGACCAAATGGCACGCCCCAAAATTCAACTTGTTGGAAGGGCAAGTGGCTTCTTTGTTGGTGGCTGCCTGTGTGTGTGTGTGTATTTTTTTTGGTCGGACCCAAGTGCAGAAGGAAATACTTAGTGCAGCAGGGAACCTCATGATATTCCCATTAAAGCTACAACACCAAGAACAAAGGTTATGGAATTGACATAACTGTTCACTCCCAGAAAAATAAAAATTGAACTCAGTTTGATGGAAATCGAAGTGAAATTCAATGGTACCATTTCAAGGCATATTGGTAATTGAGCACTGAAAAGCTGAGAAAAAGGTTAGAGCCGAATTTGATAAGAAGCGAAGGCAAAGGATTTGGCTTATAGCGCCTTCGCTTTTGGAGAGTTCCAAGATATTCAAGAAAGTAGCGAAGAACTTGTATCATTTTATTTGATAGGACAATCAATTTTAAGTTTATTTTAACTTTAATGAACTCGCTAATTCCAGCTGATAAAGCGAACTGCAAACCGAACCGGAGTTCCTTTTAAAAATACTTAATAGAACCGCAAACCAAAAATTAAAATGGTTCGGTTCGGTTCCCTGAAATAAGTCCATATCAATTCCGGAATTCCACTAGCCAAACATTTTGAAACATTTCATCAAAACCCATACATATCCTGCAATTGTCTATCGATCTCTTAATATGCCTGTTAGCATTGGCTAGGATCACAGCTTCCAATTAAAAATCATTATGAACTTTTCAACTGTTTCACAGGAATTCAATTTCTAAATGGTTAAAAGTAAAAACCACAATACTGCGGCTTAACCACTTAAATCCAGAACTAAAACTTTGAATAAAAACTTTGATTTATGCGCAGAGAACAGAAGGATCCAAAAAAGATTCGTTTGAACTGCATATTTCTTGGATATTCTTTTTATCATCCAACTGTGCTGAACATCATCCAAACCTTTGGTTTGATTTAGAGCTCCTTGGAATGATTTAAAGACTATTTAAATCAGGGATGCATGCCGGCTATGAACCGAACCGGTTTTGAACCGAACCGAACCGAACTGCTTATTCCAGACTTCTTTTAGAAATGACTTTACAAGTCCGAAAAAAATAGGATTTCGAACTGACTTAAGAACATTTCAGAATGAAAAAGTTAATAAAAGGCTAAAAGGGTTAGGATTCAATGATATTAAGGTCAATTCTTGAACAGAAAATAGTTCTTGACTTTATTTTAGATTAGCTGCAACTTCAGAAGTCCAAAAATATGATTTTCCGAACAGAAATACTCAGGGAAGGGCTTTAAATGTGGAGATAGTGAGAATTAAAGGGCGATCCAAGAAAATTAATGAGTTTTAAGGCGATTCGCAGACTGCCCTCCCTTGGAATGTTTGGAAAAAATACATTTTCCGTTTAGAATCAAGGGCAAATCGGTACATTTTACTTAGAAAGGGTTTTAAGCAGGGATGTGAACCACTCGGATATAAGGAGAGGTTTGATTTATTAGTTCGAGCAGCTAAGATACCTCCGGTTTGGGTTATTACATGGTTTTTGGTTTCGGTTCGTTTCAGTAATTCAGTTGTTTTTGAATATTATGATTCCTAGAATTCCTAAAAATCATTTGAATAGCTTAAAAATCCTTATATAAGAGTGTCTACAACCGGTAAATGGTGTAGCAAATGGGATACTCAGGAAGGCAATCTTATGATTTTATATTAAACTGGAGATGTACGGGATCAGATGTTTCAAAATGCTGAAAATTCATTTTTAGAAGATGCATTAATCATTCTAGGATCCATTCGGTTGTTTAGTCTTTTAAGAGGATCCATCAGCGAATCGTAATTTATACGAAACTCAAATGAAACTTTTTTAGGGAATCGATGGAAATTCACAAATTTTCAGGTATCATTATCTGAAAGTATGCGTTTTACGTCTTAAAAGTCTTTAATGATCTCACCCAAACGGTTTTGTTTAGTAGTTTTCGGTATGACTTGGTTTGGATCGGTTTAAAACAAGTTTGCATTCCTGGTTTTAAGGCTGGTTTGGATCGGTTTAAAACCAGTTTGCATCCCTCGCTGTAAGACTTGAGACTCAACGAAATTAACAAAGATCCTTAAACAGATTTGAGATTTTGATAACGTTTCGGACTGTCTTAGCTTCAAAAGAAGTCTTGAAGAAAATAATTTCGCAAACAGATTTTAGCAAAATTTCGGTAGTGTCTCCTTAAGTACATGGCTTAAGAGTTAAGATTTGGCGGAATTAAGGGCGTTGTTAGAACCGAAATGAGTTTTTGGCTTGTCGTAACTTAAAAAATCCGAAGAATAAGTTTTAATGGAAAAATCGTGTCGTTACACCTCAGGAGTATTGAAACTAGACAGAATTTCGGACAATCCAAAAACACAATAAGAGTTTTAAACATTTTTTTGGATTACCTAACCCCGGAAATTTTGTGAAAAAATTTCTTACCGTGCAGTTTTAAGCAGAGATCGGTATATTTTGCGAAAACGCAAACAGGAACTTAATAAATATATATGAAGTTAAGAGTAAACCACTGAACCGAACCGAAATCGCGGTTTAGCTGCTATAAACCAAAAGTCAAAAGAATGGTATCTTAAGAATTAGAACCAAACTTTGTATTTGAGCTATTGTAGTCGTCACTTAACTCAGTTTTCGTAGAATAAAATTTAGTTTTAATAGAATAATTAATGTAGCCAGTGAACCAGTCAAAACCCTGCAGTTCTACGACTCAGTGCTGAATTTCTCAGGGCTGATTCAGACCTGAGCAGTAGGAATAACTGAATTTCATGCCTGAGTTCAGGCATGCTGCAGTACTTCCCATGAAACTCGCTCATAAATTCAGCCCTGAAATCTTGCCTAAAATCAGCAGAGGTCATGACGTAGTAGGACTTGTCTATGTTAAATTCATGGCTGAAACTCATATAAAGGATGCCATGAACTCAGTACCAGCCCTTCCATTTCAGGGCTGATTCAGCTATGTTTCAGGTCTGAGGCGAACTGAAGGGAACTCATTCAACACACGTTTACCCAAACATCTCTTGAACCAGGGAAAAATGAAAAATTGTTTTGAATTCAGCGTCCAAAAATACGCAAGAACCGTTTGCTTTCTTCGCTGGTTCCATATATTTGTAATTCTTTCTTTTATTTCTTTCTTTTTATCATGGAAAGCATTTCTATTCCAAGTTTTTCTCTTCTTCTAGGTAAAATACCTCAAATATATGAAAGTTATGTGTGATATTTTGAATTGTTCAATTTGTAATTAGTTCATTGGGTCGAAAATGTTTAGCTTCGTCTTATCATCTTTATGATGAAAACCATTTAATGAGTATTATATTTTGACTGCCTTTACTTAGTTACTTGATTGTCAGTTATCTGGTTTCAGTCCCACCCCAATAGTCTCCTACTCCTCCCTTTCCACCTTTTGTCATTGTGTCCAGCTTCATCAGCAGCATCGGGCGATCATCTCTGACTCAAAAGCCGGAGCAAGTGGGCCTGCCCTGCAGCTGTTTTTGGATTTGTCACGCGTCGTTCATGGCACCCCTTCTTCTGCCATTGTTACGTTGTTTGCTCCGTTGATGCTCTGCTGGTGACTTGAGGCTTCTCAGTGTTCGTCGACTTGGTTCATCGTCGTCATTGCCGACGTGGCCAATAAATCAGTTTGATTTATTTACCTAGGTTGGTCGTTCATTTTTCGATTGTTGTCGTCGTCGTCGTCGTCGTCGTTGTCGTTCTTCTTGTTGTTGTCGCTGTGGTTGTTGCTGTGGTTGTGTCGCCGTGTCGTTGTCTCTTCACGCGCGTGCTTGCATCTCGCTGTGTCTCTTCTATGCATCGATCGCCTCGATCTCGATGTGCTAAAAGATCACCTGAACAGGCAGTCTAATCCAATTTAGCCCGCCAACTATGACTACATATTGCAAATACCCATATCGTGACTTTTGATTTCAAATTAAGATTATTTGCCATAGCACAAGATGGTGTTTCCTCACTCCCTCTCTCTCTCTCTCTGTCTCTCTCTGTCTGTCTGTTATATGTATGGCCACAGGGCACGACGATATGTTGTATGTTTTATATGCAAATTTATAGTTAATTTGTTTTGGGGGTCAGCATGAGCTATGGGTGCTCTCAATATCAAGGGGGCCCACCATACGTGCATATGCAGCTTAGGCCAATGAATAAGTATTGAAATCGCAAGTAAAGATTATGGATTATAGAGATTATTCCTCTCATAAATGCAGGTTATCGAAAAGAACCTCAATGAGTCGATAGGGTTTAGGATGGCTGGAGAGCCTGTTTGTTCAAAAAGCTCAAAATTCTTCTCGGAAATTTCTTCTAACTGAGATAAACTTATAGGGCGAAATATAGTTTCTAGATAAAATTTAAGTAAGAACATTGTGATACTTTTAATGGATGAAAATTTACAACGACCCTACAATTTGAAAATCAAAATAGTTGAATGCCGCTGAAATATGGGTCTGACATAACACTTCGGCCACCGCATTCTTGAAATAGATTTAACCGTTTGCTTTGGCTACTCTATTAAAAGCTAGATTGATAGCCTTCATCCATTTGAGTTGGACATCGGGGCAGAGAACGAAAGCTACTACAGCTGATTCCATTCTCTTTTTATACCCTAGCAGAGGGTATACTAAAATTGTCCCGATGTTTGTAAAGCGAAGAAGAAAGCACATCCGACCACATTAAGCATATACATATATCAGGGCTGCAAACCCATACATTATCTTGTAGCTCCGGATCGAAGGGAGCTGAAACGAACCAATGGTAAGGGTTCTAAAACTTCAGGTTCGAGGTTTTTGGAAGAAGGTTTCGGGTTGAACCTTGGTTCAGCCCATGCTGGACACAACATTAATATAAAACGAAGCAATACGTTTATTTAGATACTAAAGATTACCAAATTTTAGAAGTTAATTTATTCCCATGTGTTCTAATAATCGCTTTCGACCTAAAAACTACTCAATCGTATAGAAATCGAGTTGTTTTTGGGACGAAAATGGTTTGTGGAACAAATTAATAAAATAAAATTTAAAAAAATGTACTATTAAGATACCATTTAGTATTTTTTGTAGAAAAATTATTCCAAAGTGAATCCAAAAAAAAGCTTTGGAGTCAAGGATCTTAAAAAGCACAGGCTACTATGCAGAGGAATATTGTAAGTAGTTCTGAATGCAGTTCTAGGTATTTTTTTTATTCACTTTGCTGCCCAAACCAACCAGATAATAAGTGAAGTCGTTGGACAGAAGGTCAAATTTCCTGATGTGTACCATTTTTGTTGAACCGAAACGATATTATAATTTCGGAACAGGTCCGGGTTCAGCTTTTTATTCTAAAGAGGTTCGGTTCAAGGTTCGATTCCTAGAAACAATAAAATTCGGAATTCCGTGTTCGAACCGGTTCGGTTCAAAACCGGATTGCAGCCTTTATATACATATATTCTTCATCAAGCATGACGAGCTGAGTTGATTTAGCTGAGACCATCCGCCTATTTCAATGATATTTTCTTCGAACAAATACTGGTTCGGATCAATGGTTCACACAGTTTCTGAACCACCGGTTCGGTTTATTACGTGGATTTTGGAGGCTAATTTTCCGCGGTTTTGGTTTAATTCAGTGGTTCGTAAAAGTATATTCTATGAAAGGAAACTCTCCTGACTAGAATTGAATTAAGGCAAAGAAGTACTACAGATAATTGAATATATGGTCCACTAGAGGAAAGAACGCAGATTGATCTGATTGATATATTATATTAAGAGATAGGCGGACGATTGCACAAGACTTGTTGTAAAATTTGTGTCAAGTCAAACTTAAAGGATATATTAATCCAACATCGCTAAGGATGTAGAGGGTAGAACGAAATGTCGTATAAAAATAATCTTAGAAAAACGATGCATATTCCCAAATAAATAAGTTTTATGGGCTAGAAGAAAGCTATGCACGTTTTAAAACTCATCAGAGAACTGAACCGAAACGTTTTTTTGGTGGTTCTCGGTTCGACTTAGCATTTCGGTTTGCGGTTTGGTTCACCAGCTGGAATAAGGGCTTCGGTTCGGTTTAGAACCGGTTTGCAACCCTGCAATTTTGTGTGTCTACGTATCCGTTCAACCAGAAATGAGCTTCATCGCTGAGCACAATTTTTCAACAAAAAAGTGAATAAAAAAGTGGAGTTTTGATAATGGGATTCCATAATCTGCAAGCGTTGTTGGTAAGTAAGTCGATTCATGGAAAATTTAGACCAAACTGAATATGTTCGACATTTACATGTTACCGCAGAGTTGCCAGAAAAAAAGTTGATACAAGATCACCCGACCAGGAGTCCCTATTAGATGATTTTGAAATTTTGTAGACTTTCTTTGCATTTTTAAAAATATATAATAAATACCTAAATAATTAAATAATAGATAAATAAAAATATAAATAAATAAATAATAAAAAAAACATATGAAGGACCCTAAAGTGACTCGCAAAACCAAAAGCAACAGCTGCAGTGCCTCAAGAATATTCAGTCGCATTCTCAACCTGGGCCGACCATCCGATAGCCACCTGTGGACGAAGTCGTTTTTCACACAGACGGAAGCCGAACTTCTGAATGTGTGAATCAATGAGCACCAAAAAAAACTAAAACACAAACTATTTTTCTGTTGTCTCCATTTGGTCGGACCCGGTGGTAACACCAAATACTTTCTAAGAACAATTTCAATTGTAAATGCTCATTTGAATCCCCTTGCCCACCGACAAATTGCAGTAAGAAAGTTATATCTTGTTACCTCATCTATAGCACTTTGTCTGCTCTCTGATCCTCCATTAAGTATACAAATCTTAAGGTCGCATTTCAAAGAATTTAATGGCTTAATTAAAAAGTGTCAGCCCCGTCTAGGATTTTAATTACGAGCAGCAATTCATGAATGAAAAAATATCCAACCCAGACACTGCACCAACTTCAGTATTTAATGAATTGTGCAACAAAAAAAAAAAAAAAAAAAAACCAAACACAGGGGGAGGGTGGGGTGAAGAAGGGAGCTGAGGCGAGTTTGGCAACTGGGTCACTGTCTATGCGTAAATATGCGAAATAAACTGGAGAACCCAAATGGGTGAGAGGCACACAGAGTGAGAGCGAGAGCTAGCAGAGTCTCTCTGGCAGCCAGCGAGCGATTGAATGATTTATTTTTGACAGGTTTTTAACTTAAAATTAAAACGGTAAATCAACTTTTGACAGCGGAGGCTGCGACAAGGCTGCGAACAGAGCGGCATCACCAACATCAGCGGCAGCAACAGCAGCAGCAGCAGCAGCATCAACGTCGCCGTCGCCGCTGCTTTTTGCTAATGATGAGGCCAATGTGCGAGGAAGTGAGAGTGTGTGTGAATGAGGAGTGTTGACTGTACCCAAATCAAGTAAGCGACAACTTTTGCCGCTTGTCAAATTGGCGACAGTTGCCGTCGCTGCCGAAATGTTGTCGCGACAAAATGTTGCTGTCGCTGCATTGTCTTCTGTCCCTGTCGCCTACTGTTGAAAGATGAATGACGAGCTGTGGGTACATGCATATGGATATGCAGATGTGGTTCATTTCGCCTAGATCTCAGTTCATTTGGCATCAGCGCGTGCTCGATTGATGGGAGAGAGCTGCGCGTCCACTTTACATAAATGCTTTAATTCCCCCACCCCCTTGTCTTCTGCTTCCCGCTTAATACGCTGAAAACAAAGCCATAAATTGTCTGTCTCTTAATTCTCTGTCAGTTGAACTGTAATAAATTAATATAAATTTCTTGTCAACCAAAAAATGACAAAGAACTGGGCGAAATGTGGCTATACTCTTCGGCTTATAATTCCCCAATAAAAGAGGAAGATATTTGCCTGCAGACTCGGCGATTGTGAAGGGTTACACTTACACTTGACTACCTATAGACGTCATTAAACTGAACTCGGTAAATTGTTGTGGTGACACCCTGCTAATGAGAGAGGAACAGAGAGGACACAAGTATGTGCTTGTGTGGGTGAAATTGAAAGTAGAAGTAGAATGCGCTCTCGGTCATAACTTCGGCTCACGTCTGTGTGAAAAACACGAGTGAATTCGGTCACCGGTGACTACGGACTGGTCACTTTAGACTTAGGTAAGCTGTACCTAGCAAGTGTTAAGTGACACAGACAGGGACCAAACATACAAAAACAAAACAGAAGTATGCCAAAATCTTTTCCTTTAAAAATGTGAAATCTGGTGTTGTCGTGCTCTTCGCTGTTGGGCCTTCGAGTTCTTCAGCGTGGGTTAAAATGGGTTATAAATATGTTTAAATCAAATTCGATAAGTTCTTAAGAACCAATTATGATAAATAAACAAAATATTCTTACTAACATAAAATTCCCAAGTTAAATTAGATCACTGAGAACATGATCTTAATGCTATTACTTAACCGAAGCAAAGATAATACATGTTAAGGTAGTCTGTGCGGCCTCCTTGTGGTTGGCCTTGGTTCGATACCGCCCGGAACACCTAATAAAATATATTTTATTATAATCAATTTGCTCTATCGGTCACCTTTACTAGCTATGAGTGCCAGCTGTGAAACAATTTGGTATGAAATAGAATATCACTGCCCTTGGTGTTTAGATTCGGCGTTAAACGTTAGATTAATTTGTCTTGTGCGCAAATAAAAAACATCCAAGCCTATTTTAGCCTGTTCAGAGGAACTTCACTGGGGTCCTTGGGCTGTAAAGACAATGATTTGATTTAAGATGCTTAAACTTTTGGTTGATGTCACTCAAAAAATCAAATATATTGTTAAATCCTAATAGTTCTGTTCAAGAATTCATCATGTTTCTCGAAAATGATTGTTCTCAAAGAATCAAAGATATTATGGCCTTAACTCGAAAAAATCTGTTCAAGTAATCTTCATATATCTGGAACATTTACAATCTATGTGGAATTTAAAATTGTTGCCAACTCTTAAAAAGTGTTTGAGAGAATACTAAACAAAAGTAATAACTTTTAACCCCACATAAGATACTATTTTTTCTATTCCGGAACAGATACTTTTTTATCTACAGGAACCTCTTCCTTATCCTCAGGAAGATCTTTTTTCTTATCTCTTAGAAGAGACTTTTTTCATCTTCCAAAGGTATCGATATCTGATCTCCCAGAAGTATTGCTTACGTACCGACTAGAATTGACGCAGAGTGGCATACTTCTTCCTAAAGAAAGATATTAATAAGATAGCAAAGTGATGTTGCTAAAGTGCAGCAATACACAGAAGAAGAAAAATCTGATATCGGGATTGAAAACAGGGTAATCCCGGAGGCAGGCTTGAAGTGATCCAGTTTTTCGGGATTAATAATAAAAGTGGAAGTGAAATCAATCTTTTCCGGGATCAGCTCAAGAATATTCGGGATCACCCCGTTTTCAATCCCGTTTCATTTCGGCTGAAGTGAATCTTTTAATCAAACAAATCCATGAAATCTTCTATATTTAATCATTTTTGTTTGAGCGTAGAAGCCGGAGGTCAAATTGCTCCATCTTTAATAGCTGTAAACTACAATTAGCATTACAAATTTAAGGATAATAAAATTCAATTCCAGATAAAGGTTTTTTCGTAATCGAAATTGTATCTTAAAATTATGAATTTAAGTAATTGTTCAGTGAATGTTGACAAATATAATTACTTTAACAATTACTTGATTACTTGAAAAGTAATGAAATGCGAGAAATAATGAATAAATAACTGATCTGGTGAAATGTTACAAAGAAACCAATCAAATTTTTAAAAATTCTAAAATTGTAATTTTGTTATTGTTAAAAAATTACCAGAAAAACAAAAATCGAATAATAAGTCGGAGCAGTGAAATGAAAAGTCTAAAAACTGCTTCTCAAGCGAAGCTCAACAAAATGCCACACATAGGCAGCTAGAAGAGCAGAAACGCAGGAGCAGTAGAGCAATCGACGGCAAAATAACATAATAACAATAAATTTAATTAACTAAAATGGCTTCCCATAGCTTATTCGTTAATTGATCAAATTTCGCGACAAGCTTTATTTTTAAAAGCCCTTGGAATATAAACATAAATCTGCAAGAACGCAAAGGAGAAGTAAGAGAGAAAAAGAGAAAAACTCATTGAAGACATCCCCGAACATCCCCAATTGACGGTAAATCACTCAAGATGACATCTATCGATGGGACCTGGCAGATAAGCAGAGTTTCGTCTCGTTTTCGCACTTCTACACAATCAATTCGGGCCAAGAAACAAGCACTGAAACAGAATCTGAAACAGGCACCGTATAGAAATGGAATTGGGACACGGGACGGGCGACATATCCATGAGGCATGCCAACCTGACGTCATGACAATTTAAAGCCCTCTCCCACCTCCCCCCAAAAAATGTGCCCAGCAAGCCCTGAAGAACTCCCAAGACAAGACAAGACATTACATGATCTGAGCTGGGGCCCTCCACCCTCTAAGCCAAAAGCGTAGGAGCATTTCGTACAATGAAATGACTGATTTATTGTTTGCTCCATTCAATTGAAGTTGATGGCAGGACAAGTGGAGAGACTAAATAAGATGTGTGTGTGTCAGTCTGCCAGAGCAGACAGACTGCAACACACACAAAAAAAAAAAGAAAAATTAAATGTGGCAAAGTGGTTGTCTGTCCAAGCCCATGGGTAAGGGTGAGGGTAAGGGTGGTGGCAGGGCCCGCAGACCCCAAGACAAGGACCAAGTTCGATAAGCGTGAAATAAAAGCAAAATGTCGAATGGTGGTGGAGCGAACTGTGTGTGATATATCACACGCAACATTAAATCAAACCCAAGGAATTGCCGTGAACTTCCCTTTTGCTTTCGTTCCTTATTTTTATTTTTTTTAGCTGTCACTTTGACAATTTACTGGCGAAAGGGAAAAGACAGGCCAAGACAACGCCAACCGAAAGAGAACGATACTGGGGGTTCGCACTTATCTGATGGATTCCTCACACACACAGCCACATACATGTATATACATATATATATATATAAAGTCGTCTCGAATGTCGTTCAAGTAACGAACTTTCCGTGTTGTGCAATTTGAAAGCTCAGCAGTATTGTGCGAGAGAAGAGCCGAACAGGGACAGGATAGCGACTGGTCCAGCCCTAAAGAGTAAACGAGAGCATGAATAATATTTATGAGGATGAAATGTTCCCAAATGCGACATAAATATGTCCACAGCACCCGCACATGAGACGCGCTTCAGCATAAAATGCGTTGAAATGTCAAGTGAGGGGAAAAAAACTGGAGAATGGTGGAAGAAGTACCACCACAGGATACATAAGTACGTACATATGTGTAGGGGCGAAACGATAGATTTGGGGGACAGCCAATTGTCAAGTCAATATCTAAACGATATTTAACTGATTTTGTCAAAAATATTTATTATAATGCAAAGGTACATATATCCTTTTTTAATATATGGCGAAATTTCACTTTTTTCTTGTTTAAAAACGCTTTATATTTGATAAGTAGGGAATTAGATAGTTTCGAGAGATCAACAACTACAACTATACTTAATAAAGGAATCAGAAAATTCCTTCTATAGCTTACATAGATGAAACGTAGACCTGTGACAGTTGTTAAGAAGACATAACCAATAAGTAGAGGAAAGTTAACCGCGGCTAGGCAGCACGTTTTTCTAACTAATTTAAAGGACTTTTTAACTGAAAACTGAAACTTACTAAGGGCCGTTTTCTAATCTTCCACATAGAGCTATCTGTGACATAAACCTACAAATAAGTTATTTGAAATAACAGAGCAAAATCTGAGTTTATCTAACACAGCAGCTATGTAGGAGATGAGAAATCGACCCTAAGACTACTTTTCTGACTCATTTTCTGACATTTCTATGACAGCTATTCTTTATGGATGTTCGATTTCGACCAAACTTAGTGGAAACATGGAAGAGGATAGCAAACTAAGAAATACAAAGTTTGGAGGCGTTTTCTTTGAAAAAAAAAAGTTGTTCTCACTAGAACTAGTTTTTCGAGCGATCGTTCCTATGGCAGCTATATGTTATAGTCATCCGATTTTGACAAAACTTTGAAGAATTGTGTGAAAGCTTATAAAAAGAATATATGCCAATTTTAACGAGGCTTACATTGAAAACAAAAAAGTTTTTCTTACTAAGACTATTTTTCTAACCTTACTTTTCTATGGCAGCTATATAGATGACCGATTTCGACCAAACTTGCTAGAATCGCGCAAAAGTCTAACAAAAGCACATGTAAGAGTTTTGAGTCGATTCAATTTGAAACAAAAAATTTTCTCTATATAACTTGTTTTTCGACCGAGCATTTGTACTGCAGCTATATGCTATAGTCATTCGATTTTGTCCGAACTTTGTAGAATTGTGTAAAAGCATATAAAATAAATAAATGCCAATTTTAAAAACATTTCTAGGGAAAACAAAAGAGTTTTTCTTACTAAGACAACTTTTCAGACTCTACTTTTCTATGACAGCTATACTATATAGATGTCTTATTTCGATCAAACTTAGTAGAACCGTGGGAAAACATAGCAAAGTAAGAAATACTAAGTTTGAAAGCGTTTCCATTGAAAACAAAAAAGTTTTTCTTACTACAACTAGTTTTACGACCGATCGTTCCTCTGGGAGCCATATGTTATAGTCATCTGATCCGGCCGGTTCCGACAAATGTGCAGGATATTTGTACCAGAAGACTCCGTGCAAAGATTGGTCGCGATAGCTTTTAAACTGACGAAGGAGATGGCATAGAAACAGACGGATAGACAGACAGACATGGCTATATCGACTCAGCTCGTCGGGCTGATCAAGAATATATATACTTTATGTGGTCGGAGATGCTTCCTTTTATGCTTCTTTTATTCCTTCTATGCTTCTATGCGTGGAGTTTACTTCTACATCCGGACAGTTCAATAATATTCTCTGCAAGGGTATAAAAAGCAATGTACACCAAAATTGCTAGACTTCCATATATGTATATCCCATCTTAAGTCTGAAAAGTTTAAGGTACCCACTGATCTTCTTTAGATAGGTTTGTTTATAATCAAAGGAAACAAAATGTAGTCTTAAATAGAAGAAAGCATTTTAGCAGATTATTTTAACTATCTTTCCCGAAAAAATGATAAGATTTTAATGAATATATAGGCGAATATCGGGCTAAAGAAATAAAGTCGTGCTTGACGTGTTGTTTTTTTGTTTATAAAATGATTGATTGTGCGTGTTTTCAATATGAAATTCGTGTTATAGCCGTGTCGTGTTGAAAATATTCGACCCCTGCTCATCTCTAATTGGAAGCAACTTCCACTTCCCCTACAAATCGGACTTCTCGCTTCCCTTGAAAAGACGGTTATCAGTTCTATAGATATCTACTTATATCTGAGGCAACACATACCGGAAAGTAGAATTGGATATTTCAGTGGTTCAAAACCGGTTTCAATCCGTTTGAAAAGTGGATCAGAGCAATATCTCAAAGCTTCTTTAAGCTATAGGTTGGTACTATAATATGGAGTCTTAAATTATCCCAAACATCTGACCATTAGGAACCAGTTTAAACTAATTTCAATGTTTTTAAGCCCACAGTTTAGAAATTATGTAAGCTTCTTTATTGATTTTTTGTGCCCAAAATCGGTAATTCTTGCTGACCCACTGTATTCCAGGCTTAACTCAAATTCCCATCCTTGACCCGCTGATCAAGATCAATTACTTGGGTGGAAATTGTAAGCTGTTAACCGGATTTCTTAATCAATACCGGTCCAAGTCCATCAAGTCCAGCACCACTTTGCCTCGTGGAGAACTGCAGCGTATGTTCACACGCGCCCAGTCCGTCCACATATCGAAAGAGAGAGAGAGAGACGAGATAATTGATGCATTACAGGTAAATCGTTGTGAGCTTTGATTGATTATGACAGGTGCGCCCAGTCATGTGGAAGCCGTAGCAAATTCCATTGCCGCCAAAATGATTTGCCTTGATTGACAACCAGGTCAAGTCAATTGGCAATCGAAGATCTTGCGCTCTGCTCAACGTCAAGACTTCCGTTGCTTGGGCCGATCTGGCTGAACTGGTGGAGGGAGGGGGTTTTGGAAGGAAGGGGAGGCGAGTGGCAGCGACAAATTTACGCTTGGCGGTGCGACAGGTTCATTAATTGATGTGCACGAACCTGAATAAGGCAGCTGCGCAGGCGCCAACGTTGCTTTGCGTGCGGTGGCCGCTTTGGTGGATTTCTTAATCGATATCGAAATGATTTACGTTTGCTTGCCTAATGAGTTCGCATACACAAACAGAGACAAATGGACGGCCGGACGACGGCGACAACATCTGAGGTTTTCCTTTCACGCAAACTTTGGCTCGGCGACTGCTCTGACTATCAATCTCTGACATGATGCGGCAAAACGAAGCACCTTTTCCCCGACTTGATTGGCATTTCAATTAACGAATTAGCCAGGTTGCCGGCTGCCGTTTAAATTCTTCATTTCGAATTCACTTTGGAATACAAATTCTCGGCCATCTTTTATTGCCCCCCATTGGGATTTCAGCATCTCTACTTAGCCGTGCTGTACTGAGGTGCTGATGACAGCAATCCATCAACTAAAGCGAGGGTTGTTTAGTTTCTCGTCAAGGGTGTAAAATCCACCCTTAAATGTGATTGATTTCTGTCTGTAAAGAGACAGAAACCACCATCATGTCTGCATAGAAATGAAGTTGATGTTGTTTTGAACTAGGTAAAATGGAGTTTGAGTTGATAATGGAACACAAAATGTAAACATTTTTTCTGTTTTTTTATCTTTCACTAAAATTAAGCTAAAATCGTACAAAAATTCTTTTAAATTTCAAGTAACCAATTTATTACCAAAACTAAAAACTGCATTTTCTTGAAATATCAGAAACCTAGCTCAAACTATTTTTAATAAAATTTCGTAGAATTATTGTGAAGAGTCTTTGTATGGTAGAAAGTGGTATAGGAAAATGCGACCTTGATTATAATTAATAATATACTTCCAGCTTAATATATAATGCCGAGAACAATCCATTAATGTCACTTTATGTCACTAAGATTAATATTACTTTTATATATAAGTATGCAAAACTCTGCACATTTGTGGCGCTTCAATCATTCTGGCACGAGCCATTTAAAACACTTGCAGCAGCACACAATTTGAATTTCAGAGTCAATTTACATGGCGATTATTAGCATTGACATTCCTCTCAGTCTCAGTTTAGTTCCTCAGTCCAACCAAGTCGAGAGGGCCTCCAGACAATTGCAAACAGAATCAATTAGGCGTTGAGATATTGTAGATATATGTGCTCACATTTGTGTATGTATATAACACCATGTAATACACATGTTTGTGCCGGGGCATATTACTCCCCATAAATGTGAATATGAATTTGAATATGCAATTGCTCGAATTGGTGCAGACAAATTGATTTTAGAGATGAGACAGACAGGGGAGGATTTTTTTTTACAAAGAAACAAAATTGGGTTGAATAATTTCTGATTAGAATCCGAGATCATTTCGGGTTTAAATATAAACTCTTGTGCCTTTAAGTGCTATGAGATACACCAAAGGCTTAAATGTCATTGACAAATTTCAACGCATAAGAACTTAAAGTTAAGGATACATGCTACAAAGTTCCCTTTAACTCAAGAGATCAAAAACATTAGACAGACTAATAAGTTTTAGACACTTTATACAGCAGTTGACTGCATCAAACCACCCACCATTATAAACCTTTAGAACTCCGTTCCTATCCATCCTTTGGGATTTGTAAACCTTTTCTTACTATAAGTTTTAAACATCCCTTGTGTCTCCTGAGAATGCCCACTAACATGTGAATTTGCCTGCCATCAGTTTGCAATCCATCTGTGAAAGTTACTAATCGGTTTTTGTGCGTATTCACGTTTCTGTTACGAAACAATATTATCATTTTTTGGCAGTGCTTCTTAGCCACAATCTAACTTTGGTAAAGAGCTTGGCTTTCAAAGAGAAATTAGCGACGAAAAGTTCTTCACACGAAAAAAGGTTCAAAAAGTTCAAATTGAAATATTCTGTGTTCATTTTAAAATATTCGTTTTTTATATCCCTTAGATGATACTAAGGTCGTTTGGATTAACATTCTCCCAGTAAGAACCATGGAACATAAAATGAATATTTTAATATCCAAATAAAGATATTAATCTTTTTGTTGAGTGTATAAAGTGTTCTAAATTCACGGACCTAGATTTAGGGTTCTTTGAACTTCCGCACCTTCAAAACTAAAACGTTAACACAAAAACTTTCCGAGCAGATTTCAGGAAGTTTCTTAATGTTAGACTTAAGAAAGGGCTAAAAGAGTAAAGATTCGGTAGAGTGAAAGAAGATCTCTGAACAGAAAAAAGTTTTTGACAACATCTAGAATTTCCCCAATATCAAAAGTACGAAATTTGGACTTTCCGAACAGATTTAATGGTAAATCGCTATCAAGGAAGGGTTTTATCTGTTGAGATACAGAAAAATTTAGGTCGATTCAAGAACATTGGTGAATTTTTTAAACGATTTCAAACTGACTTGCCTTCAAAAGTTTGGATAAATTTTCTTTCAGCACAGATTTAAGGGAACATCTTAGGGCGAAATTAAGGACGATCCTGATCGGACTGCCTTACCTTCGAAAGTCACGAAAAACGAACTTGTGGAACAGATTTAATGAAAATTGGGGACTTTTTAGAGATTCGACGGAATTGGGGGCGATCCACAGAACAAAACTTTAAAAGTCCGAAAAAATAATTAAAAATTCGGGTCCTTTACGTTAAGGACGGGTTTTTTAGCTTTGAGTTTTGAAAGAGTTTTTCTGAATCGAAAAACATAAATAGCGTTTATGGCATACTTCCTGCTGTCGTACCTAAGAAAATAAAAAAACAATACTTTCCTCGCAGAATTTAGATGAAGATAGGTTCCTCATAACATATATAATAATTTAATGTAATAATTAACCAGCGAATCGAAACACCGTTTCAAAAACTATGTTTTTTACATAGTTCCCTATGTCCCTATTTTCCCAGTGTTGCACACTGATTGCGCTCACCTTCACTTCAATTTTTTCGGTTTTTTCGCTAATACAATATAAAGAAATTTGTATTCCAATTTGATTAAAAATCTCTCACACACTTTCTAACATATTTCGAAATTGAATTAAGAATTTTCAGTTTCAAAAGTTCAATGAGAAATTGTATTCTTCATTTTAAAACGAAATCCCTGATTAACGTCGGTAAAGTCTCCAAGTCAAGAATCGGTACAATATGATTCCGGATTGCTCTAAGATATCTTAAAGCTCAATATATACCAAACAAAGACTAAACAAAAGTCTTATACGTGATTAGTTTAAGAACGAATAATGCTAAGATTACGATAAACGTTCATTTCCCAGAAAACCTTATTTAGAAAACTTATTTATTTAAGAATTCCATTCATATTGAACTAAGAACTATTTATTTTGTAATAGTCACAGAAGTTCTAGGCACTCTTGACGGGGTTGTACAAAACCAACCAAGCTGGTCTGACCAAGAAGCAAGTTATTTGAAACTTTCTGTCTGTTCATCCCTAAAATTGTTTTGAACTTTCTTCCGACTTAACGCTTGCCGATTATTTCATTTTCAAATGAATATGAATATAGTGACTTGTTTGGCGTCTGACCTCCGGCCACTTATGGTTTGCTCCCGGAACAAAATGTGCCAGAGAGCCAACAAATTCGCTAATTTGACTTTCAGTGTTTGTGCCCACAATGGTTTTTATGATGAACATTGATGTCTCAACCTTTCTCTCTCTCTCTCTCTGTCTTCCATCCCACACACACACACACACAATAAAGCTTGACAATTTATGGGCATTATATGAGTTTGTTTGCTTTGGCTTTTACTTTCAATGCAGCAGCTTGCCATAGTGTTGCATGTCTATTGCCCCGCTGCTGGCCACAACATCTTCATGTTGCTGTTGTTGCGGCGGCGATTTGTGCGCGCCTGGCAATTATTCAAAAAATCGTTGAAATTATGGCCAAGCAGAAGTATGTTGAACGTGTTGTTTTCTAGTTTGTGAGCTTGTACATAATTTTTTTTCAGTTGCTGTCTCAACCCAGAAGCGTTTTAGCAGCCACACAGCCAACGGCTTCCATTCCCGAGAGAGGAAGAAAGAGGCAGAGAAACGGCACGCAATCGTTGCCGCCATCAACAACATCATCCGCATGCAAAAAGCCATCGATGGCTGCCGGCATCAGTAGTATCAGCATGAGGCACTGGGCGCCACATGTGGTCAACTTTAGCTGGGAGGTTGCACAAAAAAGGGCGAAATTTCTGTGGCCTCCGATCATCAGCATTCAGCATTGAGCTGGTGTCGAGCCTACAAAGCTGGTGTTTGTTTATGATGTTAAAGTCCGGAAGATATTGGGGAAACTATACAAACATAGGTTTGTATTGCATTGCAAAGGTCTAATTTCTTCATTCACACCTAATATTTTAGTTGTGAAAGAGATTTAGTAAACAATTTTTAACTATTCAAATTAGCAAGATTAAGAAAGCTTCTCAGTTCTATGCTCAAAAAAAAAATTACTACATAAAATAAAAATAATAAATAAAATAAAATGAAAATAATAAAATAATAAAAAAATTTTTCCCAAAACAAAATTTATTGTTTTCAGACAGTTTTTTTTTAAACTTAGAGAGCGTCACTCGATAGTAGAATTTTTGAGCAAATAATATTTTAATTTTAGAAATTTTTCTTAAATTTGGGGTAATTTTCTAGATTTTCTAAAAGCTTTTTTAAATTAAGAACGAATTTTCCCTTGAATTAAAAAAATACATTTCCTATTTTTGGATACATAAAACGCCTTCAATTTAAAAAACACATTCTTAAATTTAGATAAACAATTTAAAAATGCGACCTAAAATGTAGAAAAAACTCGGAATATATAAAAAAGACACCGCTTGTAATTCTTCAGTTCGAATTCGCCCTAAAATATGGAAAAAAAACCATGTAAAAAATGGCCCTTAAATATAGAAAAAATATAAAAATACCCCACTGGTGATTCTCAAGTTCAAATTCCCTGCATTCGGAATATGAAATAGTCAGATGTGTGCTTACCATTTTGACTGTATTCTGTACTGTGACTCACGCGAGTGCTTGATAGTCGAATGCGTTAAGATGCCTTCCGTGTGGAAGTGTCCCTGAGAATTCCCGAGTTCAAGTCGTAGACAAGATAAAGTTTGAAAGTAAAATAGTGTTTACTAAGACTTTAGTAAACCAACAGAAAGAAAATATCCTATAAAAAGAATATATAAGGGGTTATTCGCGTCTTAATGTCGTCTTCCTCTTTTGTCTCTACTCCCCTTACTCCCTTTTCAATCTAATAGTTAGAAAATATTATATTTTTCGAAAATATGGAAATGTTTTTTAAAATCTAGAATTCTAAAATATAGAAAATGTTTTTCTACCATTAAGAAAATATAAAATATAAATGAAGAGTAAATATTTTCTTACTATAAGAAATTCTCAATCCTATTATAAGAAATAATTTTCTTACAATTTATGATAAATCTTCTTTGATAGCTTTCTTAAGGCGAATTTCAAAATTTTTACGGCGATTCTGCTGTTTTCTTTTAGTGTACCTTCAAAAGCTATGCCCCTCATGTCAGCAATCGTCTTCTATTCATTTAAGTTATACAAATCGTAAATACTTATTTTGAAAATGTTGCTGTACCTAAAAATATAAACCCAAGCCTTGCTTTGCCGACCTTCAGTGACCGCTCCCCTAACCCAAGCTAACAAAGATTCTAGGGTACAACGCCAAAACTGAACCTTTAAAATTCAATTTATAGCAATTTCTGTAAAAGTCCTGAAAAAACATGTGAATGCAAAAAGCGCTTGTCAAAATCAGAGAAAGCCAAAAACATTGATTCCCCAATTATTGTGTAGGCGTGAAAAGCTTTTATGGTTTACTGTCAGTCGCTTTCCGACTTCCTCCCACCTGCGCGTCGTCTTCAACAGGATAACAAAATTGCCAACATTTGAATGCATTTGCCAAATGCAAAACTCGTAATTCCAACTTCTGTCAATTGCCATGTCAATTTAATGCAAAAACGAAATGTTGGTCTTCTTTTTTGATTAACAATAAACTAATCTTTCAAATGTTCGTGTTTTTGTTGTAGTTGTTGTTGTTGTTGTGGATGATGTCGAGCTTGTCGTACATTGACCAGCCAGCTAGCCAGACAAGTCACAGAGTTTATACATTTTTCAACTGAACGAAATGTGGTAGCCACAGCCGGGTGGGTGGTCCATTCCTCCTTTTGTGCGAGGGAAAAATATGTTTATTTAGAATATCAAAACCGAAAGTAATCGATTTAATAAACTGTCACCGACATGTGGCCCAGGCTGTGGCTTGTCCCTTGTTCAGCCGACCCCTCACCACCACCACCACCACCACCGCCCCCCCGTTGGACAACTCAAGTCACGATAATTGCAAATGTATCTCAAAGATACACACATACACACAGCTGACTGCATTGACATCCACATTGGACAACATTTCATAAAGGGTTCTTCTTGACTTCGTGTTCTTTTTTTCTGTTGCTCTACAATCGTGGCACAGTGGCACAAAACTATACGAACTTGGTAAGAGGCGAAGCTGAATCTTTTGAACTGCCAGATGGAAACATTTCCAAATATATGAGGTGTATGTATTCCTGTTCAGCATCAACAGCAGAGTCGATATGGCCATGCTCATGTGTCACAATCAAGGGTACAGGGTATTGTGTAGTCGGTGAAATTGACTACAATGCTCTTAGAGCCAATCGAATGGGATGACTATTGCTTGTAACTTCCATAGGAATGATTTATAACAAAGAAAGTTGTGGAAACTTATCTCTAAATTTTGGGAAGATATTTAATATGATCAGCAATTGATTGAGCATGGAAAACGAGCTTAAGTGTGGTAGGTTCAATCAGAAATATATGGTTTCTAAATTTGAAGATCTGTCAATTTTAAATTAGATTAATGAATGAAGCTTTGCATTCCTGGAAAAGTAATCTTCCTTTGATCCGGTTGAAAAGTCCCTTTTTTTGGTGGTACTATTCAGCATATACTGGAACGTCGTTTTAATATTTGAAAACTGAAACAAACTTGATTTGGGTATGGTATACACTTACTCACAAGCAAAAATTTGTGGCTCCACCTCTTAAAGTCTCTGAGATCGACTTGTATATACAGAAGGACAGACACACATGGCTATATCGACTCGGCTGTTGATGCTGGTCAAGATCATATGACCTTTATTAGATCGGAAATGTTTTACTTTCCCTGTTCCATGTATTTGCACAACTTCATGATTCCAATTTTCAAATTTTTCATCTGTACAAGGTTTAAGGACTTGAGCTGATTATCGAAATGCTCGCCTACGGCGCCACCGGATGAAACTTTTTCGTCTTGAATATTTTTCCAAACCTTTACTTGCCAACTAAGTACAAGGGTCCAGAAGGATGAATCCATTTTAAACCAGTTGTTTTTAATACTTTAGCACTCTAACAAACTACCATCAATTTTTGAATTTTGAGAGGTATTGTTCAAAAAAGCGTCGTAATATCGCTGTGACATACTGTTGACCAAAGATATCCAATTTGTATTGCAGAAAATACGATTAGATTGTGCTCTATTACTAAAAGTAGAATTTAAACTGTGTCTTCAGTGCAGGTATATTATTTTTTGCCCCATCGTACCCAGCTGGAGGTAGTAAAGTGTGGGGCAGTGGTGTATCACAACGTCGTCGTCAATGATATCTACGTGGTATCTCGTTAAGCGTTCCCAGCTAGAGCAACGCCAGCAGAAAATTTCTCATATATGCGCTTGTGTGAAATCCTTTATGTTGATTACATTTCTGGGTTTATTTTATTAAAAATATTCTCGCATCGCATTGCAAGGATAAAAAACGAGAGAGAGAGAGCTGTGCTCAGTTGGCTCAGTCACAGTCAATATTGGCAGCGTCTGTGGCCTGCCCCTTCTCATGGCAACTCATGGATATTGTTCGGACTGCCAAATGCACGTTGCATGTTCAGTTGTTCAGTTGCGAAAAATTTGCAATGCAACCTGCCTGGCAGGTTGGCAACAATAAAAAGGTAGCCCAATATCAACCTCCTACTTGCACACACACACACACACACACACACACAAGTTGCAAGTATGATGAGTGCACTCGACAGCACGAAAATGCTGCCTGGTTTGGGGGGGAATGGGGGACATTCATTGAATGTGGACTTGATAAGTTCGTAAAATTAATTTTCTCGTTTCGTTTACAATTGGGACTGAAACAGCCGAATCGATTCAATTTTATCAGAGTAGTTGACCTAATGTGCAGCAGTCAGAGTTGGCACAAAAAGATTTAAATGTGACTAAGTAAAAACAAACGTATTGTCACAGTTCTAAAGTCAAAAGGCTTTCAAACATACACTAGGAATCCTTAGTTTTAGGCAGATTATCTAAACCAACTTCTAAAGATTCTTGTATTTAATTCAATGAGAAACTTCAACAAATTTGTACAACTCTGCACATCAAATGGTATTACCTGACGCCTAACACAATCATAGAATTTTTTGGAATAGTTTGCTTTTAAAGTAAGGAAGTAATACTTTAGGATTTTATCAAATAGCTTTTCACATAGGAATATAGTATAAGTTTCCCATAAAACTTGTCTAAAATGGAGTTAATTCAGGCATTTTAGGCATCCTTAAGCTCAAAATGCCATTAATCAGGTCTGCCAGCCGGTTTAGACCCAAACCAGGTTGAACCTAGAACTCCGACTTTTTTCACTTTGAACCGAACCTTAAACTGAACCTCTTTAGAATTAAAAGCTCTACCCAAACCTTTTCTGAACTTGAAATTTCAGTACGTTTCAGCTAAAACGGTAGACATCAGAAAAATTTTCCATTTCTCTATCGACTTCGTCTGCTTTCTGGTTGGTTTTGAGCGACTGAGTCTTAAAATGGGCAAGACGGTGTAATATAAAAAAACCAAAAATACCATTATAAAATCCTAAAATAGCCTCTGTTTTTTAAAATCCTAGACTCCAAGCTCTAAGCAAGAGCCATGATACAGCAATAAAGGTAGTGAGCTCACAGCGTGCGCCCTCAGCAAAGTACTTAAAATGTACTCTTAAAGCGAGAGGCAAGTCGCGCGAAAGCTCAGTAATTAAAAAAGAATGAGCCTTACATTACATTGTAATATTTTTTAACAAAAGCTTTAAAATTACATTTTAAATGATAAACAAGAAAGAAAGTCGGTCAAGCCCGACTATAACATACTCTGTACCAAGAAAATTTTTCTTTTGATCATAACTCGAAAACCGTTCATCTGATCTTCTTCATTCCTTTGGCGGATCGATAAGTTATCCTAATAACTAAATATGTCCAGAAGAAACAAGCCATCTATCTTCAAAACTGTGGGAGATATGACTTTTTTCTAAATTGCGGGGGCGGGAGGGGGCGTGGCCAAAATTGAAAATAAACTTGATCTGCCTGCAGACATTAGAAGCATATGTCCCATACATGTCAAACCTCTATCTCTTACCATCTCTGAGATCTGTGCGTTCATACGGACAGACAGACGGACAGACGGACAGACGGACATGACGGACATGACTCGGCTGTTGATGCTGATCAAGAATATATATACTTTATGGGGTCGGAGATGCTTCCTTCTGGATGTTACATACTTTTGCACAAACTTATAATACTCTATGTACCTACGGTACAGAGTATAAAAATTATATATTGAATATTCTCACTAGTTTCACGAACCGTTTTCGACGCAAAACCGATCCAATTCCCTTAATATTGAGTAGTTTTTAGGTCCAAAGCCATTTTAAGAACACAGAGGACTATATTAACAACTTTTACTTGGTAATATTTAGTAATTAAATAAATGTATTCCATTTTTGTATGTTAAGAATGCGTCAAGCATAGGATGAACCAAAACCCAGAACCTAGAACCTGAAATTTTCAGTTTAGGTAAATTTTGGTTCGAACCAGTGATCCAATAAAATGTTTGGGTATGCAGCCCTGCTTTTAATATAGACGTGTTGGAGCATTTCTGAAAACAGATTTTTCTACAGCATACGAAAATCATCTGGAATTACCACCAACCCTTCAATATACTACAAAAAGGATATTTTGGTTGCCTTGTGTAATTCTTTTTATTTAAAGAATAAGCCGAACAGGGGTATGCTAAGATATTATGCTTCATGTACGGTCATATTTCTATTAGATTTCACTTTTGGATCCTTAATTATACTAACTTTTGTACCAGCAATTGCATAAGATTGGCATTGACAGACTGATTCAGGGTAATTGAGACCAAATTAGGTTAAGAAAGGTAGATCCGCCAACCATTCTTATCAGCTGAGCCAAAAATTCACACCTCAGTTGCTTTATTTATTAATTTCTCAGATTGAATGAAAGGCTGTTTGGTAAAATAAAGTAATGTAAGGTAAGGTAAGGTAAGGTAAGGTAAGGTAAAGTAAAGCTAAGATCCCACATTATGTAAGCAAAGTTAGAATTGAGTTGTAAATGTTTGTGCAAAACAATATTTGGTGTTCGCACTTAAGGCAAACAAAATAGTAAAATATTTAGAAATATTTGCGCAAATTATTTGCGTATGTGACCGTACCTTACGTCTCAAAAATTCTAAAAGAAAGATCGGCGACGATCAATCTCAAAGCCCCACTATGTAAGGACGAAGCCGTACATCTAGTCCCAGATCCGCACTGGACAAATGAAGAAACTAATGCACCAACATGCTGGGAGGCGATGACAAACACAATGCCGCCTCTGGATAACCAGTGGTACCACCAATCGATGGTATAAAAATATACCATAGATATATAATAAGTTCGGTTAGCCATAAAATGGCTAAAGAATAATACATCAGCTGGTGCTGATGAGTTGCCAGCTGAATTGTTTTGGACTCGTGGCTGGGAATTGACAGAACATGGTCCGAAGAGAGCATGCCCATAGATTGAAATCTAAGAGTTCTCAGCCCAATATTTTAAAATAGAGACCCTGCAGTTTGCGAATATTACTGTGGGATTAGTCTCCTACACTCTGCATATAAGGATCTGTCATACATCCTATGTAAACATCTAAAGCCGAGAACGAACGACCTGGCAAATCCACCACAGACCAGATATTTACATTACGTTAAATCCTGAAGAAGACCAATGAGACATGGACCAAAATCCAGCATCTTTTTGTTGATTATAAACCACCGTTGACACTCCAATAAGATCAAAGTTCTTTGAAGCCCTGTCTACTTTTGGAAAACCAGCAAAATACGTTGAACTTTGCAAACCGATGTTACTACGGGCTCAGTGGGTGTCAAGAGCATTGTCTCAAAAAACGAGAATTGAGCTTTTTTAATCGCTTTTTATCCCAGTCCAGTAATATGACGCAGAAACATGTACACTAACAGCAGCGGATAGGGCGGCGAAAGCCGAAAATCGAAGAAAGAACAATTCTTGAGAGGATATATGGATCTCTAACAGATAGCGATGAGTTTTCTACCCGAATGAACCACGAACTGTGTGGGACACTGATCTAGTCAAGCGTACTAACATGCACTGGACATGTTACTCGAATGAATGAAGACGCTCCAGCAAAAAAAGAGTACCAACGGAATGCGAAAGACTGGAAAAAGAGCTAAGCTGGGACACCCAAAACTAAGATGGAAAGTTCAAATGCTGAAAGATATTGGGCCGCTAGATGTGGCTCAAGTGGTGTCAGCTGTCATTAATTGCAGCGGCAGAGACCGTCAAGCGGTTGTGACTGAAATGTGCAATAAAATGTGGACAGGGGGGGCAGGGCAAATTCACAAACACCTAGCATACCTTCGCTTGTTACGTAAATATGTGTGTATGTATGTATGCATATACATGTGTACATTTGGCAAGATCGCAGCACTTACCTAGCTCATACTTTCAAGGTCACTGTCTTGTCCGCTGGAGTCTCACATATTGGGCGCTCCTGCGACAGCAACATGTATGTAAGCTGGTGTGCATGTGTATGTGTGTCGGCAACTTACTCGACTGCGGCGCATCTTCATTGCTTTCACAACAAGATCTAACATTAACAAATACACAAAATCACTTTAAAAAAAAAAAACACTTGCACAATAACAAAAACAACAAAAAATGTGTATGTAACTGGAAGAGACTTTTTTGGCATTCTTTTCTTCATCTTCCACGCACTCAGCAGATCACAGTTAGATATGCACGCGTGTGTGTGTGTGTGGGTGTAAGCAATCCACGTCTTCCACAAATTGCGCAAAACTCGCTTATAACTTTATTAACACACAAACAGTTAATACAAATTGCACAATTAAAAAAAACAACAAAAAATTACACTTTTATATTGATTTTTGCTGCAGTTTGTCTGCAATCTATCTTTCCATTTCTTCTCTTCCTTTTCTACTCACTCTCGCGGCGCTCAAGTGTGGCCCTTTGGGCTGCGTCGCTGCCAGCGCAAGTTCGATACAAAATACATCGAACTATCGAAAAGTTGAGATTCTAACTTTGGCGCCACTTGATGTTAAATTCAAATGATATCAACTTTGTGAAAAGTAATGAATGTAAATCTCAGACAATTTAATAACAAATTGAATATTAATACAACAAATAAACACTTTTGAGCTCCTGAAAATTCTGTTGTAATGGCAACAACAAAGTACCTAGCCTGGAGCATCAAACTAGAGATGGACGCGTGATCTTTTCAACACGATTTAAAAGAGTGAAGCTAATTCTTATTTAAAAGCTTATAAATAATAATAAGACATCGGGTGTTAGTTAAAATCATATTGTTAATGGTAGGTCACTCAAAATTTCAGTTTGAACGCAAAATTGTTCCATGAAACATAAATTATTTGAAATCGTCATTCATGTTGCATACAAACATTCGACCTAAATATGTATTTCAGAATATTTCGAACTAATTTGACTTATTATAACCAAAAAGGGTATTATAATTTGCCCAGAAGTTTGCAACGCATAGAAATATTCATTGCCGACCCCATAAACTATACATATTCTTGATCAGGGTGACAAGCTGAGTCGATTGAGCTTTGTCCGTCCGTTTCTACGGGAACTAGTCTTTCAGTTTTAAAGCTATCGAGCTGAAAATTTGCACAGAGTCTTCATTTTGCTGCACACTACTAATATGTCGGAACCGACCAGATCGGATGACTATATCTCATAGTTCTCATAGCTCTCAATCGGTCGGAAAACCAGTTTTAGTGACAAAAAAATGTATTTTTCAACGGAAACGTCTCCAAACTTTGTAATCGTGGGTTTTATTTATTTTGTTATAATTCTACCAAGTTTTATTTATATCGGACCACTAAATGGTATAGCTGCCATACAAAAGATGGTCCTGAAAAACAGGCTTAATTAGAAAAACTTTTTTGTTTTTAATGGTAGCATCCTGCAATTTTATTTGTTTGTTTCACATGCTATCACATAATTAGACAAATTTTTGGCCAAATCAGATGACTATATCGTATAGCAAATAGCATACGTCCGATCGGTCGGAAAATGGGAAAAAGAGTATTTTTTGAAAATATTTAAGCGAGCACTTGCTTGGGTATAAAAACTTCTGCACAGACTAAGTTAGCTTAGCTTTCTCGTTTTAATAACCTTGCTGAGAGGATTATAAAATTGTCCGAATGTTTGTAACGCATAGATGAAGGCATCTCCGACCGCATAAAGTGAATATATTCTTGGTCAGCATCTTTTAATGGATTTGATGACTATAGCATATAGCTGTCATGGGAACGATCGGTCGAAAAACTATTTTTGGTGAGAAAAACTTTTCTGTTTTGAATGCAAGCGCCTTCAAACTATGTATTTCTTAGTTTCATATGCTTTCCCATGAGTCCACTAAGTTTGTTCGAAATCGGAAATATCTAAAGTATACTACAATAGAAAAGTAGAGTCTGAAAAGTTGTTTTACTGAGAAAATTTTTTTTGTTTTGAATGGAAACGTGCTTTCAATTGGCAGTTATTTATTTGATATGCTTCTACACAATTCTACAAAGTTTTGTCGAAATCGAATGTCTATAGCGAATAGCTGCAGTACGCATGATCGGTCGAAAAGGAGCTCCACTAAGAAAAACTTTTTTGTTTTAAATGGAATCGACTCCAAATTTCTTACATGTTAATTTTTTGGGTTTTTGCATGATTCCACTAATTTTGGTCGAAGTCGGACATCTATATAGTGTAGCTCCCATAGAAAAGTAAGGTCCAAAAAGTTGTCTTAGGTAGAAAAACGTGCTGCAAGGGTTGACATTACATTTTTGATTTATTAATTAAATTTACTTAAAGCCTGTTTCTTTGACTTAGGCACACAATGTGACTATTTCAAGAATTTTAAAGGCTTAAGTATGGAATACTTCATTAATTTATGAGCTCACTTGATTGGTTTAAGATATGAATAGAATTTGAAGATTTTTCAACAGAATATCTTGTTATAGCTTAGGAGTGATATCTAAGATAGACTCCAAATTCTAAAAACCGTACTTGATATAAAAATTGTGCACTAAGATTAAGTAATTCCATCATTGGCCCATTGGCATTTGACTAATTCTCCGACTGAACAAGAGTTCAATTCAAAAATCGAATATAGTAGCCATAGACGAGCATGGAATTACCCATTAATCCCCCCCTCCGAAAATGATTTTATGGTCTTAATGTTCGAAATTCAATTTCGATAAAAGTTGTCCTGTTCCCCAGTTTTTTTTTTTTCAAGTCACCAGCTGCCACACACTCAACACTTTCCGCATCAATTACGTCATGTTAATCCGTGTGTCCACTGCATGTCCGCAAACTGACCGACCATACATCACCCACTGACATGGTGTGTGGTCAGTTAAGGACCAAAAAGGGGTTGCATTTGATGTGCAATGTGCAATGCAAAAACAAAATGCCCAACGAAGCAGCCATCCAACAATTCAACTGCTTTGATGTGCCCGGGACTGGCCTCTGGATGAGGACGAGAACGAGAACGAGAAGGAGCGCGAGTGCAATGCCAGCCAACATTTCAATCAAATGGTTCGCCGTGTTTTATATTGGCGATGGTTGGTGGGGGGCGGCGGTAGGGAGGAATGTGCTGATGTCCACAGGACCTGGACGAGGCGCCCTATGACGCACATAAAACTCACAGCGTCAGCGTTAAATGTGTTCGTGTCCATGTCCACATCTCACTCGCTCACTCATTCACTCACTACTGCCTCATTCGCATGCAGAGGCCACGTCAGCAAAAACGGTGGGGGGAAAGACAAAAGCAAAAGAAACAGAAATACAAGAACAAAAAGCAAAGAAAAAAAACACAATTCGATTTAATTAAAACCAATTTTCGAATTTGAGTTCTGAAGTTTTAGTTTACACGAGCTAAGAAGATGCCCTACGGGGTGTTAGACGTGCAAAAGTTAACCTTAAACTGATTGAGAATTATAATAAAACTACCTGTTTAGCTTTCTAAGCAGGGAGGAAAGTCAGTTTTGAAGAGAATCTGTTTGTAGCCCAGACCACGACTTTTATTTTACGGTGAACCGATCCTTGAACCGAACCATTTTAGACATAAAGGCTGAACCTTATGAAATGAATAACTGGCAGAGTTAATAAAATATCAATTTGCTAATAAGTTTGCTTCAAATACCTCAAATCTGAAAATAAATCCTTTTAAAAAAATCCAAAAATTACCGTTTCCCTCAGTACGATCTTAAAAAAAAGCTAAAAATAAGGGAAAGAGCTGATTTACCTACACCAAAGTCAGCTATTAATGAAATACGATCATTTTTCGCCGCTTTTATACAGCTTTTCAAATTTTCGTAAAGAGAAGCAATGAAAGTAGATACGAGTAGCAGAAATTTCCCAACAATCTATGCATAACAATGCAATTTCTACCACTGTAGGTCATTACAAATTCGACAAGTTCCGTTTGAAATGCAAGAGTTTCTTCCTATAACACGAGCAGCAAACAAAAAACCCCACCAACTTCATTGGTCACTGGATGCGTCTGTTGCAAGCTGCCGCATTCACAAACGCGCTTCCCTTTGGGAAAATTTGGAAAAAAAAAAGAATGAAAATGCTTGAAATGCTGTTGATTTTGTTCATTTTGCTTGATGGTTGAATCAACCATTTTTTGTTTCGGTATGCAAACAAAAAGCGCTTTGGTTAGTCAAGCTGATTAAGTCGATGAAACGTGTTTGGCAAGTTGAATAAATTGAAGCTGTTTGGGTTGAAATGATTATTAAGGGTAATAGTATTGTTTTTTTTTTCTGATTGGAAAGAAGGATTTATTTATTATGAGCCAGTAAAAAGTTGCGGAAATTGTGTATTTGAAATGCTGACGGAAAAGTATGCTATGATAATAATGTTATATATTTTCTTTTCAAGTGTTGTTTAAAGTCTAATTTAAAAAGAAACACTTTTAAAAACTTATGAGTTTTAAAAAAGGACTTCATTTTTTAATAATTTTTGCCGTTTGCAGTTCAGGAGTTCCGTCAGTTCGCGTAAATTATCGATATATCTCTCAAAAATCGGGTTTGAATCAAGAATGCGATTCTTAATTGTCTGTCTGCTTTGCTTCATCCATAAAAGAGTACCTTTTCTATTTCAAAAATGAGACCTTTTGCCATCTCCCAGAAGTATCACCCTATTATCTTTCCAAAGTATCGCTCACAGAGGGGCATACCTCTCCCAGAGGAAAGATTAAACAAGCACGTCAAGCACGACTATAGCTTACTCCGAACCAACCAAATTATACGCTCAGCATAAATTTTGCTGGTGCAGTAACAGCTGAAAGCAGCACTGCTACTGCGCTGCAGCAGCAAACAGTCTTATGGTCATAACTCAACAACCGTTTATTCGATTTTCGCCATTCCTTTGACGGATCGGTCATAAATGTTGATTAGTTAATATGTCTAAAAGGTATGAATAAAATAACTTTAAAACTGTGGGAGATACGAAGTTTTTCCCAAATTGCGGGGCGTTCGGATGTTTGTAACACATAAATAGAAGGAAACATTTCCGACCACATAAGTATATATATTCTTGATTAGCTTGACAGGCATATTGAACAAGTGCAAGCGCATAGGCGCTTACTTCAAATCAAGCGCAATAGCTAATGCGAAGCTTAAGAAGTCACAGGACGTTGAAAGCCCCTTAGGGCTAATCCAAGAGATTCCAACTAGGGGGAACAGCGCATTTTTATACTCTGTACCAAAGGTACATAGAGTATAATAAGTTTGTGCAAAAGTATGTAACATCCAGAAGAAAGCATCTCCGACCCCATAAAGTATATATATTCTTGATCAGCATCAACAGCCGAGTCGATATAGCCATGTCCGTCTGTCTGTCTGTCTGTCCGTATGAACGCACAGATCTCAGAGATGGTAAGAGATAGAGGTTTGACATGTATGGGACATATGCTTTTTATGTCTGCAGGCAGATCAAGTTTATTTTCAATTTTGGCCACGCCCCCTGCCGCCCCCGCAATTTAGAAAAAACGTCATATCTCCTACAGTTTTAAAGATAGGTGGGTTGTTCCTTCTAGATATATTTAGTAATAAGGATAACTTATCGATCATCGATCAGAATGGTGAAGATTGGATGAACGGTTTTCGAGTTATGATCAAAAGACTGTTCGCTGCTGCAGCGCAGAAGCAGCGCTGCTTTCAGCTGCTACTGCAGCATCAAAATTTATGCTGAGCGTATAATTTCGTTGGTACAGAGTATGCTATAGTCGGGCTTGACCGACTGTCTTTCTTGTTAATGATGAAGCGCATCTTAACACTTAATGATTCTATTTCTAAAGTGATGCTAAATTTGCCTAAGGCTCCACAACCCTTTTCTGCTAATGAAATTATCCTTATAACAGTCCTAAAATAAAGTCTTCCATTGTCTTGGAAGGACACAATCTAATGATGCGTCGATTGCCAGAGAGATTTGCTGTGTACGAACAGAAGTTACTTCCGAGACACGCAACTTTGCTTGACCCTCGGTTGAAAAAGGATGCTTGCCTTAGATGCCTCGATTGCAGAAGTATCAACAGAAGCTCTGGAATGCGAATTTTTCCGATATTTGTCCTGTAACGCAATGGAGCAACCAACACCACCAGAAGCTACCAAACCAACTTGCTTTACATTTATGCAAACTAAAATATCCGGCAAAAAAAAAAGTCTGATGTTGAATTGATTAAGCCTTCTCCGACTGTCCGTCTGTCTGTTTCTATGCTATATCCTCAGTCAGTTTTAAAGCTATCGCGACCAAACTTTGTACGAAGTTTTTCAGAACAAAAACGCTGCATATATGACGGAATCGGACGGATCGGATGACTATAAAACATAGCTGCCATGGGAACGATCGGTCGAAAATTAATTCTAGTGAGAAAAACATTGCTGTTTCCAATGCAAACCTCTCCAAACTCCACATTTACTAGTTTTCTATGCTTACCCATGATTCTGCCAAGTTTGGTCGAAATCGGACATCTATATAGTACAGCTGCCATATAAAAGTTAGGTTAAAAAACTAGCCTTAGTAAGAAAAACTTTTTTGTTTCCAATGTTAACCTCTTTAAAATTGGCACACATTTATTTTATAAGCTTTTACACAATTTTTCAAAATTTTGTCATAATCGGATGACTATAGGTTATAGCTGCCATAGGAACGATCGGTCGAGAAACTAGTTTTAGTGAGAAAAACTTTTTTGTTTTCAATGGAAACGCCTTCAAACTTTGTATTTCTGAGTTTGCTATGTTTTCCCATGATTTCACCAAGTTTAGGCGAAATCGGACATCTATATAGTAATGCTGTTATAGAAAAGTAGGCTCAAAATAGTATTCTTAGTGAGAAAAATTTGTTTGTTTTCAGTGGAAATGTGCTTCAAATCAGTTAGAAAAACGTGCTGCAAGGGTATACAAACTTCGGTCGACATCGAACATCTATATAGTAATGCTGTCATGGAAAAGTAGGCTCAAAAAAGTATTCTTAGTGAGAAAAATTTGTTTGTTTTCAGTGGACATGTGATTCAAATCAGTTAGAACAAGAAAGAAAGTCGGTCAAGCCCGACTATAACATACTCTGTACTAAGACAATTCTTTTGATCATAACTCGAAAACCGTTCATCCGATCTTCTTCATTCCTTTGGCGGATCGATAAGTTATCCTAATAACTAAATATGTCCAGAAGGAACAAGCCATCTATCTTCAAAACTGTGGGAGATATGACGTTTTTTCTAAATTGCGGGAGCGGGAGGGGGCGTGGCCAAAATTGAAAATAAACTTGATCTGCCTGCAGACATTAGAAGCATATGTCCCATACATGTCAAACCTCTATCTCTTACCATCTCTGAGATCTGTGCGTTCATACGGACAGACAGACGGACAGACGGACAGACGGACAGACAGACAGACGGACAGACGGACATGGCTATATCGACTCGGCTGTTGATGCTGATCAAGAATATATATACTTTATGGGGTCGGAGATGCTTCCTTCTGGATGTTACATACTTTTGCACAAACTTATAATACTCTATGTACCTACGGTACAGAGTATAAAAACGTGCTGCAAGGGTATACAAATTTCGTCCGAGTCGAAGTACACTTTTCGAAATTTTTTGATTAAATTATATAGAAAAAATGTTCAGTGTAAGTAACTAAATTATTATATTTCAACAAGCTTGTTTAATATTTCACAACCATAAATCTTCCTTCTTTGTTAGCACCAATTGGAGGTTGATGTGCTTACCTTGACACGCGGAAATTTTACTGAGTTAAATCTAAGCTTTTAGCTTTTCACTAGCAGTTTGGCATAAAGTTGTCAGTATGTTCGATTTGAAAAAACTTCTTTAACTAAGCCCAGGCCAGCCTTAAACCAGTTTCGAAATTGCACTCCCAGCTAATAAGATGCCAGTAGGAAATCATTTGGTAGTTTAACTATATTTTTGTAAACTTCAAAAACTGCCCCTTTAGTTTAAATACCGCCTCACAGGCATCACATGTTATCGCACATTTCGCACAATTCGCATATTATTTCACGCACTTTTTCCGCCCCGCAGTCGCCATATCGCTTACGCCCTTGTCCTCGTCCCCATCCTTGGCATGGAGTGCATTGAAATCCACTTCATTTCATTGCCGAGACCGAAATCAGAGTCAAAACGATAGGCTGGACACTGGGCCGAGCCAGCGTGCACATTGAAGGGTATTAACAGTCATTATTCAATGATATCTGACTGCGGACATTGCTGGACAGGGACATCATCATTCGTGCGGAATATTCGGCTGTTTGCGTGTGTGTGTGTGTGTGCTGTAAATGGATCGATTGCAATGCCACCCACTCAATGGCAGACAGAGGATCAAGCCTGTGCCTGCTGCATATGCATATCCTTAATTATGATTATTGTTATTTTCGACTCGAAATGTCGCATTTAATGCAACTCCCCACCCGGCAGGCCCAACTCCCCGTCTGGCTCACTCGTTATGTTGTCATAAATTTTGCGCTTTTGGTGGCAGGCAGGCAGACTACTCCAAAATGGCGCACGCGGGTCCAAAATGACGTCTGGCCCATTAAAATATCGAACGCAGTCAGTTGTCAGTTGGTCCCGTCCCTTGTTCGGGTATTGCATTATGACGCCATTCGAAAAATGACAATTTGTTGTTTTTGTTGTTGTTCTTTTTTTTTCGCACCCCACTGAAATTTTGTCATGTTTTACTGTTATCGATGGAAGCCATTTAACCCGATTTAGTATCGCGGAATATGGATTTACTTATGGTTAATTATCTTTTTAGCTCGATCTTTTGTTGTGATACTTTTGCAGTTGGATATGGTAAGTTAGGGCGATATTATCCAGAGTTCTTTTGGTTCATTGTGATGCCTAATAAATGGTTAAGCGGGGGAAGGGGGGTGAAAAACAATGATCTTCGAAGTGTTAAATGAACCACTCCGTTTCTTATTACCATCAACAGTCGAGTCGATATAATCCATGTCATTCTATCTATCGGTATGAACGCACAGATCTCAGAGATGGTAAGAGTTAGAGGCTCGTTATATTTGCGACAAGAACTGGAAAGCAGATCAGGATTATTTGTTAGTTACAAAATTTGCAAAGAATCTATCTCCATATATCTGCAACCATATCTCCCTCAGTTTTGTAGACGAATGGTTCGTACCTTCTAAAAATGTTCGTAGTGAGGATTATATATCGATCACCTAAAAGATTGGTAAAGATCCGACCACCGATAATCAAGTTATTCAAAAATTTTCTAAACCCAACACGACACGACACGCACGACCTAATTTCTGTAGCCTGATTTTGGCTCCTCAATTAATCAAATTTTTTTGAATAGTTCATGTAATATTAAGAATAATCTGCCAAAATGTCGTACATGCACGCACGAAATCAAATCTTACAACACGAACCCTTCCGTGCTGACTCGTGAGTGTTTGTGACATCAAGAAAAACACGATACGCATTCAAATCTATTACACAGTATATCAGTCGGACTTGAGCGACTTTCCTACTTGTTTTTTTCCTGTGAAACGGTAATTCTTCTCCGACTTCTTCGACTACTATTTAAAACATAATCTATTTCAATATAAATAAGTGGTTCTGTTCTAAAATGTTTGGGTATGCTTAAAAGTTGTTTGTTCCAAGCAAATATGGCTAAAAACTGATTCACACAAAAGCTTTAGTGACTTATGATAAGGTTTGTCGGTTTCACAAATTGTTTACTTCTCTTTCATAATAGGAATATGTATTAATGATCAATAAATGAAAACCAATGGGTGCACCCCGAAAATAACCTTAAATTTATGGAAATTTCGTCTAAAAATGGCGCCAAAGTTATTTATAAACTTTACTTTTCACTGGCTGATGACCTTAACTTTTAGGTTATTGTGACCTTGCAATAAGGCAAAAAAAAACTACCTTAATGTTCCTAAATGTAAGGTTTAATTCTTCTCAAAAATAATAGAAACTGTATCCGTACAAAGAACAAGTAAATATTATATATACAAAGCAAGCATATACCTTTAAAACCGGTTTTAAACAGAACCGGTTCAAACCTTTTTTAGGGTTGCAGCCCTGATTATTATCCTAAGTTTTCCAAAACAACCCACCAATTTAAAGTGGCAAGATGTTCAGTCAATATATTTTTAAGGAAATAGGTCACCTTAATATCAGATTACTTTTCCTTAACATGCGTAATGTCAGCTTAAGCTTTTAAAGTGTCAACAAACCGCTCGGCTCAGGTGTTAGAACGTCGCCTTGGAAGGTGTAGAATATGAGTTCGAGTTCTACTTTAGGCGTATCCATATTTAAACAGCTAACATTTCATGCAATTTTTGATTACGCTAGAGCAAGATACAATAATAAACGTAGGGAGCTTGCAGTGTGCCCAATCAGCAAAGTACTTAAAAGTGATCAGTGATTTCGAAGTGGAACTAAGTACTTCAAAAAATTGAGCGCCTTACCTTCATTGTTGTATTATATACTAGAATCTATTAGGAGTCCTCTGTCTCATTGAAATAACAAATAATACCTCCGTTTGCAGAAAACAAAACATTTGGAAGATCATTTTGAGTCTCTTTCAAGCCCTTATAGTGATTCAAAAATGATAACTATCTTGTGCGATTAAAAGAAGAATCAAAAGTAGCTGATGCAAATGCTCAAAATGTGATTTATTGAAATACGAATTGAAAAGACCCGCAAATGACTCGAATATGAGTCGAAACTGATTAGAAAAAGGGGTTAAAAACGACTCTTCACGAAGTGTCGCTGCTAAGTGTACCGTTTTCTACCGACAAAAGTATCATTAACGATCAGAAAACCAGCTCATTTATGACTATTTTAATCAGATCGAGGATTCGAAAAAGACTCGAATGTAAACAAAAACTACATTAAAAGTTGGCTGGGTTTTTCAAGAATTATTTCTAACCTCTACTTCTGATGAGTTTCGACTCGTTGTCGATTCATTTCCGAGTATTTCAATAATTTACATTTACATGAGCAAACGTCTCTTGTAATCGGATCGAGGATTCGAAAAAGACTCGAATGTAATCAAAAACTACATTAAATGTTTGTTGGGTTTTTAAAGAATAATTTCTAACCTCTACTTCTGATGAGTTTCGACTCGTTGTCGAGTCATTTGCGAGTATTTCAATAATTTACATTATGAGCAAATGCATGTGTCCTTTATTGAGTATCTTGTAATCGAAACTGATGGTAAACTGTTTTGAATAATCAAAAGCACCCGAAAAAGACTTATCCAAATGATTCTGCTTCATCCCACCCAACATTTGAAAGATCATTTTCATAAAAATCACCTTGATGAGTCCTTTCCGACTCCTTTTGATGATCCGAAAGAGATGCCCATCATATGGAATTAATTGAGACTCTAAAAATTGCTCATAATGTAATGTAATTTGACTCGAAACTGATTGGAAACTGATCAGAATAACGGGTTAAAAAAGACTCTTCTAGAATAAACGCGGCTTCTGTATCATTTTCTCCCGACTAAAGTATTATTCATGATCGGAAAATTAGCGTATTAATGACTATTTTAATTAGCCCAAGGACTCGAAAAAGACTAGAATGTGATCAAAAATTACATAAAATGTTTGCTGGGATATGATCTTCCGTATGTGGGGTGGATCTTTCCTAAATTTTCTATAGAAAGAGCTTTAACACACTTTGTAGTTGTTTCGTGGTATAAAGAGCAAATGCTCTGTCCCTAAATCAGTGTTCCCCAAGAAGAGAGGCTCTCTGTCTCTCTCTCTCTCTCTGACACTCACTGATGCGTTACTTCGGAGAGCATTCGGTATGAATTGCCGAAAGTGTTTGGCTGGGGAACACTGCCTTAAGAACATGTGATTGCCATATCTGTAATAGTTGTACCAGGGCTGTATCGTGTTCTATTTGGCTAGGTTTGGCTTTCGTTTCTCACTCTCTAGTGTGACCAATTTGCGGAAAGAACAAAATGATAGCATGCCTCCTGGATCCCTTTAGGACTAAAATCTATGACTTATTAGCTTTAGAATAGTTCTTAGAATTTGCTCAGGTTTGGCTCACCAACGTTTCACTTGAAAACTGAATAGTTTCCACTTCATTCGGCCGGTTTTTAGTTTGATTCCTTTCAAAAATGACTCACTTCTGGTCTAATTTAAGTTCAAATGATTTCTGATTTACTGAAACAGATTGAGAATGAAAAGCAAATCCATCGGCCCCCTTAACAGAACATCTGATATCGAAATTAGAATTTCCATTTCTACAAAAAACTTTCAATGCCCCATTGGGTATTCGGACTAACAGAGAACGGTTTTTCCACCAAATACTCGTATATTTGACCCCCCCTCCCCCGCATCGCCTGTTGGGCATTTCCGTTCGATTCATTGGGCAAACATATGAAAAATCATTAGTTTTTAGTGCGGCTGGCAAACAATCAGAAAATTGCCACTTCAAACCCTTTTTGCTAAACAATTGATGTTTGTTTTTTTTTTTCTTTTTTTTACGGCTTTCCGGATTTTTTCACACTCTTTTTTGCGCCTCATAACGTATTCAAAATCAAATTGGTTTGCCGTTTTCGGCCGGCTGTGAAAACTTTCACTTTCAAGCCAGAAAATTGAAAATAAAAAATCATTTTTCGCACAATAAAATATGCACCCAGAATTCTACTACTATAGTTACCCAGTTGGCCAAGGAAACGATGATGATGGTGGTGGTGGTTGGTTGTTTGGTAGGTGGAATTAGTTGCGCCTGAATTGGCGGCCATTTGCCACGCCCCCTCCCCCTTCACACTTCTGGCACTGGTCAAAGGCAATGGCAACAATGTTTTCTCGCTTGTTTTGCGTTTGATTTTCATTTTATGGGTTTCGTTTTATTTTCTTTATTTCCCTAAGTGACCTTTTCGGTAGTGGCAGCTGGAAAATGGGAGGGGAGGGGAGCTCGAAAGTGTTTAGTGAAACGCAAAAATGAAGCGAAAAGTGCTTAAGGAAAGGGGGTTGGTTTATTAAGGAATTTGAAAACCTAGCAGATTCTGATTTAAATGTAGAACTATCTACCAGGGATGCAAACCGGTTCTGAGCTGAACCGGTTTTCAACCCAACCAAACCGCTTATTCCAGCTGCTGGTGAACCGAACCGCAAACCGAACCAGCTTCCTTTCAGAATTTCTGAACCGAACCGAAAACCACAAATAACAACGGTTCAGTTCGGTTCGGTTCCCTGACGAGTTTTAACGGAAATTGCTTTCCTCTAGCCAATGATTTTGATTAATTAGGAAATTTGAATCGTTTCCCGAAGATAATTTTCAAACATTTCGTTCGACCCTCTACATATTAAGCGTTGTCGGATCGATATAACTTTTAAGGATCGATATAACTTCTGCAATTTCCCGCCGATCTCTTAAATTACCTGTCATCAATCTTAATTCGTTTTTTATATTAGACAATATTTACAATTTTCTGTGGTACTTCTTAACCTTAATTCAATCTTAATCTGCCAATAAATAAGGGCATTCCTCCAGGAACTGATAGACGAGTCCTGGGAATCCGACATAATAATCTTTGCAGATTGCTCTAAGGATTTTAAAGATATTCGAATGGATTATAGGAATCAAATTTCAAAAATGATTGAAGTGGCTCTTCACCGAAATCATATTTTATGTGCCTTTGTGAACCACTGAACCGAACCGAAACCGCGGTTCATTTAACTCCAAAAACCATGTTATGAACCGAACCGACGGTTTAGAAACTGTGCGAACCACTGAACCGAACCAATACTTATGTTCGAGTGGTTTGCATCCCTGCTATCTACTATATATATATATATCAACCTATCTACCTTCTAAATGCACCAAATTTGTTCTTTCCAGCCTTACGAATTGTGACTCTGTCCGTTCATAAATATTAATCGTAAAATCTAACGATACACAAAACTGGGCAAAACACACAAATAAACGAGGCAAGTCGGGGTAAAATAATTTCACATGTTGCACGCATAAAATAAAATTTTATTTTATTCATTTCTCATTTTGTATGAAATGCAAAAAGAAACACGTTGACTGACGGAATAAATAAATGAGGAAATGTTTTCCGAGAGGACATAACTTTAAATTTGTATGGCCACCCAGAGCCCAATGAACAAACGAATTTCGCCTGAATTCCATTTGGCACAAACTCCCTAAGCTGCCAATCCACCACCAGCACACCACCCACCCACCCAGTAGTCCCTTTCCTGCAGTTTAGACTCTCTAAATGAAATGCTCAAGTGTGCATGGAATTTTGATTTTTTGCCAGTTTTTTTCCCTTTTACAATTCCGTTCGTCATGTCGTTTGCTTGCAAATCAATTTAATGTCAGTCATTTTGCTGCTAAGTGGGAAATTTTTGAAATTTCATCAAAAAATCCGTGGCGTACCCACCCCACCCACACCCATCCCCCATCCCCCCACCCCCCTCCCACAGCCCACGCGCTTTATTCGCCCGAACCATATGCTGCTTGTGGGAATTGGCTGCACTGAGGTACCTTCTTCTCGTACCCCATTGCTCCTTCGCATCTAAGCGAAACACATTTGAATGTAAATTTTCTTTTGCCAACGCGTTGCATGTCCATGAATTCTCAGCCAGGACGTTGTTATTTGCCCTTTGTTGTTCTTTTGCAGTCGGGCGGGGGTGTGGCAAAAGCAAATATTGTATTAAAATGCTGGAAAGCAGCTAAAACGCATAATAGTAAAATTTTATGTTATTGCCAGTGTGAGGAAAACACGTCAAACAGTTAGTCAAATAACACAGCAGCAGCAGCAAACAGAGTAGAGAGAGAGAGTGAACCGAGTTCGGTACGAGCCATTGAGAATTTAGATGACGACGAATGAGTGTAAAATAGTCGATTTTCAGTCATATGAGAGTTGTTTTATGGGAAAGGCAACTAAGCGGGGCTTTATGGGTTTCTGCGATCTAATATGTATGATACTACTATATGACACCGATAAAAACAGTGCTTTGGTCCTTCAACAACATATGCCATTCTATCTACATACGAAATGGAATGATTGATGCTGATTCTTGGATCCATTCATTGGAATAGTCGAAAATCGAATATAAAGCCAATCACGAAGTAGCAAAATAGCTGGCAAAATAAGTGAGGGATATAAGTTCCAACGAAACTCCACAAAAGAATCAAAAATCATAAATATCTTATCCACCTAATTTCCAAATTTGCAATATTTTTTTAACAAACCTCGTAATTTGGCTACAAGAAGGGATATTTTATTGGGAGGAGGCATTTATATAAATGCTACAATTCATTTGTACAACTTTCACAGTTTTCTTTTCAAACCATATACATATAATATAATCTATAATCTTAAGCTGAACTTTCACTTGTCTGATGTTTCCAAAAACTTTCTGATATGAGATATCAGACAAGTACACTATTCAAACTTAGAAGCACAAAAATATATGAAATAGTGCAAGCTACTTCTTATGACTTATTTACTTCTTATACTAACTATCTTATGAGTTATTTGACAGCCAACTTGCACTATACTAGGGTACTTTTCACCCATCTCATATGAGATCTCGACAAGTGAAAATACCGCTTTACTTATATTATAAATGAGAAAGTTTGTACTTGTATGTGTATGGATTTGTTACACAATCAATCTAAAACATTCTCTAATCGAAATATGACTCATAATATTATTGAAATGAGAACCAAAGTTTTTGAATCATAAACAATTTGTACTCACAGTAGGATGAACAAGAAAGAAAGTCGGTCAAGCCCGACTATAGCATACTCTGTACCAACGAAATTATACGCTCAGCATAAATTTTGATGCTGCAGTAGCAGCTGAAAGCAGCGCTGCCTCTGCACTGCAGCAGCGATCAGTCTTTTGATCATAACTCGAAAACCGTTCATCCAATCTTCACCATTCCTTTGGCTGATCGATAAATTATCCTTACTTCTAAGTATATTTAGAAGGAACAACCCACCCATCTTTAAAACTGTAGGAGATATGACGTTTTTTCTAAATTGCAGGAGCGGCAGGGGGCGTGGCCAAAATTGAAAATAAACTGGATCTGCCTGCAGACATAAGAACCTCTATCTCTTACCATCTCTGAGATCTGTGCGTTCATACGGACAGACAGACGGACATGACTCGGCAGATGATGGTGATCAAGAATATATATACTTTATAGGGTCGGAGATGCTTCCTTCTTGATGTTACATACTTTTGCACAAACCTATAACACTGTGTACCTACGGTACAGAGTATAAAAATAGAGAAAAGTTAACTTTGGCTCGGCCGAACTTTGTATACCCTTGCACCACGTTTTTCTGACTAATTTAAAGGACATTTCCACTGAAAACAAACAAGTTTTTCTCACTAAAACTACTTTTCTGACACTTCTTTTCCATGACAGCTATACTATATAGATTTCCGATTTTGACCAAACTTGGTGGAATCATGGCAAAGCATAGCAAACTAAGAAGTACAAAGTTTGGAGACGTTTTCTTTGAAAGCAAAATAGTTTTTCTCACTAAAACCAGTTTCTTGACCGATAATTTCTATGGCAGCTATAACCTATAGGCACCCGATTTTACAAGACTTTAAAGAATTGTGTGAAAGCTCATATAATAAATTTATGCCAATTTTAAAGAGATTTACACTCAAAACAAAAAAGTTTTTCTTACTAAAACTATTTTTCTAACCTTACTTTTCTATGGCAGCTAAACTATACATATAGATGTCCGAGTTCGACCAAACTATGTAGAATCATGGAGCAGCATAGAAGACTAGTCAATACGGAGTTTGGAGTTTATTGCAGTGATAACAAAAAAGTTTTTCTCACTAGAACTAGTTTTTCGACCGATCGTTCCTATGGCAGCTATATGTTAAAGTCCATCCAACCGGCCGGTTCCGACAAATGTGCAGCATATTTGTAACAGAAGACCCCATGCAAAGTTTGGTCGTGATGGCTTTTAAACTAACGGAGGAGATAGCATAGAAACAGACGGACGGACAGACGGACATGGATTTGTTGACTTAGCTCGTCATGCTGATCAGGAATATATATACTTTATTATATATACATAAGCGGCAATGCTTATGCGCTATAAACATATGGACAATTTCAATATACCCTCTGCAAGGGTACAACAAATAAGAAAGTTGGTCAAGCCCGACTTTAACATATTCTGTAAAGTAATAATATTCAAAGCAAAGCTCCAACAGAATCAATTACTCAGAACGTACTTTCATTTAGTTTATCATTTCTATATGGGGAAAGAACACTTTTAAAAAACGCTGGAGAAAAAGTAACGAGCTACAAAGTTGAGAAATAAACATGACTGTTCCCATTTCCGGGTGAACTTTAACAGTATAACGATTGCAATTTCTAAAATGGAAATGGTGTTCCCATTTCCTAGAGAAACACAAATCGATTTTCGTTTCAAATGATTACTCGAATCGTTATCCAATTCGAATTCAGCAGTTCGGTTTCGTTGCGATCGTTTTTGCTTATAATTTTGCTAAGGATAAGTTTGAAAAACATCATTTTATATTATCAAAAGAGAATGTATGTATGTTTGTTCCTTATGGGCGTCTAAATGGCTGAACCGATTTTATCAAAATTTTCTTACTACTATTATGTCGATCAGGAAAAGGTCTTAGGCTATGTGATATGTCTGTGAACCGGCTCATAAGTGCTTAAAAACGGTTCAAAACTGGTTCACAGCCATATGTCAGAAGCTATTTAAGATACTATCTTGACGTTTGGTTTGAAGGTTGGTAGAATAGAGTGGAATATAGAGTTGGTTCAGAGCACGTTTTGAACCGGTTAAAGAATGGAACTGGTTTACAAGTATATCTAATATCCTAGAAGTTATGTAAGCTGAGAACTTAAGAACGCACGAAGTAAGGCATTTTACGGGCTCCTAAACCATCCGGCTGAACCACTTTAAAAGTGGTTCTGCTTCACATCTTTGAATGGGAGGGGAGTGGTGCTTAGATTTATAACCCAAACACACAATGCTGTTGGAGTTTGCCATCGAGTAAGGATAAGTAGAGACAAAATTATTAGCCGATGAGAAGTAGCAATATTGGAAAAATGATGCAAATAGATTGGAAATATCAAAGTCGTTATCAGCTGTTATATTATCTAAGGAAAGGGAGGGCGGAAACTGAGAGGACAAAGCTGTAGAACTTCTTTGGGTCAACCAGAAAGCTCAACTTGCATCTTACCAAGTAGCTCCTATAGCATTCAGAGTTAAGAACTATAAATTTAGATCGTGCCACTAAATATTTGGCAAAATTCATGCAGGATCCAGATTTTTTAAATTTTTTGTAGAGTCGACGTGTGCGAGCGGTAGGGTTCCGAAGGGGCACAAATTCGTTAAAAACTCTAAAAACTGTATCTTAAAATGCGTTGGTGGATTGTTCGATATCCTGAGATGCGTCTAAGAAATACCAGTCGATAAAGAATCGTTGAGGCGTAGAAAATCGACCTTTCGAATGCAAAATGAAGGGTTGGGTGGGTTAGAAGGAGAAGTGGTGCTCGGTATATCCAGCTTACAAACTATTTGTAATGTAGGATGATGAATGTCCTCCGGAATTGACAAAGGCGACGTTCTGGATACGATTGAATTTGAAATATCGGTAACAAATACGAGGTCTTAGCGTCTGTTCAAACTATTTCTAATGGAATTCGGTTCAAACTAGATATTTGAGTCAAAAAGATTAGCTTTCTCAAATACTTTCGTAACTTTTGCTGTGATGTTCGCACTTGATTTAGCAAGTTGCTCGTTAATAAACCATTTCTAAATTGGTCGCTAGTTCTTTTACTCTCCCCCTCCCCTCCCTACCCCTGTGTGTTGCGCTTCAATCGCCTTTTTAAAATTCTTCAGCTTTCAATTGGCTGGCCCGATGGGTGTTCCCCCCACCCATCTGTGCCGTTAATTGGTTCAAACAAAATAATATACATACTTAAACGTCCGTGTCCAAAATGAATGGAGGCCGAGGCACTATTTCGTGGTACGTAAACGTCTATTTATTTATGTTCACTTTGCAAAAAAACAACAAAAAGCACGCAAGTTCGTTTTGTTAGTTTGCCGGCTGCCCCAAAGTTTTATGCGCTTTTAATAGGGGGGGAGTGGATGGGGTTGGTTGCTCCCTAATCTCACTCCGGCGGCGGGGCTGTAAAATAATTTAAGAGTGGGCCATAAATACCAGCAGTATGGCTCATAAATCTTTCAGTGATTTCGCTCGCCAAGCGATTCAATTGGATGCTTCAGCGTTTTATGTTCAATATTTGTTTGGTTACGCCGAGTATCTGGTTGGATATGCCAGATATCCACTCACAGTGGGCCGCCCCTCGAAGAACATCTGTCAGTCAACGGTTGCGGCCGCCTGACAACAATGCTGAGTTACAAACTATCTCAAAATGCAACTTGTGGAAATGTTTGTTTGTTTGTTTGTTTGTTTTCCCTTTTGGCTTGCCCGGGGCGGACTTTTGTTTGTCTTGATGGCCCACTGATATTGGCTACCGAGGACAGGCATCGCGCTGAGAGATTTCAATTTAAACATTCGACTGACAGATTTATCAGGTATTAGACGATGGCATGGCATGGCATGGCTATGCCAGATCTGTACAGATCTTTCTTTCGCATTGCAGCTATATCAATCAAAAACACACACACACATACAGGCGGCCTGGGGCCTAGGTGGGCCCGACCCACTTTCAAAGGTTATCTAAATCTGTGTGCCGGGTAGTCAGTCGTCATCATCCATCAATCAAATATCTGGCGGATGTCCAAATGACTAACTGCCCGGGCTAAGCTGACTGACGTCTTTCTCTATTTGTGCGCGGAGGTGAATGACGCAGCGCACTTGCCCCCAAACCACCCACCCAAGGCAAAATACCCTTTCGTGTGTTAAATCAACTCCAACATTTGGCGATCGATCGATCAATCAGCCATCCATCAGTTAAGTTTTTTTCGTTTTTTTTTTCTGTGCTTTTTTTTTTTTGATTGATAGCTGAACAAGAAACCCCAAACAGAAATTTACTTAACCGCATTTGTTTCTAATTTCAGTTTTGGTCGGTATGGGGCATGTGTCCGATAATGAGTGAGAAATCAAATGTCACCAAGTAATTGTTGAATTTGGTGAATGGTTGATGGGAATGGTGCATGATAACGTGAGTAATAAAATAATATACAATTTTAGGTACTTGTGGAGTATCAATTATGGAATCACAGTGGTTCACTCTGGATTGATTTTTGGTTTAAAAATTAATCTTCTTTATCCTCATCAATGCACAAAATATGTTTAAGATATGTAAATCATCTGAGGTCATATTTTGCTTTTGCACAACAACAACAACAACAGCTGTTTAAAGTGGATGCACCCCCTCGCATCAGCGTTCAATGCCCACCAACTGTCGATCCATCAACAGTCTCTCCATGCGTGAGATGACATAACTGTTTGGGAATTTCACAGCCGCTAGCGCGCCTGTGACTTAGGCTTAGGCTTGTGCGAAAGCATTATATGACCTCAAGACGGCAAAAACTGAAGGTTAACTTGGTAAGCACAGCCACTTATGTTTTAAAACATTTTTTTAAGTAAAACCGAAACAAAAACAGCAATATGCAATTGGATCATTTGGCCACTTTAAATTATGATACTTTCCTGTTGATTTTGTGACTCTGTAGCTCAATAACGATCTGATCCCACCCAATATTTGGAAGTTCCTTTTAGCAAAAAGAACGAATTAAAAACGACTCTTTAAGAAGATGTTTGTAACGCATAGAAGGAAGCATTTCCGACCACATAAAGTATACATATTCTTGATCAGCTGGACGAGCTAAATTGATTTAGCCTTGCCCGTCTTTCAATCTGTTTCTAAGCTATCTTCTCCGTCAGTTTTAAAACTATCACGACCGAACTTTGCACAAAGTCTTCTGGCTGCACATTTGTCGGTACCGGCCGGATTGGATGACTATAACTTAGAGCTGCCATAGGAACGATCGGTCGAAAAACTAGTTCTTGTGAGAAAAACTTTATTGATTTCAATGCAAACGTCTCCAAACTCCGAATTTACTAGTTTTCTAAGCTTCCCCAAAATTCTGCCAAATTTGATCGAAATCGCACATCTATATGGTATAGCTGCCATAGAAAAGTAAGGTTAGAAAAATAGTTAATTATGAAAAACTTTTTTGTTTTCAATGTAAACCTCTTTAAAATTGGCATATATTGATTTTGTAAGCTTTCACACAATTCTTTAAAGTTTTGTCAAAATCGGATAACTATAGGTTATAGCTGGCATAGGAATGATCGGTCGAGAAACTAGTTTTAGTAAGATAAACTTTTTTGTTTTCAAGGAAAACGCCTCCAAACTTTGTATTTCTTAGTTTGCTATGCTTTCCCATGATTCCACTTAATTTGGTGGAAATCGGACATCTATATAGTACAGCTGTCATTGAAAAGTAGAGTCTGAAAAGTAGGCAGTAAGAAAAACTTGTTTGTTTTCAGTGGAAATGTCCTTCAAATTAGTTAGAACGAGAGCGTTAGTTAAAGTCGACCCTGCCCGACTTCGAAATACCCGTTACTCAAGGCAATTAGTGTTTAATAACCCTATGCGGCTCAGATAAGTATGCAACGTTTTTTTAACTCTGCCATTTATTATTCAATCTTTTTGAAAATTTGTGAGGTTGGCCACATGCACATGAAAATCTGAGCTCGATAGCTTACAAATTGTAGGAGATATTAAACATTTTATACTGCCGGGGCGGGAGGGGGCGTGGCCAAAATTTGAAACAAACTTGATCGTACAGATAATACTAGCTTACATCTAAAATTTGGTTGCTCTAGCTCTTCTAGTCTCTGAGATCTAGGTGTTCATACAGACGGACGGACAGACGGACATGGCCATATCGACTCGGCTATTGATACTGATGAAGAACATATATACTTTATGATATCGGAGATACTTCCTTCTGCCTGTTACATACATTTGCACGATTTAGCACACTCTTTTTACTCTACGAGTAACGGGTATAAAAACGTGCTGCAAGTTTGTATACTTCGGCCGAGCCGAAGCTAACTTTCCTCTATTTTTCTATGTATTAAATGAAGATAACTACACTATCACGCATTTTACCCGATATATGCCAAGAATTTGTTAAATATTGAAAGAACATCAGACTAAAAAACCTAGGTTGGGACAATGTTAATACCAATAAAGGTTTGAGTGAAGAGTAATATGCCTTGTTTTAATTGCAAAAAAAGTAAAATGAAATTCTTGCAAGAGTTGTGAAAACAAAATTGAAATATTCCGACCTTAGGCTAAGTATTAAGCGATCGCATAACTTGATAAAATACATTTTCCAATTCAAAATATGTTAAACTAACAACCGAAAATTTGTTATGTAATTACATAAAATTTATGGCATATTTCTCATATTCTAGAATCTATTTAGCTGATATGCGTCAGATAAACTTGTATGATTATGTGACAGCTAGGGCTTTGTTGAAAAAAAAAACAATCTATTTATTATTTTTCAATGATTTTATTCTCATGAACTAAAGTCGTGCGTGTCATGTCGTGTTGCGTGTAGAACGTTTTGGAACGAACGAGCACCCAGAAAAAAGTATAACGAATAACTTAAGAACAAATGCTCTTGAAAAAATATTACTCGTTCTTAAATTTTCAAAAATTTCGCTCTTGAAGTCGAGCTAAATTCGATCTTAGCTTGGTGCTTTTAGGCGAGGGAAGTGAGGTATAGAAACTGAGAGAGGAGAGCAAGCACATTTGAGAGAATCACTTTGAGTTTGCTCTTACAGTTTTGTATTATATGGGAGAGGGGTGTGGGGAAGCTATCGTAAGGGATTTTTACACTCATGTTGCTTTGGAATTCCCAACCTGTTATGACATTGCTGGCATGGAGAGACCACCTCTGTTCGACTGATAGTTGACACAGAAGGACTGATGCTGCTTTGAGGTGTGTATTCCTGGCAACATTAATTTTCCATGAAATAAATTTAAACAAAATGGAGAAAATCAGCTGATTTTGAATTGTTGTATGGTTGGAATCTGTGAAGCTCTTGATTTAGGAGTGAACGACCTTACTCTTGAATTTGATGAGCTCTTGATAATAGGAAGAAAATACTCGGTTTTTGACAATGCTGTTTGCCCTTGATTCAAAATTGAGCAATCTTGAAAACGAGTATGTTTAGCACTTGATCCAAGAACTCTTGTGCTTGATTTGAGACTGATTCGTACTTGGATCAAGTACTGAAGCTCTTGCATCAAGAAAACCGGGATCAAAAATTCATACTTGGATCAAGAATTTGGCTCTTGGATCGAGAATTTTCACTCTTATCGAACTATTGATCTCGAAAATTCTTGATCCAAGTATGAAATTCTCTATTTTTTCTCTGAGTGTGTCTTAAATTTAACATTCGTGCTAAAATCGTGTCGTGTTGCAAATATTCGACACGTGCACATCTCTACTTTAGAACGACGATGGTGGGAATCTTACATATTTGTGCATTGTGAAGAGTTTTAGCTAAATTTTCCCCGAGTTCTCTCCAAATTCTGATCATGCATGAAATCCCCACATAAATGTAGGCAATCGGATCAACACCCAAAGGTTGCTGCTGCCTGTCCGCAAATCAGCAAAATAGTCTTCCAAACCAACAAAAATAGCCACAATTCCTAGTTCATACATCAGCGTCAACGCATTGAGACAGTTTATTTGTTTAATTTCGACTCAAAATAGTTCGTGTTTTGTTTTTTAAGTGCAAACAGAATACCATTTGCACTGGGCACTCTTTTGTTTTGCTTCTGTTTCAATCAATCAAATGTGGAAATACGGAAAATGAATTATTGGCGCTTTTTAGTGAGAAATATCACCTGCTACCATAATACATTTTGGGACCGCGCGACACGACACGAGTTGCTCAATCAATTTCCCCTTAGCGAAAACTTAAGCCAGCTCCCTCACACATGATGGAAGAGCTCCCCGAGCGGAGCTGGGCTGTGCTGGTGATCCATCTATCATCTATCATGTATCATAAGGCAGTTTTAGGCCCGAAATCGAGAATTAATCCGTCAAAAAGAGTGGCCCGCTTGCCCCTCTTGCCAAATTCACAATCGATCAATGGGTGTTTCGGCGGCGGGAAAGTTGGTCAGCGGAGAACACCGTTTGGTCAAGCAAATTAAGTGATTTACTGTTAAGGCCTTTGATGGATGTGCCGCACCGGACGCGGCAGACAATACGGAAAAATAGCGTTAATATCGGGCACTTATCAATTACAAAAGGCAGCGCTCGAGCAATTAGCCAGTCAGTTCAGATCAAAGGTATGCCGCACGCTTTTCAGCTTTTGAGCGGGGCCGCGGCTGGCGCCCCCCCCCAAAAATGCGCAGGGTCGTGTGCCGCGCGCTCCTCCCAGCCCAGCCCAGCCCAGCCCAGCATAAACTATGTCTGTCCGTTTGTATGTACAGTTTTTGGTATTGGATTTGCATCTGGCGCACAATTTGCATTTTGAACCGAACCAAACCAAACCGCAACATCCACAACAAGCGTTGACGTCATAATTATGCCAGAGCCATTGTGTTGTTATTGCACATCGGTTGGTCGAGTAGTACTACTTCATATATATAATACTTTTTTTTTATCGCCGCCGATAATTGGCGGCGCTCGGCACTGATTCAACAAAATAAACAACAAAAATGTGGCCCCGCTCCGGCTTCGAATCCCCCCCCCCCCAGCATTTGTTGTGTCTGTGGCTGATGGAGGTGTCAAAAATTAACAACCACAAAATCTGAGTTATTATTGCCGCATATTTTTACCAGCTACAAACTACAACAACCATAAAAAGTGTGAAAAATGGGTATAAATAAATAAGTGGGGGTGGGTGGTTGCCTAGGCCCATGGTTTAACCCAGCGAAGGCAGACTCAGCGGCTAGAAAAATGTAGAAACTAAATGGTAAACATCAAAACGGAGGTGCGATGGGGTTTTGTATAGGGGCATTTCCACCTACACAAATCAATTCTAAATCAATTCAATTGAATTTACTTACTTACCAATCTTACTTTTATTTATAAACCATTTCCATATTTTCGAATGCAATGTCGCTCAGGCATCATTTTTCTCATTTTAATCGTTCTGTTGCACACTTAGTCAGTTTTTAGAGGTATTACTGCAAATACTACTTCATAATATTCAAAATTTTCCAACAACTCTAGCCTGTTTTTGGCTTTCAAACTAAGCCTCACAAACCGGTTTTCAACAGAGCTGATTTGAGCCCGGAAACCCGACTTGTTTCAAACCTTGAACCGAACCAAGTAAGCAAACATTATCTGAACCTGAACCTGAACCACACCCAAAGTTTTGGTTTCGCAAACATTTTAACTGACATACCGCCCAAAGACTTTTTGTAATATCCCAGCAAATAATTATGGAAATTTTTGAACACATTTTAGAGACTTTTTCGAGTTCTAGGACTGATTGAAATAGTCATAAATGCACTCACTTTCACCATCATATTTGATAGTTTAAGCTAGGTACGGATACGCTGAGAATTTTTTCGAAGCGTGAATTGTTTCATAACTCTCAGAGCGGCCTCTGAGACTGTAGTGTGACCAGAAAACCAAATAATGTCACTGAATCTGAGACGGTCGCCCGGCACTGGTCAACTGTTCTTCGTTTATAATTAAAATGCGCTCTTAAGATAAATTAATCTTTTTGTGAAAATGTAAACTGGAAGACTCTTTGATGAATGCAGATGCTTTGGGGAATGCCATGGTTGAATTTATGGGGTCATTTTCCATCGCGCTGGAGAAGAAGGAGCATTTATGGAGAGTCCAAATTGCATCGAAATGCTTTTTGTTAGTTAAATCCCATATTATTAGTTGCCATTTGACCGCTTCGATTACTATCGTATTGTTTTTTTTTTTTTGTGTTTTTTGCTTCCATTTTTTTCTCGTAGGTACCTCTGACAATTATCAAACATGTTTGATAATTGACTGTCCACCTGCTAGAATTTATCAGCTGTTTGGCCAAAAAACGAGTTGGCAGGCCATGCTCATTCTCAGAGCAAATTTGTGGTGTCTCCATACCCGCTCTGAGAGTTTGCTCCGAGAATTTTCTGTAGCGCATTCTCTGAGCTATGTAAATAAATGGGCTCCGAGAAAATTCTCAGCGTCTCCGTACCTAGCTTTAGTCGGGTGACATAGGTACCTCACATAAAAGAAACGAGAAAGCGTAGCTAATTTCGTCTGTGCCGAAGTTGTCATACCCCTGCAAATGCTATCTTAAAAATTTTCAAAAAAAAAATACTCTTTTTTTCATTTTCCGACCGATCGTTCGCATGGGAGCTATATGATATAATCATCCGATTTGTCCAAAAATTTGCAAAATTATGTGAAAGCATGTGAAACAAACAAATACAAAATTGCAGAATGCTACCATTAAAAACAAAAAAGTTTTTCTAACCAAGACTGTTTTTCAGACCTATCTTTTGTATGGCAGCTATACCATATGGTTGTACGATTTTAATAAAATTTGGTAGAATTATAAAAAAAAACATGGAAAACCTACGATTACAAAGTTTGGAGACGTTTCCATCGAAAATAATAAAGTTTTGCTCACTAAAACTAGTTTTCCGTCCGATTGTTCCCATGGGAGCTATGAGATATAGTCATCCGATCCGGTCGGTTCCGACATATTCGTAGTGAGCAGCAAAAAGAAGAATCTGTGCAAAATTTCAGCTCGATAGCATTAAAACTGAGAGACTAGTTCGCTTAGAAACAGACAGACAGTTGGTAGCATCCCGCATTTTGTATTTGTTTGTTTCACATGCCGTCTCCTAATTCTACAAATTTTTGTCCAAGTCAGATGACTATATCATATAGCTCCCATACGAACGATCTGTCGTTATTTTTGAAAATATTTAAGCGAGCACTTGCAAGGGTATAAAAACTTCGGCACAGACGAAGTTAGCTTAGCTTTCTCGTTTGCTTTTATTATTTATAATTTTCATGTCCTTTTGCAGGTTTTTAGCTTCTTTGGATGAAAATCAAATATAAATTTAACCTTAAATGTATATTTGAATGTCCAAACAAAAAAGCAGAGCTAGTTTAATATATTTTTAAATGATTTTCAGATGAATTGGATGAGCATTTGAGATCTATTTGACATTAAATGGATATTTTAATAACCAAAAAGTTATGCATTCCAAATGGATACCGATATACTTCCATGTATGTATGTATTTATTATTTTTTTTTAATGGATAGCTTCAAAACTGAGTTATTAGTTTGCGCAGAAACAGACAGTTGGCGTACGGACAGACAGCGAACTTTCTTGTGCTCATAACTCGACGTACACTCATACAATCTTTACTAATACCGATTACTAAACCTCTTATGTGGCTAAGAAACACCCTAGTTGAAAATGGTATCACAACAAAATTAACGATCTGGAAACCCAAAATTTCTCTTATTAAAACTGTCAAACATTTCTGTATATTCTTTGTGGGCGAGTAACAGTTTTTACTTCGATTTCCTTTCATAAGAAATATAACTCATTCGCAATAAATCTGGCTACCCTTCTGCCTACATACAGACCAAAATATATATTAAACATGCCGACAGATCTACATACGCAGTTGCCCACGCCTTTGGCTATGAGTTATTATCGCGACATTGTCAAATGGAACGATTTGCTCAAGATTTTGATGGCAACATTGCCTTGGATTTAATTTTAATGACGATTTCATGTGGCCGGGGGATTAACTCTTGCCACTTGGGACCATCCAATTTTGAATTATGAAGCGAACTGAAATATTACTTTGATGAGCACGAAATGTGCAGAAAAGCAAAACAGCTGAAATTTATTTTACGATTATTGAAACTTAAAAATCGAGCTGATTGCAAAACTCGTCTCGTCGTATGGTTTCCTTTTGTCTTAAACGTATTTATATAAATCAATCAAATAAATTACAATTAACAAAAATGTCATAAACTTGAATGGCAACTTGACTAAGAGGCGAGCGCGAGTCAGCCGAAACATGAGAAATCCAATCCAAAAGTGGTTAATTATAAATATAAGAAATTTATGCCGCCACTTAAACAAAAAAAAAGAGCTAGAAAAATTCCACTAATTGATCAGCTTGTCAACGCTCGGCGGCCCCCTCCGCCCCCGTCGCCAACGACCGGCCATGTGATCCACCCCGATCATCAAGTGAGGTGACATATGGCGAATGAAAACGAAATCTGGTTTCATTGTGGTCCAAGTTCGTCTTAATCAAAATCAAAAAAATTATAATAGCTTCCAACGACCACAAAACAATTTAGATCGTAAAACATTTATTCAAATTATGACACAGACGACGATCGCAAAGATATCGCGCCAAAAAACGAATCGAACTTTTCGACGGTGGCATTAATTAATGGCAAGCAACGAAAACAACAGCTAAATGTGTTTCGGTTTAAATGGCCAAACATTTATTCTCGATTTCTCGCCTGAGCGATTGACAGTAAAATGTTAAAGATGCCCAAATGGGACTTAATTAAAGAGAAATGGACTGGAGGTGGCCAAAATTTGGATAGAGTTTATTTAAATATTAGCCACCGGCTTAAAGTGCTTTACATCTAGTAAAAGAAACGCGAAAGCGTAGCTAACTTAATCTGTGAGGAAGTTTTTATACACTTGCAAGTGCTCGCTTAAATATTTTTAAAAAAATACTCTTTTTCCCATTTTCCGACCGATCGTTCGTATGGGAGCTATATGATATAGTCATCCGATTTGGACAAAAATTTGTAAAATTATGTGAAAGCATGTGAAACAATAAAAATACACAATTGCAGGATGCTACACTCAAAAAATGTATTTTTTTTTTAGTTTTTAGAATTGCACCCTAATTCATTTTTATACCCTGTTCCCATTGAAAATGGGAAAAGGGGGAAGTTGTGCGAATGTATGTAACAGGGAGAAGGAAAATTTTCCGACCCCATAAAGTATATATATTCTTGATCAGCATGAACAGCCGAGTCGATATAGCCATGTCCGTCTGTCCGTCTGTCTGTCTGTATGAACGCGTCGATCTCAGAGACTATAAGAGATAGAGCCACAAATTGTTGCACGAAGGTAGATTTATGCTGTACGCAGATCAAGTATGTTTCAGATTTGAAAAATTCCACCCCGTCCCCCTTTTATCCCCAAAAAACCTAGACCTCCTCTTGAAATGCTAGACCTAAATAGCCGTCAGATCCACAATTTTCAAGTTAGAGCCTCGTGGTTTAGTATACATCAAGCTAGGCCCAATATCTATCTATTCTGAAAAGATACAATCAGAACGGACAAAAATAAGCGAAACAGTTGAGCTGATAAGAGCACCCTCCCCCCCCCCCCCCCCCCCCCCCCTTTCCAGTTTATGGTCAGGACTAGAAAAAAGTGTTGCCTACATTTAGGTTGAAAATTTTGTTACAAAAACAAATAAATGAAAACAAATGAACAGGGTATTTTGTGGTCGGGAAACTCGACTGCAGCGCCCTTACTTGTTTTTCTTGTTTTTAGACAGTTTTTTCTTAAACTTAGATCAAAAACAACCATAAAAAAGAATTTCTTAAATTTAGAAATTTGATTTATTTTTTTTTAAATTTAGGGTAATTTTTCTAAATTTTTTCTAAATCCTTTCTTAAATTGAATTTAGAAATTCGATTTATTTTTTCTTAAATTTACGGTGATTTCTAAATTTTTTCTAAATCCTTTTTTAAATTAAGGGCGTTTTCGCATTTAAATTTAGAAAAAAAATAAATTGCAAATAGGCGATTTTTCTTAAATTTAGACAAGCCATTTAGAAATTCGCCCTAAAATATAGACAAAAAAGTCTAGAAAACCGCCCTAGAAATATATAGAAAAATATTGAAAAGACACCCCTTGTAATTCTCAAGTACGAATTCCCTGCTCTCGGAATATAAAAGGGGCAACTAATATTCGGCATGCTGAGAAAATCGCCCTAAAATATAGAAAAATAGTCTGAAAAACCGCACTAAAATTTAGAAAAATATAAAAAGACACCGCATGTAATTCTCAAGTTCGAATTCACTGCTTTCGGAATATAAAAGCGGCAACTGAGTGCTTAGCAATTTGACTGCGTTATTTACTGTCCCCACGCGTCGAGTGCGATAAGATGCCTTTCGTGTTGAAGTTTCCCCGAGGTCCCGAGTTCCAGTCCCCCAGGCAAGGTAGGGTTAATAACTAAACTAATGATTACCAAGTAGTGAACCAACAGAAGGAAAATATCCTATAAAAATAGTATATAAGGGGTTTACACGCTTCTCAGTATAGCAGTCTCCTTCCTCTTCTGTTTCCAGTCTTTTGGTATAGTAAAAGCAATATTTTTTAAGTCTTCGTTATTACGCCTTTCCAAAACAGTTTTCAAAAGAATCTATAACATTATTCACAGATTTTATATTTGATATTTGTTTATTGCTTTCATAAACTTCTCGAATTCGCAATCAGACGTTGTGTCATTGTTTTGTCGAATTTTGACAACTCTGATTAAGCATATTGAATTGGTGAACCGTACCTCATTTTTCGAAAAAGTGGTCCGGTTCGGGTTCAGGTTCGAGGAGTGAAAAATGTAAGGCACCTGGTTCATGGTCCTGTTCGCGAACCCCAAAAATGCCGAACCGAACCGGTTCTCAGGGGTTCGGTTCCGGACCGGTTTGCAGCCTTGATTTTGAGAAATAATTCTTCTAAAATATCGCCTTTGACCCCTTTTTTAGGGCAAATTTCTAAATTTTAGGACGATTTTGAATGTTTTTTTTTTTTTTTAAGTTTTTCTAACTAAGACTGTTTTTCAGACCTATCTTTTGTATGGCAGCTATGCCATATGGTGGTCCGATTTTAATAAAACTTGGTAGAATTATAAAAAAACATAGAAAACTTATGAATACAAAGTTTGGAGACGTTTCCATTGAAAAGATAAAAGTTTTTCTAACTAAAACTAGTTTTCCGACCGATTGTTCCCATGGGAGCTATTAGATATAGTCATCCGATCCGGTCGGATCCAACATATTAGTAGCATGATGCAATAAGAAGTCTCTCTGTAAAATTTCAGCTCAATAGCTTCAAAACCGAGAGACTAGTTCGCGTAGAAATACACAAACCGACGGACAGACAAAGCTCAATCGACTCCGCTCGTCACCCTGATCTAGAATATATATACATATATAGTTTATGGGGTCGGAAATGAACATTTCTATGCGTTGCAAACTTCTGGTCAAAATTATAATACCCTTTGCAAGGGTATAAAAATAAATTACTTCATCATTTTGACCCCGCCACGCCACGGCTAAATTATGAGCGACAGTGTTAAGCTCTGCGGGATCCGTTTTCACTGCCGCCGCAACGGTAAAATGCGCCCAGAGATGGAACAGGGGATTTAGGATTCTTATTTTTTCTTTTTGTCGATTTTTATAGTTTGGCTTAAAACGCAGTGCGCCAATTTACGACTTTCGGCTTGATTACGAGGACTGAATGCCCAGCCAACCAGCCAACCGACCAACCAACTGACATCAGCGGACAAAAACGATACAATAAACTATTTTGAAAGTTAATGCAAATGATTTTCAACGAATTGGGGCCTAAATTGCTTAATGCATATGGATTAATATGTGGCAAAATAAATATATATTTCGTAAAAAACAAAACCTTAAATCTTAGTTTAATGGCTTTTTCTATAATTTAAATTTTTTATAATAAAAAATTCAACATTTTGAATGGATTTTGTTTGGCATTTTTAAATGAAATGTTCCATGAAATATTTTTAGTGGGCCAATTAAGACATCTGCCCGGTTATATTCTCTTTTGTGTTCAGCTTGACTTAAGACAACCCTTCAATTTAAGGCGTCAGTCCAAGTAAACTTAGGTCAAGGAACAGTTCTTGCACCACATTGCGCTGTTATCCTGCAGCTTTATTGTGAGAAATGTTGTCCTCAACGTAGCAGTCAATAAGCTCGCCAAGAAACTCTACTCGATCAACGCATGAATGATGCAAACTTGTTCAAAAACGAACCGGACCGCTTATTCCAGCTGTTGAACCGAACCGCATACTGAACCGGATTTTTTTCAGAAATGCTCAACCGAAAAGAAAACCATAAAGAAAAACGGTTCAGTTTAGTTTTCTGTCGAGTTTTGAGGCGTGAATCGCCGAACCGTAGCTCTTATTCGAGCTAGTGAACCGAACCGCAAACCGAAATGCTAAGTCAAACCGAAAACCACAAAGAAAACCGGTTGGTTTCAGTTCTCTGATGAGTTTTAAGACGTGCATAACTTTCTTTTAGCCCATAAAACTTATTCATTTGGGAATTTGCACCGTTTCCCTAAGATCATTTTTATACCAATCATATTTCAAGTTTAGAATGTTTCGTACTTAATTAAAGTACACCCAAGAACGAATCATACTTGAAACTTTAAGTACAAAACGGCTTAAATTCTATCACGTTTGGTCTAGAACGCCGGTAGCCTTTTTTCTACATAAAATATGTCAAATTAGCTAGTAAAGGTGAGGTATTCACAATATTATAAGGGATGTAAACCAGGGGGAAACTAGGAGTGGTTCGGTTTAATGCATTACAGAAAACTTGCTTTGGTCAAAAACTTGGATTCTGGAAATACACAAAGTGCGGTTTGAGTTCTATTTTGAGAATATATAAACATTTCGATTCGAAACTGCAGTGCGTCTATCTTCAAAAAAGCACCACAAATCATTGAAAAAGGTGCCAAAATACAAAATCTAGAGAGAAGGAAAGCCATTTAATGTGAAAGTTTCAAGGAAGTAATGGAAAACAAAAAAGAAAGAAGGTCAAGGCCGACTATAACATACTCTGTACCAAGAAAATTTGTCTTTTGATCATAACTCGAAAACCGTTCATCCGATCTTCTTCATTCCTTTGGCGGATCGATAAGTTATCCTAATAAGTAAATATGTCCAGAAGGAACAAGCCATCTATCTTCAAAACTGTGGGAGATATGACGTTTTTTCTAAATTGCGAGGGGCGGGAGAGGGCGTGGCCAAAATTGAAAATAAACTTGATCTGCCTGCAGACATAAGAAGCATATGTCCCATACATGTCAAACCTCTATCTCTTACCATCTCTGAGATCTGTGCGTTCATACGGACAGACAGACGGACGGACAGACGGACAGACGGACATGACGGACATGACTCGGCTGTTGATGCTGATCAAGAATATATATACTTTATGGGGTCGGAGATGCTTTCTTCTGCATGTTACATACTTTTGCACAGACTTATTATACTCAATGTACCTTTGGTACAGAGTATAATAAATAGTTAAGACCCAGCTAGAAGGATTCAAAAGGTTCAATTCGGTATAGGGGTGATGTAATGAATGAGCCAAACCGTTTTAAGTTCATGTTTATAGGTTATTTAAGCGATTTACCGCCTCGGGTTGGTTCGGTTCGGTAAAGTTAAAGACCGGCTTGCATCCCTGTTCACCATAACTAACTATTATGAATTAATATTCAGCTTTCAAAATACCACAATTAAATAAATATGTGGATTTTTTTTATATCTTCAAACTGGCCATATTTCGTTGCATCATAAAAAACAAAATCCAAACACTTAACTTTTTTTAATTGCACACAACTTGGACTTTTGTTTATGTTGTACATTTCTTTCTTTTGCTAGTACCTCACATTTGTCTGTCCCCACCTTCCAGGCCACACCCAATGTTGACGAATGCCTGCCTGTATACGCCCCCAAAAACATATTAAGATATCGACATTTGAGTGAAAATGGTGGACGATTTTAATGGCTTGCCAAGTGGCAAGTTGTTGATGTCCTCCTTCATCCTTGCACTTGTTGCTCTTGCACAACGGGGCTCACTTAATGGGGGGGGGGGGGGGGTCGTAAAAGTTTTTACGATTCACCAATTAACCGATAATAATCAAATCACTTGGAACCACTTGCTTCGGTTTCACAAGATGGAAATGAAGGAAGGGCATGAGGAGACGCGTGGGGGCAGCAGCAGCCATTGCTCCTGTCGCCGCATAATTCTTGGCCGACTGACGACCGTCATCAACATCAGTCCCGTCCCGTCCAGTGTCAGGGTAGAGTAATAAATACTTTTACGATTCTATAATTTGATTTGGGCATTTTTATTTAATATTTCTTCTTCTTCTCGGAGATCTCGGGCTAGTTTGCCGCATGTTTCTACGCGCTTTTAGCACCGCGAAACACATTAAATTTTATGTGTTCGATCGTAAAATCGGTTTGATAAATTATTATTTGGAATTCGATGCCAAAGGTAAGCAGCGCCTGGAATGTGCGCCTAGAGATCAAAACACAATTCTGCATAATTTAAAATAACTAAAAAACTAAAAAAAACCACAAGCAACGCTTCGAGAAACTGTACGCGATTGAATACAAAATTTAAATTTATTAATATTCAATCAAATGAACTTAGCTAGAGTCAAACTTTACACTACAGTTTGTGGACATTTCTTTGGAAATTCGTATTATTCACATTGAGTAGTTAAAATGTGGAATTTCTATTCAGTGGAAAGTTTTGCACGATTTGTGGGCGTGTTCTTTGAATACAGAATATATCAAGCTTAACATCAAGCAGTTTTCATATCGAAAGTACGGTAAGACAAAAAATGCTTGCATCCAAGCAGAAAATACTGAAATCAAGCATGGATTCTCAAGAAGAAAATTCATGGTTTTAAATTAAGTCTGCTTCACATTAAGAATAAATGGTCTTGGGTCGAAGAAAAGATCTTCTAGGTTGCAAGCATACAAATTGTAGATTTTAAGAATAAATCTTCTCCGAAAAAAGGCTTGGCGGGGTGGCACGGGAAACACCACCATATTCTACCATCAAACCCCAACCCACTCCTTTTTGCCTCCTTTTTGGGACTAATTTTTAACAGTTTGTGTTTGTACTTACCTCAGAACTGCCTTCTTGAACTCAGCACCTTGAAGACTGCACCGCTCACTGACACCAACATTTTAGCCGACACTGCCACAACACGTTTAGCCAAAGCAGCGATGAATGCTCAGTACACTGAAAAAAAAAAGGAGAAATATATTCTTAGAGTAATCTTGGGATGTTTAAATCTTAAAAATTCAATCTCTATTTACAAAATATTCAACTCAACTCAAGCAATTCATGCGGCAACAATAAGCTGCTATGATGCTGTGTGATCAGATGCCATTTCATTTGTGTTCAGTAAAAAATATCTGCAATGTTTGTGAGTTCAAATCCCAGACAGGACTACAAAAATTTGTATATTTCTTTAGTTTTCAGAAGTATTAATTAATTCAAAACGTGAAAGCTAAGCTAACGAAGTTTTTATACCCCTGCAAGTGCTCGCTTAAATATTTTCAAAAATAATCTTTTTTCCCCACAACGAACCATTTTTCGACCGATTGTTCGTATAAGAGCTATATGATATAGTCATCCGTTTTGCACAAAAATTTGTAGAATTTCACTTGTGAAACAAGCAAATGCAATGTTTCAGGATGCTACCATTCAAAACAAAAAAGTTTTTCTGACTAAGACTGCTTTTCAGACCTATCTTTTGTGTGGCAGTTATACCATATGGTGGTCCGATTTTCATTAAACTTGGAAGAACTATAGAAAAACATAGAAAACATATGAATACAAAGTTTGAGGACGTTTAACATTGAAAAGAAAAAAAATTTTCTTACTAAAACTAGTTTTCCGACCGGTTGTTCCTAAGGGAGCTATGAGATATAGTCATCCGATCCGGTCGGTTTCGACATAATAGTAGCATGATGCAATAAGAAGACTCTGTGCAAAATTTCAGCTCGATAGCTTCAAAACTGAGAGACTACAGATGGACGGACAAAGCTCAATCGACTCAGCTCGTCACCCTGATCAAGAATATGTATGGTTTATTGGGTCGGACATGAATATTTCTATGCGTTGCAAGCTTCTGGGTAAAATTATAATACCCTTTGCAAAGGTATAACTACTATCTGTCCCGATTTGTCTTGAAGTGTTAAAATGGGACATTGAATTTGGAGGAAGAAAGGAAAGAAAGAAGAGGAATCTTTCTAGATGCGCCAATTAATCTGTAACATGCCTAAAATGAGCCTGCTCTTGGATCAAATTGTTTTCGATATTATTTGCTAAATTTAATACTTAAGTATCACATAATCGAATAAAGGGATAAGTTTGATTTTTTTTTGGATCGAAAATGTGGAATAAAAAGAAATGAAATTTTTGGTTAATCTCAAGAATATCCGAGATTTCCCTGTTTTCAATCCTGTTTCGGATTGATGTAATCCCGTCAGGATTGATTTATTTTTTTGAGTGTAGTAATGGGATACTGCACATTAGCAACTAAACGGGATCAAAGCGAAGTAACTTGGCTTTAAAAATATGCGCCTGTCCGCAATTAATCTACATTATTGGATATTAAAATATCCATTTAATGTTAAATGGATCTTAAATTTTCATTCAACGGAGCTGAAAATCATCCAAAGAATATGAAAAATGAATATTTTAATATCAAACAAAGTATGTACACCCAGAGAAATGTAGCACGAATCGGCAAGCACGATTTATGCTTCAATTTAGAATTTTTCTTCTTGATTTTTTTAAGACGAAATCTGCTCGAATGCAAGCAGACAAACGTTCTTGACATCGAGCTTGAGGGCAAGGGAAGTGCGGGGAGCCACGAGCGGAGAGAGCAAACAGCAAATGAGAATAATTCTCTCTCTCGCTATAAGCATTGCCGATGGCTGTTGCCTACAATTTATACTGAGAATTTGTCGTTGATTTTGCATAACGCGTTGTGGCGGTGTCGGTTGAGATGTCGGTGTCAGTGAGTATTTGAGTGAAATCAAGAATATTTATGCTTGCATCCAAGAAGATTTTTTCTTGGATCCAAGAAGATTTATTCTTGATATCAAGAAGACTAATTCTAAGACCAAGAATATTCTTCTCGAAAATCTATGCTTGATTTCAAGATTTTTCTTCTTGGATCCGAGAATATTCGATGTTGCCGTACTTTTGACATCGAATCTTCTTGATATCAAGCATGATCTTCTTGATTTTTTCTCTGAGTGTAACAAACTATCCACTTCAATTGGATGTTTTGGTTTTTGTTCTGTAAGTGGTTAACTTATTTGGGAGTATGAGGCTTTTCAAAAGATTGCTGCACTTTTCTAAAGGTATTGGCATTGGGAGATTATCATTTTTTTTTTGTCAGCTTGTCTGATGTCTTGTCTAAATGATTAAGATAATTTATGATATTTCTACAGATGCTATTTATATTTCCACATTTTTTGCACTTTGATTGACCATTTTGGGAATGTCAGAGAAAATAAGGAAGTATTAATTGCATGTTTCCCAGTATTTTTTTGGTCTGTATATGTCATTATTATTCTTTGAATTACCCAAAGAAGCTGAAAATCATCTAAGGGATATGCAAAATTATTATCATTTGGCCGATTCTCAGCTTAGTTGGATGATTAAAAGGATATTAATGACATATGTAGCCTAAATGGATATTTTTTGGATCACTATTTATCTGTGTTGTTATTCTAAAACAGAAAAGCTAATTAAATTTACCCATTTCGGAAAGTTCTTAAAGTTTTTACCTGCCCTAAGCATGAGATTTCGCCGGCTTCGCTGCTCAATTAGTGGTGGAAGCATTTGCGATTCTTCAAAAAACGATTCGCGAATTGATTTATTTGCCAGCTCTATTATTGAAGGTAATTTTAACATTGTCTTTATATTTTTCTAAATATTATAGTCCATAAATCGTCAATAAAGTCAAAATATTTTAAGTGCACTCTCCCAATTTTCAAATGCAAATGATATGGCTGAAGCCTGCATTCTGCAGAACAGCTTCATACCAGCTAATGCTGAGAGCGGGAATGAAAATTGTGCTCATTTATTGCTAGCGCTCTTCGCGTAAGCTTCCCCGCACGTCCCTTGCCCACACGCTCAAAGTCGTGTTCGCTTGTCTGAGAGGAATAAAATCTAAATTGAAGCAGATTTCATGCTTGCCGATTTGTGCTACATTTCTCTGTGTAAAGGAGTCGGAAGAAAACGCAAAATTACATTACTAAAAGAAGATTGGAAGAATGAATGAAGCTGAAGCTGAAAAAGATGAATGAAGAATGAAATTCAAATAACTTATTAATGGCTCAGTTATTTCGTGCGCAGAATTGATTAATTTTATAACTTAAGACGCCATATTTTGTTGAAATTTTACCTATTTGATCAACTTTTCCAAATTTTGAACCATATATGGACAAATTATTTTATTAATCTTAAATTAAAACTGTTTTTAAACTAACTTTAATAGGTTAAAAGTCATAAACAGGTAAGTTAAGTGTTCTAATAACCATAAAAAAGAAGGCACACCAGAAAAGAGGGTGTACTCTTGGCCGCTTGTTTCAAAAACCTACCATTTTGCTTTAAATATAACTCCATTTCAAGCTGTAATAAAAATTCAAGTAGTTTTAAATCAAAAAGTTCCCCATTTTGTCTGTGAACCTTCACTTCTTTTAGTTTTTCCTGCAACAAAATTCCTCAGCATCAGCGTCCTCTTTCACTCACGTGTGTGCTTGCTCACTCACTCAATGCCATTCGTCGATGACATGTCGTCTTCTTTCTCATCTTCATTGCCGTTGCGCCTGCGCAGTTGCCCGTTGCCCGTTGCCCGTTGCTTTGGATTTGCTTTGTTCCTCGTCGGGATGTTATTTATGTGCATCATTATAAAGTTGCCCATTTTATTGGGTCGCCCTCGAATAAATTACGTTCAATAAAGTTGTTACTTTATATTGACACTTGCAGGCGGCAATCGCTCGTCACTCTCCTACAAACCAAAAACAACAACAACGACAAAACAACAACACCAAAAGATGACGCTGATCAGCATCAGGCTCCCTCGATGCTGGCCGGCTGCCTGGCTGGTTGCATTATGTCCCTGGGTTATTTATGTGAAAGTTGTTGGCGTTGAGAAAGAATTTCCCTTAAGTCGTGTTTAGTTTAGTCATAAAAAAATCTTGTCTCAGTTTTTATCCCCAAAAATGGACATGTCGTTTTATGATCTTGTTTATTTGGTTCAAACTTGAAAAATTGTATTTAATGATTTTATTTACATGCGACAAAGAAGGTTAAATTTTTTTATGTTTAGCGATTATCAGCCATGGTTTATTAGTCTGTTTTTGTCTAACTAATTCAGCCTAACAAGAATCTTATTCAATAAAACTTCATCTATTTTGGGGGCGAACCGGCTACACCAGAGATTAAGATTAATTTAAGATTTGATGATAAGATAACCATAAAACTTTTAAGGTTTTTATAATATTCACAAGTTATCGCTCTGCCAACAAAACTGATGTGAACTAATTTACTTAAGAAATTACAGTGCATCCTTTCAGTTCGGCCAAGTACTAAAACATAGCTGCATCAGCCTTGAAATGGAAGACCTAGTGCTGAATTCCTGGCAAACCCTTTATGCGTTTCTGCCATTTAACATAGTCTTCGAATACTACGTCAATAGAGCTTACCTGATTTCAGGCATGATCGCGTAACTGAACTAATGGGTGAGTTTCATAGAAAGTAATGAAAACAGTAAGTACTTACATCAGTCATGAATTCAGTTATTCCTACTGCTTAGCTCTGAATAAAATTCTTTGATCGTTTTGTGCTCAATTAATGAAAACTAAAAGTAGTGCTTTCTTGTTCTATGGACTTTTTTTTATAATTAACCATAACCTCTCTCTTTGAGAGAGCGCTTAAGTAGTCGACATCTCTACGCAGACGAATATCAGCATGACGCGTAGCAGTACGACAAAAAAATGTTAAGAAATACAAAAGTCAAGTAAAAGTCGTACAAGATCCAAGATCAAGTTAATCCCATTCGTACTTGTTCTGAGAAAAATTTGGATTGACCGACTTCTGACAATGTATGGGATTGATTTAAACCCGGATTTGCCGGATATCTTGAATTTTTTTTTTTGGTAAAAGAAAGCCATAAACTGGGTGGAGTAGATGCTGCTTTTCGGAAGATGTGATGTATTAAAACCATGTAGGAGCACTCATTGAGTGGGCTTTAAACGGTCTCTTTTTCTAAGTATATTAAAGAATAAAATGATTCTATGATCTAACGATTTCGAATGGTTTGTCTTAGGTGGTTGCCGATGGAGTAAAGAAATAGCGGTTCTCCCTTTTGTCATAACACTGAGAATCATCATTCAGAGAATCAAATTGGCGTGAATAGTTATTGGAATTAATAAAAACGGATAAACAACGGATATGGACAAAATACTCTAACCATTATCATGCAAATGGTTCTATGGTTCTAGACTTTGAGCTTAGAAGATTATATATTATATTATATATTCCATATATAAAAGGCTCACAATTTCCTTAAATTACTCAGGGAAGCTAGCCGCTTGTGAATTAAGACTGATTCGGTTCAGTGGTTCATGAAGGAGACTTATGGTTCATAACATGCTTTTGGTTAATGTGGTTTCGGTTTGATTCAGATATTCACTCAAAATTCGGAAGCATTGGGCAGCCTTTACACTGTTGGACACATGATGGCATGAAAGATCGGTTTGGGGGTTCGAACCCGTTGGAACCTCTAGGGTTACCTTCCCAGACCGATTGCTTCACTTATAGAGGCTTGGTTCACGGATTTAAAGATCATGGTGACATTTTTTTGGTAAAAAAAAATTAAGACATACATATATTTGATGAGAAGGAAGCGTCAAGCTAAAGAAGCTACTAAAAAGATTAAGCAATACCCGAACGGACCTCACTCATTAAAGGTATGATTTAAAACCGTCTCTTCCTTTGGCTGGACTTCTAAATAGAAGCTAGCCTATTCTGAAATACATGGATTTATTTGCCACAATTTGACTTAAGCTTTTATGCTATTAATTAAAATCGTAGGATGTCGATTTTAAGATAATAATGATACAATTCAACACTATTAAATAATTTTTGCTCCGGCTAATAAATTATGATAGATTTATAAATTCTAAAAAAAAAAACACTGAATAAAGTGATTCTTTGACCGAACCTTTTTTTCAAGCAGAGGGAATGTTAACAATTTAAAAGGTCCGGTTCTGGGTCCGGTTTGATGGACCGAAATCCTGAATCGGTTCGCAGGTCCGAATTGCAGCCTTGCAAAATGTAGATTAAAAGGTTTTTATGTTATTTCATTTATTTAAGATGTTTAAACATAATTATGAATTTATATATTTATATTGTTGAGCTCTAATTTTGAATGAAATTTTCTCTATGGTCGTCGTATTTAGATATAGCCCACAATACCATCATATTATTTATTTTAGATCATTTTTTAGAAAATTAAGCCGTGTTCCCTTTCAAAATAAAGCATATTTCAATGCTATCAAGCATTCGGAAAGCTGTATCTAAAATATCACCGAAAAATAACACTTAAGATATGCGATGTCCGATATTGTGCCCCATTTTAGTCCCATTTTTAATCGGTGACCAAATTAGACTACTTTATTGGGTACGCATCCTCCGAAGCTACAGGAATCTCTTAGAATTACAATTATTTCAATAAGTACTTTAAGTAATTGAATTATTTGGTAATTTAAATAATTGTAGTTATAATATAATATGTAATTAAAACCTCCATCCAAAAACTACTAAAATTATTTACACTATTGTAATTGTTATTCAATTGTTGATCACGAAATAAGTGTAGTTGTCGTGGTAATTATATTTTTAAATATCCCAATAATTGGAATGGTAATGGTAGTAATGGTTGAGTTAGTTAACACTTCTTGTAGGTAATTTATAATAATATTAAATTAGTTAAACATGAGGTAAGCAGGGATGGAATATCTTTAGAAATGAAAAACTTTTACCGTGATCTCTTTTAATAACCAAATAATTTAAAGCAACTTAATTTTAGTTAGCATTTTTTTCTTTGAATAGAAAAAATATAACATAATTTAGATTCGACTCCATAGATATTATTCACACTTTCGGGGCCAGCATTCTGTATGTGTCAATCTAGTACAAGTATCTAGAATCGAGATGGTCCCACATAAGCGTCTTCATCACACTCTAAGATTAAATATAATTTGTAAACAGTTTAAATGCACAAATATTATTTATCGGAAAACTATTAAAAGTACAATTTTAGTCAAGGTCACACACAATTCACCCAAATTGTCATCGATTTTGTGACTCCAATTCCTCTAGGTGAATGCATTGGGAAACTCCATCCACTCGGTTAGGTCATGTAAAATGTAAAATATTCACCAGATTCTCTCAAGTTCTAAGGCCTGGCATAGCGCTAATTTAATTGTTACAGCAGTCGGTGAAAAAAAGAGCAGGGAAAAACTTGCAAAGTTTTTAAGTGAAAAACGTCACGACACACGCTCAAAAGAAGGCTAACAGCCACCCCCACCCCGTCAGCACCAACCCTTCGCCGCACACACACACACGCGCACACAATGCACCAACGAAACAAAAGAAGCCAAAAGAGACAAAAATGAACGAACTGTCATGTCAAGTGAAGCGAAAGCCCAAAAAGAGAAAAAGTTGCAGAAGCCGGAGCCAAGCTTCGAGGGTGACAATCAGCAGGACAAAAAAAAGGAGGCAACGAGAGCAGCGAGCATCAAATTGACGAGCTGCTGCTTCGGCTATTTATTTAGCTGTTTTACATGGTGCAAAAAAAACAACAACAACAACAACAACTACAGCAAGCAAAGTCAGACAGAGAGACAAAATGTCGAAAGCGCGACAGCTGCAGCAGCACCCGCACCCACACACCCACACACACACACGCACACAGCAGCACTTCACACTCCACCACAAAAGAGTGAGCGAGTCAGCTTGTGCGAGAGCGAGAAAATTTGTTTTGAACTGTCATAAATCTTAATTGCGTTGGAGTGATGGAATCAGCAGCGGGTTCACGGCGCTGACGAAACACTACAACTACAACCAAGAGAGCCACACACGTGAGCGGGAGAGCGAGCGAGCGAGAGCTGGCCACACTTCCCCAGTTCCAATTCCATTCTGTTCAAACATAAACAAGATTTATGGTCAAAAGCAGGGGAAACAACGCATGCTCTCTCCCACATGCGCTCGCGCTCTCCCTTTGTCTCTCTCTCTCTCTCTCCCTTTCACTCTCTTGGTCAGTGTGGCACAGCGCGCTGGCTTTGTATTTGTACTTCAGTCAACAACAGACCGTTACAGCGTACGATCATGCTTTGAAAAGCTCTGCGGCGCGCCAAAAAAAAAATAGAAAAAACACGAAACGTAACAGAAAGTGCGTGAAACGTAATTAATTAGCACAGACAACACACGAAGCAAGCAGCGCAGCGCAGCTACCGTGCGCGAGCGAGACAAACCATTTAATCACAGCCTTTTTTGTGACAGGCAGAGTCGTCAGTCGGTTGGGGGAGTCGGGAAGCAGCAACAAAAACAACAAAAAAAAAAACCAGCAGCAGCTTCAGCAGCAGCAGCAGCAGCAAAGTAATCAACACGCAGCGCCGTCGACGTACTTGCGCACTGCGAATCAGAAATTCCCGTCGCCAATCGTCAACTCCGCCGACGCGCGGCAGCAGCTTCCCTTCAAACAAAACGAAACGAAACGTGCGCTTCGCTGCCGCCGCGCTTTGAACTTCATTTTTTTGGTATCAATCAGGCCAGCCAGCCGAGCAGACGTTGGGCAGAAGAAACGAAACGAACGCTGACGCGCTGCTGTTCTGTCTCTGTTGTTGTTGCAGTTGTTGTTTGTCTGATTCGGATTCGGATTCTGATTCTTGACTGAATCAGTTTGACAGCAGCGCAGCGCAGTAGTCGCCGGGGCAGAGGCAGAGCCCAGTGACGACACGAGTCGCCGCCAGAATTCATTCGCTGTTCGACTCTCAAACGAGTAACGACGGAATCCGGATGAAACAGCAAAGCACGCACACGCACACGCACACGCACGAGCCCGCGCCGTAGTCGTAACAACTGCAATTACAATTAACTAAAACTCGAACGCCATTTAAAAAAAAGTGTGATAATAATTAGTTATAAAGCTGAAAACAACAAAACAAAAAGAAAAGTATTTTTTAATTAATAACAAACAGACCACCACCAGCCCCTCCCCCCCCATATCTTCTAGTCAACAAAATGAAGTGCGCGTCAAATGTTTGATCAAGACTGACTCCAACAACAACAACAGCAACAACAAATCGTTCAACACATAACGTATACGTAAAAACAACCACAAATTATTGTAACCCCCTAAAATCTACAACCATATATATATATATATATTTATTAAACAAAAACAAAAACTAAATTATATACATACATATTATTAAATATATATATTTAACAATATTTTTGCTCACCAAAACTAAAAACTTAAAAAATATGTGACACCGCCCCCTCCCCCGCCCCCCCCAAAAAAAAATCCACAAAATCTTAACGAAGTATACGAATTCAATGCAATTATTACAAAATAGAAATTCATAAAAAAAATAACAAAATTTTCTCTGAAATTTAAACAAACAAAATTAAAAAGTTATACGAAAAGTACCAAGTGCAAAAAATAAACAAAATATATATAAAACAAATTTAAATTTACATGTATTGTGTCAAATTAAATTAAGTTACTCTTTGCAAAAAGTGTTACAAAAACAAAGAAACTAACACACGCACACACCACACACTCGTTCCCACTTGTTGTCTTCAAAAAATCGTCAAAATTCAACAAAATTTGAAAATGTTGCACGAGGCTCTCATGTTGGAGATCTACAGACAGGCGCTAAATGCCGGGTAAGTTTTGCGGGAAAATGTGGAAAATAGTCAGTTTGTTATTGTTTGTTGTTCAGTTATTCATCCTCACACCAACACATCATACACTTGCCTGTGTATGGGTGCACTTGTTTTGTATAAGTAGACGAGGTGTCTCACACAAACCAACTTTTACTGAGAGTCGCGTGTTCACATTGGGTGAGAGAGAAACAAAAAAAAAAAAAAAAGCGCGTGAGCATGAGTTTTGAACCTGTTTAGAATCGGTCACATAAAAAACTTATAAGCGAGTTGATAACTTCAAGATACAAAATACAATTATAACTTATAACTTCACTTCAGTAATTTCGAATGTAGCATTTTTTGGGAAACAATACTGTACTTCCTTTGAACGAAAGGCTTGAAGATCAATTTTATACAAAAACTTCAAATGCGACAAATTTGGTCGAAAGTGGAAACCGGAATAGAACTGTATTTTCCGGGTTAAACTTGGGTAAATTCGAGTCATGTATTAGATTCGCTTTTCGAATAATTTATCAATGCTATCGGTATCGCTCCTCTTCGTTTCTTCTTTCTCTCAATTCAAAGTCTATCAAGAACATTATTTTTAAACAGATTAACTCTATCAATTTTATACAACCAGAGCATGCTGCACTTTCAAATTCGTCCATTTTTGTCGAAAGTAGAAACCGGAACAAAACTGTATTTTACGGATTTCACTTAAGTAAATTCGAGTCATGTACTAGATTAGATTCTATTTCCCAACAATTTATCAAGGTTATTGACATTGAACTTGTAGCTTCTTCGTTCTTTTAATTCGACGGACTTTAAGAACACACATTTTAATCAGATTAACTCTCTAAATTTGGTACAACCAGAGCAAGTTCCACTTTCAAATCCCTCAAATTTTGTCGAAAGTGAAAACAGGAACAGAGCTTAAAAAGCGTAAAGATATCTGAACGAATTTGATTGAAACTAAGTAGATCTTTCATCTTATTTTAAGAAACTCTTATAAAATTTGTGAGTTGAGTTTTAAATGAAAGCTTGGCCCAGGTACCAAATATTTTGATAAATCGACTCTAGCCCACTCTTTTACTTAAAACAATTCAGTTTTAAGTATAATTAGGTTTATTATTTTAGTCCATAGATTATGGGTATATAACTTAAATGATGGAACAATTCAGATTTAAGTATAATTAGGTACATTATTTTGGTTCAAAAATTAACTTACAATTGGTATATAACTTATTTGATGGAACAATTCAGTTTTTAGTATAATAAAAAGCATTATTTTAGTTCTTACAACCGGGATATAACTTGTTTTTTCTGCACTCTGTTAGTTAAATGGTCTTCAAAACCTTTCGTGTCGGAAAGACTGTTTCTTGTCCTCCATAAAGTCATTCAGGGTGAGTTTTTAGCAACTTTCTTTACAGCCACACTGTTTTTGGCAGCTTAGCTGTTTTTATTGTCTCAAGTTTCTGTCAAACATGTTCAGATTGGACTTTAACTTCACCATGAATCGACTTTCAAACGATCAAAGCTTGCAGTTTATTGAATTTTGATATCAAAATTCATGCTCGGTTAGTTACACCACTTTTTTATCGTAAAATTGTGTTCAGCGACGAAGCTCATTTCTGGTTGAATAGAAAAACAAAATTGCCGTATTTGGTGTAAAGAACTGCCAATGCATCCCGAAAAATGCACTGTTTGGTGTGGACTTTGAATTCTGAATTTTGTGTATTTTTTTTCAAATCAAATCCAAAGTCTATAAAAAAAATCACCCTTTGAGTCAGATATACTTCCTATACATTGTACATTGTAAGTTTTTCTGACACCTGATAACTTTTTAGAAGTTGCCAAATTGGCCCTAAAAAATTTATTCAGAGATTATATGAATACTGAAACACTGAATAAAGGTTGAAAATTCATATAAATATGAAGGTGTATCTCTTCTAAAATAAAAGATGAAGAAATAATATACAAACTCAGTAAAATATTAGATAATATTATGCTCAGAACACCTTGATTCTACGATACATACAAAGAACAAGCAGGCTACCAAACCAATTCTCAAAAATTCTACTAACGATAACTAGATATATTTTAACTTGGACTCGAGCTTACCGTTGACTGGTAAAAAAAACTGGCAGTATAATGCTCAAGGGCTTATGAGGCAGCTGGAAATTCAGGAATATCAAACTAGGTATAGCAGATTTAAGAGTAATCACACAAATAGAACTAGATAACGTGGGATTTTGATACAAGATGCCATCTTTTAATATAGAAAACTCAGATTAAGGCACCTTATGTAAACTTAAAGAATACAAGTCAGACCTTCTCCAGATTCTTTGACTCTTCGCAATAAATGCTCGATTCTATGGGAAATTTGACAAAGTCTGGAAAGTATTCCCTAGCTATGTCTCAACCTCATAAAGACCAAAAATAGTTGCTGAAATCACTTAACTTACTTAAATATTTTGTGTCTTCTAATAGTCCGAAGATTTAAAATAGTATAGTATATGGTATATTCTGTACTTTATTTGTTAAACAATTTAAATGAAGAAATATATGGTTATTATATTAATAATAATAATCATTAATTGTTTATAAAAATTTCGATGTCATAACTTATGACTCATAAGTACTGTATTCTTGATCCTAGGCTGAATTATTTATCCCGATTGAAGAAATCCTCAAACTTAGCTAGTTCTCTTCGTAAAGATTTTTCTTTTTATTTCCAAAAATCTTAATTAAAGTTTAATGTTTAAGTAGATGTTGTCTAAATTGTTGTTGTAGACTTCGAAAAATATAAGAACGATACTTTTTCAATTTCCTAAAAGTCCTCCAAAACTACGGAATTGCAGCAATATCGGATTCAGGAAGACTTTTCACCAGCTTGCATATAAAAAGCGTATCAAATTCGAAGACGAGATTATCTAGGGAACCCCTGATCAAGTGTATTCGTTGAATATTTGTCTTTAAAAAAGTACTGAACGAGTTCACTTTTGTCTTATTCCACTGAATCAGAATATTTAGTTTATATAGGGTATAGAAATCATAAATTCAAGTAAATTAGATTAGCGTTGGGTACTGAAGGCTCAAAAGTGTAAGCCTTCATTTCTCACCTTGCCATCTAAAACCTTATTCCGATGGCAAATAAGACTGGATTCAGCAAACATTATGAAGTTATCTAATTATTCTAAACCTTTCCTTTATAAAACCAATTCATTTTGCCTTAAATACTCCGCTTACAAAGAGAACTTTATGAAGTTTGCTTCACCGAGTAAATGCGGTCTTAGTGTGAGAGTGTATTTATATGGTGAAGTTGGCTTAATTAAGTGTTTGAAAAAGAAAAAAGATGTAAAGAGGCGGCAAGCGACAACACTTCCCCTCTTTTCTACAAGCATTAGTTTTTTGAAAAAAGCTCAATGAAGCTTGCTTCACCAAGTAAAACTCATCCAACTCAAAAAGGTTACTAGACCATAGATCAATAAAGGAACAGAACTTGTTCGCCTTTCCTCTCACATATATTGTGCTTGACTATCAGCGAGTGTAAAAAAAGTCATTTGTCAAGCAACAACAACCCCAAACTAAAAAAAGAGATGTACAAACATCGGTAAGAGTTGTAATTTGTAGTGAGTGCATTACAATAATCAATGTGCAAAGCCAATCTAACCTCTTAAAGCTTTCTTTCAACGACTTTCCCCCAAAAAAAACTGATTACTGATAAGCCATCCTACAGAGCTAGAAATCGTTATTGCTCGAAATATATGCTTGATTTTGTATATTATAGTGTTTTTTTTTTTTTTTGCACCAACAATAGCCACAATAGCAAACATATGTCAACATTTCGATTTGTTATTCAAATCTCAAAGCGCCATAAACCAAATCAAACATAAAAAAATCAAAAAAAAAAAGAAAAACGAAACGAAACTGTGGCTCAGCACATTTACCGCCTCCTCCCGCTGACAACGGTCCAACAAAGGTCTCTGCTCGTAAAAAATCTCTATGGAACAATGGCGTTTAATTCGAGATTTGAGAGCTGTGAGTTATGAGCAGCGAGCTCATCATAATCATCAACAACCGCCAGTCAGCCCAGCCAGTCAGCCACAGCTAACCCAAACGCCAAACGCTATTCCAATTAAGTAGAAGCAGAGCAACAGATCAGGCAATAAAACCGATGACACAAAAGCAATTCCACATATTTTGCATAAATTAATAAACATTTTATTTTCACAAAATTTTAGCTTTTGATTTCCTCTTTTGCTTGAGTTTACAATCATTTATGGATATTTGTTAGTTTTTATGGTGCGCAAAGAAAATATTTCAATATTTTTAGTTTTTGAATGATTGGCCTTTGTCTGTGTGTGTGTGTGTGAGTGTGTGTGAGTGTAGGTGGGTGTGTGGTGTGGAAAGGCCATGTGGCGCTAAGTTTAGCGGGAATTTAGCTAGTTACAAAAGAATTGACTAAAGAATTGAATTAATAAACGATCGCTCAACCGAATTAACTTGTTCGAATTGGAAGAAACCATTATTGATGGATGGTAAAACGACGACGAGTACAATACAAAATCCACAAGTGTAGAAAATTGATGGTTTCCACAAATGACACATTTGTGATGGAACGCTAAAGCATTGGCAGCTTAAAAAAATGTTGAGTTGAGTTACTAAACAGTTACGACAGCAATTAGCCAAAGTGTGATTAGAATCCCCACTTAAAACATTCCAAGCATTTTTCTTACACTACACTTTCAGAGGGTATCTGAATTTTGTACAGTTGTATCAATCTGGAGACCAGTTGGGGTATGAAGAAAAATCATGTTATTATGAAAATGAAGTACATACAATTTTGGAAGTCAACATTTTGACTTACAAGGGCTGAAGTTCGAAGTGTTTCGTGTTCTGACACGAATGTGACTATATAAAAACCTCAAAATATTAAAAAACTATTTTATTTAAACAATTTAAACCCAATTCTTTTATTAAAAAAAAAAGTCGTGCAAGTTCGTGACACGAAAAATAACACACGAATTAAGTTTAACTCTGTTAGAATTCCAAAAAAGAGGTCATGGTGCTTATACATAATCTAAAAGCAAATTTGTGATCTAATTGATGCTTCTTAGTTTATTCTTGATAAGAAAAATATTGAATAAAGTTGGGGGAAATGTCTTCGGCAAAGTTTTGATTATACTGGAAAAAAAACAACAACAAAACGCATTTTATCTAGCTAGCTCAGTGTCAATTTTGTCATCTGTTTCTTAGGGTAATACATATATCGGAACCAGCTGCATGGGTTGACTATATCATATAGAAATGAACATACAAATACTGCAAATAATTATAAAAAAAAATTTCTTGATTCTTTTGTATGGAACCAAGATAATTCATACGGTTTTGTAGCACCCGTCTTCGAGAGATGGTAAGACATAGAGAATTGACGTGTATGGGACAAAAACTTCTTGGGCAGATCAAGTTTATTTTCTATTATGGTCACGCCACCTCCAGGCCCCGCAATTTGGAAATACCGTCATATCTCCCACAGTTTAAAAGATAGATGGTTCGACGAATAACCTAATCAAGATAACTTATCGTTCCGCCTAAGGAATAGTGAAGATCGGATGAACGTCTGTCGAGTTATGATCAAAAGACTGTTCGCAGAAGCAGCACCGCTTTCAGCTGCTCAGGGATGCAAGTTGTTTCAAACACAGGTTTCATACTTGATTTGGAAACCTCAATTCGGTACTGAACTGAACCATATACTCATGCTTGTAGACTGAACTTCTTACCAATCCATTGTCCCTTGGAAACCCATACTTTCGCAAGGCTATTCGGTTCTTCGTTTCCTAGAAGCTTCGATGACTGGAAATGCAATTCAATTCACATTTTTAAGTGCTTTTTAAGTGCTTGCATTCTCATTCTCGCATTCTCATCTCCCTACGGGAAGAAATGTGAAACTATGCGATAACTTCCGGGCGATAAGAAATCGACACTTCTAAAAAATAAGAAAGCGATACTTCTGGGAGATGGCTAAAAGTCTCTTAGCGATGGGAAAGCGATTCTTCCTGGAGTTAAGAATGTGATTCTTTCTAGAGGTAGGCAAGCGTTTCTTCTCCCGAAGATAAGCCAGGCAATTTTTATGGAATATATCGTCAATTTACCTTCCTGGAGATAAGAATGTGATTCTTTCTGCCAAAGAATTTTCCTTTGGTAAAATTGTAAAAAGTCGTTCAATTCACTGCAAGAAGAATCGCATTCGGTTCTTCTTAGTGAGTGTTAGGCGATGTATCGCCAATTCTTAGATGGGATGATTAAGAAAAAGAGAAATCAATAATAAAGTATGGCATACTTACAATCAAGGCAATTTTTGAGGGATATATCGCCAATTTACCGAATGGACGGAGAAAAAGCTAGCACATATCGACCTTTTATGATAAATATGCAATATCTAAGGTATTATGTTTGTGTAAATCTCCAAACTATCTCCAAACTCTCCCCTCAAGCTATCACCAAACTCTCGCATAGTCGAGGGAGGTAAGTTACAAGACAAAAATTTTTGCAGGGTATAAAAATATCATGATAATTGCCCACCAAATTTCTTAATTAGTTATCTGTTCTAATCTGTAATTATACAACCGTCATACGTAGTACACACTGTACATACACTCAGATTGTCTGGCCAGCTGAAGGTATTCAAAATGAATCAAAGTATACAAAATATTTGATCCTCATGTATACTTAAGCATTGCATACTTTGGGATGCATTTATTAAGATAATTTTGTTGTGAACAAATACAGAATATAAGAAAATTCTACTAAGCGAACAGACATAATACCAATTTAAGGCTAAATCTCTAAACCCATTCAAAACCAAGATTTTGTTAGGTTCAAAAATCATAATGCGATACTAATTTGCATTATGGTTTACTTCCTCAGCGAATCACATGATCGAAAATGTTTGAATTCTCAAAGGGCTTGTATAATTCTTAGATTGAACTCTTAGATTTAGATTTTCCCAAAAATTAAGATTAAAAGAAAGGGTATGCAAACTTCATTGATGTCCATTTAGCAACACACTTTTTACATTTTTTTAAATTTATTATCATAGCAACAAGTTTTCTTCTCTCTCTCTAACTGACAACATTTTCATGCAATCATAATACAAAATCTTGTTATTCGATTAAGCTTTAATCAGAAATGATTTATACACCCCAGTAGCTTTCCCGTATAGTTACGAGTAATTACCAGTTGAATTGTCGATGTCTGACGAGAGAGTCACACACCGGTTGACAAGTTGCAGTCATAGTTGCAGCTTAGTATATATACAGAAAAAAAAAGTCCAAGATACAAAAAAAACCACATGACTAATCTCAACCAAAAAGGCAAATTGCGTACATAAATCTTTCAGTAATAGGCATCACATCACATAAACACACCCACCTAGCTAGTGGCCAGCGGAGCGTAACAACAACTTTAAGCATTCGGTTTTCGCATGATTTATTAATTCTTTACGTCATCGCCTTTAAGAAAAACCGGGAAAGTTGTACACAAAAATTCCAGATAATTTGTCGCACTTTATTAGTCAAGAACCAAACGGGAGGACTCCCCACAAACAACAAAATTCTTTAAACTAGTTTCCCCTCCTCACCACCCGGAAACACGTTTTGCTTCATCAATTTAAAAAACGTAGCAAATTGTAACTGAAACTAGTTTAAATCATAATTTCTTAACTAAATTAAATGCCCAATTTAGTTAGATTCCTGCATGAATTTTCTCTCTCTTTGAATCACAGCCATTTTATGACCAAATATTTTGATAAGTGTGTCGGCTTTTCTTCCCTTTATTTATTTATTTTTTTTTTGATTATAAATCAATATTTTTGTTTTATATGTGAAAACTGTTGCATTTAGTCACCATGTGCTTTATTTTTTGGTGGGGGGAGGGTGGAGGTGTTTGATATATGGCCTTTATATTGGTGCGGAGCACAATTTATAACGACAGGTGTGCGGATGACTGCGACGACGAGGACAGAGACGCCATCAACATTTAGAATAATTCGTTTGAAATGTATTTGAGATTATATTCATTTTTTATTATAAATCTAAAGTGAAGCAGTGTTTTATTTAACTCTTTAGTAAAATGTTTAGAATGAGGCAACCTGGTGGACAGTTTTTAGGGTATGTTCAGCATACTGAGGAGACCCAAAATGCTGGTACTTATGTCAGACTTAACGCTTCGCTGATCAAACAAACAAATAGCGCTAGTACAACAAAATTCTGTGAGACTGTTTACACTAATAAAAAATATTCAACTTTATATTGGTACTACCAGATTCTAAATGTTGAAATGAGTGTGGCCTGGTCACGATATAGAAACAGTTACCCACTCATGTTGTTCTATCGTTTTATCGATACAATATTGACAACCCTAACGCAAACCATTGCTGATCAGATTCATATACCGAAGGTACATAGAGTATTATAAGTTTGTGCAAAAGTATGTAACATCCAGAAGGAAGCATCTCCGACCCCATAAAGTATATATATTCTTGATCAGCATCAACAGCCGAGTCGATATAGCCATGTCCGTCTGTCCGTCCGTCCGTCTGTCTGTCCGTATGAACGCACAGATCTCAGAGATGGTAAGAGATAGAGGTTTGACATGTATGGGACATATGCTTCTTATGTCTGCAGGCAGATCAAGTTTATTTTCAATTTTGGCCACGCCCCCTGCCGCCCCCGCAATTTAGAAAAAACGAAATATCTCCCACAGTTTTGAAGATAGATGGCTTGTTCCTTCTGAACATATTTAGTTATTAGGATGACTTATCGATCCGCCAAAGGAATGAAGAAGATCGGATGAACGGTTTTCGAGTTATGATCAAAAGATAAATTTTCTTGGTACAGAGTATGTTATAGTCGGGCTTGACCGACTTTCTTTCTTGTTAATATTATGACCAGCGGGGGGCACTAAAATCTCAAAAAAAAGGCGTTACAACAACATTCAATTTTCAACTTTATCTAGTGCATCGCAGAGTACCGGTACTAATATACTGATTTGGTTTGACAAACCATAAAATTCATCAAAATATTGACCTTGTGTTTTTCTACACATTAAGAAAAGGATCCATTTGGAATGCATATATCTTTAATATTCTTTTATCATGCAATGAAGTTAAAAAATCATCAAAATTATGATTATTTTTTGTATCCTTTGTATGATATAAGCTCCAAAAGTCAGAGCCTCCAAAAAACACCGGAGTTATAAGCGAAACAGTTAAGCTGATAAGAGCATACCCCCCCAGTAGTTGGTCAGGACTAGAAAAAAGTGTTGCCTACATTTGGGATGATAATTTCGTTACATTCATCTTCAAAAATTCAAAAACAAATAAATGAAAACAAATGCACAGGGTATTTTGTGGTCGGGAAACTCGACTGCAGCGCCCTTACTTGTTTCCTCTGTGAAGTACCTTCTGCCGAATCTGTTCCAGCTTTTTGTTGTCTTTCTCTCCCTCTCCCTCTCTCTCTCTCTCTCTCTCTCTCTCTCCTCTCTCTGAGTTGTCTTATTCAGAATCTACTCTTTGTTCTAACCACTGCGTGTAAAGTTTGTGTTGAGTGTAATGTCTATCCCTGGGATGACACGTTCCTTTCTACTTTGGTCCATTGAGTACTGCGCGTTCCGAAGTTTCCATACGTTTCCTAAGATTCCTTAATATTCCGGCAAAAATGTTTTCTGAATATTTCCAGCACATCTTCCTTATACACTCAAATAAAAAACAGGCACAGACGCCCTCAAATTTGATAATTCGATATACCAAGGGGTCAACAATTTAACATATATTTAAGAAAATCACTTACTAAAATTGGGAAAACATTTCCTATAAGCCAGAAAATATTTTCGCAAATTTAGATAAAATATTTTCTTGTTCGATTGTAACTTTACCTTTTCGGGGATTTAAACTCTGGACTTCGGGGATACTTAAACAAGTATGGCATCATGGCGCATTCCAAATACAAATGCAGGGAACTCGTACTTGAGAATTACAAGCTGAGTCTTGTTTATTTTGTTCTTAATAAAGAGCGAGTTTCTAGGTTCAAAATTTCAAAATTTTGGAATTGATTTTCTAAATTCAAGTACGTTCTTTTATAAATTAATGTTGTTTAACTAATTTCAATGGTATGCGCCCTATTCTAAGACACCGTCCAGTGTATTTCTTTTCTTAATTCAAGTGCAAATTTAACCTAAATTAAAGAATGTTTTTAGGAAATCCACTAGAAAACAAGTCTAGTAGTTTCCAAGATTATTTCCGTGTTTTCCTTTTTAAGCTAAAAAAAAGTTTTTAGATTAATATCTCATTTCCATTTTCCAAAACATGGAGGGGTAGAAAATTGTTTGCCACAAAGCATAAAAATTACCTGTTAATGTAAAATAAATAACCCAAATAAAATACATTTAAAGAGAATTACATTAGAATAAGATTTGTTATCCAAATTAGTGTGGCAATGTGCTGAAAAGAGTTAAAGATTCTTATAAAAATTAAAACATTCTACAACACTCTACCGATATTCGAACTATCAGGGAACTGTCAGGGATATTACATTTCTTTATATTATTATCATCTAATAGCAAGTACCTCCGGGTATCCCTGGTACAGAGTGGAAAAATAATAGAAAATATTTCAAAATTAGTTCGGATCAAAGGTCCTTTACTTTATAGTACGGCCAAGTTAGTCTAGATTTACAAGGTGAAGCAAACTTCATGAAGATCTCTAGGTAGGCGGAATATTATAAAAGAAAGATTTAGAATCTCACCTGATTCTTTCGCCTACTAAGAGAACTCCATGAAGTTTGCTGCTTAATCGTGTAAATCCAGTTTAAGAATAGTAAAGGTTTTTTTCTTCGAATATTTGAAATTAGAGCGATTTCAGGAAAGCAAAACCTTTCGAGCTCTGTTAGAGGTTCAATGGAGTTGGTATCAGAATTGTTCAAATCAGCAAAGGATGGTATTTTCTTCGGCAAACTTCTTCTGATCTTTGATATCAGAATCTTCATTTCGACTTCTACCATTATACTTACCCAGTTTTTCCTCTTTGTTTTTCTTTTTGCAGCGCTCTGCCCACAGCACGTCCACGTTCCACAGAATCCGCCAATTCCAGTGAGCGTTGTCCCTCCCACGATTCCAATTCCTCTGACAATGGTGGAGGCGGCGGCGGCGGCGGCGGTAACTCAGGTGGCCATCGTGGAGATGCACACAACTCCTCCTCCACGGGTGTCCTACCCAACATGCCCAGTCCAATGCATCATCATTCCACATTCCCGGCGGTGCCGCAATCGCTGCCCGCCCAGCCACCCTCAATGGAGGCCTACCTGCACATGGTAGCCGCTGCGGCCCAACAATATGGTTTTCCTTTGGCCGCCGCTGCAGCCGCGGGTGGTCCACGTCTGCCGCTGCCATTACCCAATGAGGCGGCCGCACCATTCAAGCTGCCGCCACAGGCCTCACCCACAGCATCATCCAGTAATAATTCAGAGGCTTTGGACTTTCGCACCAATCTGTATGCCCGGGCAGAGTCAGCCGAGCCGCCAGCGTCTGAGGGCGAGGAGGAGGATTTCGATGATGCGGCCAATAATCCACTTGATCTCTCTGTGGGCACACGGAAACGTAGTCATGAGCCCGAGACGCAACAACAGCAACACAATCTGGGCCACATACAGGTGAAGAAGATGTTCAAGTCTGAGAGTCCGCCGGCCAATGCGGCACCACCACCAACGGCCAGCATGATGCCGGGTGTTAATCCTTATCTGGCGGCGGTGGCAGCGGCCAATATATTCCGTACGGGACAGTTTCCCGATTGGAATGGCAAGAATGATCTGGTAATGGATCCGCTGGAGAAGATGTCGGATATAGTGAAAGGCGGTACGGTGGGGGGCAGCCATAAAGAGAAGTCGCAAGCGATGAAGGCCACACCGCCACCCAAGAGTCCAGCCCAGCAGCAGAATGAGGCAGCGGGCGGTGGTGGTGGCAATGCGGGAGGTGGTGGTGCAGGTGGCGGTTCAGCGGGCGGCGGCGGTGGTGTTACCAAAGCACGCCACAACATCTGGCAATCCCACTGGCAGAACAAAGGAGTAGCCAGCTCCGTTTTTCGCTGCGTGTGGTGCAAACAGAGTTTCCCCACTTTGGAGGCACTCACCACCCACATGAAGGATAGCAAACACTGCGGTGTGAATGTGCCGCCTTTTGGCAATCTACCCAGCAACAATCCCCATCAGAATCATAATCCACCACCCCCAGCCCCACCCTCATCCACCAGTCATAATCTGCGCAAGCAAAACAGCTCCAACTCCAATCACTCCCCGTCGGCGAATGTGAAGAATGCGTTTCAATATCGCGGCGATCCGCCTACTCCTTTGCCCAGGAAACTGGTTCGTGGCCAGAACGTTTGGCTGGGCAAGGGTGTGGAGCAGGCCATGCAGATATTGAAGTGTATGCGCTGCGGCGAGAGCTTCCGTTCGCTGGGCGAGATGACCAAGCATATGCAGGAGACGCAGCATTATACGAACATACTGTCCCAGGAGCAGAGCATTTCCATTAAGTCGGCCAACAACAACAATTCCAACTCCGACCATAAGGATCATCAGGGTAGCCTCAGCTCGGAGGAGAGTCGCACCCTGAGCGCGGTGCTGACCTGCAAGGTGTGCGACAAGGCGTTCAGCTCGTTGGGTGACCTGAGCAATCACATGGCCAAGAACAATCACTATGCCGAACCGTTGCTACAGTCGGCGGGTGCACGCAAACGACCCGCACCCAAGAAGCGAGAGAAGTCCTTGCCGGTGCGCAAGCTGCTCGAGATGAAGGGCGGCGGCGGAGGTGGCAACAACTCCCATCAGGAGGATAACGATAAGAATGCTTTGGTCAAGCATCCATCGGATAAGTCCGAGGCTGCTCTCTTTGCCGAACGCATGAGACAGTACATTACGGGTGTCAAGTCACCCGAGGAGGTGGCCAAGGCAGCCCAACTCTTGGCCAAACAAAATGCGGCCAAGTCACCGGATCTGAATGAGCAGAAGAACGGGAATCAGGGCAAGGCCGGCGCCTCGTCGGTGCTCAGTGCCATCGAGCAAATGTTCACCACCAGCTTCGATACACCCGCTCAGCGACAGGCCAATCTGCCCGCCAGCAGTCCTTCCAACTCTTCCACCAAAAACACTTCACCCGTGGCCTCCAGCATACTGAAACGTCTGGGCATTGACGAGACGGTGGACTACAACAAACCCTTGATAGATGCCAACGATCCGTATTTCCAGCATTATCGTTACACCAGCAGCGAGCGGAGCGGCAGCGAGTGCAGTGCCGAGGCCAGGCCACGTGTGGAGGCACCGCCCACACCGGAGAAGAATGCCCACCCGGAAGAGGAGTCCAAGCAATTAGGTATTAAGCAGGAGAATGCAGACTTAACGCTCAAAATGGAGATCAAGTCAGAGCTGCAGGATGAAACGCCCACCACACCGCAGGATTCACCCAAAATGGAGACCTCCAGCGCCACAGTAAATGGCAGCTACAGCAACAACAATAACAACAACAACAACAACAATGTGGAGCGCAGCTCACCCAAGTCTTCCGCCGCCGCCGTTGCTCCACGCAGTCCTGCCGATAGCCAACGCTCTGTCACACCCAAATCACCCGCCTCCGCCTCCAGTCACAACAGCGAGTCCAGCAAAAAATATCCCAGCGACTCCCTCAACGCATTATCCTCCATGTTCGATTCCCTGGGCAATAACAGTGGCGCCCACACCCGTGCCAAGCTGGCTGCAGCCGCTGCGGCGGGCACAGTCGCCGCCAATGCCGGCACTGGGGCCGATTCACCGGAGAATCTGAGTGCCAGCAACTCGCTGGCCGCCCTCCGACAGTTTTGCGTCAAGAAAGAGAAAACCGCCTAAGCTGCGATCGGGCGCACTCGTTTGCCTTTTTTTCGTTGTTTCGAACAAAAGCATTTTCACACTTTTTGTTTGCCTCTCGTTGGGCGCGCCGCCCTGAGATTCTAAGGTCAAAATGCCACAAATCAGGCCATTTTAAAACACAAAAAAAAAAAATGGCGTCGGCTGGACGACCACCAAAAAGACACCACCGAAGTCACCGAAGAAGAGACTACTCGGTATTCAGATTGTTGAGGATGAAGAAGATGATGGATGGATGGTTGGATGGATGGATGGATGATGGATGACGTTGACACACGTCACAGGGTGTAGATACAGAGACAGAGAGAGAGTGAGAGAGAGAGACACGTTGAATCTACACACTCAGACGCAGGCAGAAGGGGATGTTTTCCTTGCCTAAAGCACAAAGCCTGCTGCGCGTCCTGCATAGAGCTCTTCAGCTAGCAGCAAGGCCGACTTTTTTAAGGTAATTATTTGAAAGAGATATATAGTATATACATATGTTGATTTAAGGGGGGTTTCAGCTAGACTTTTAGGGGAGAAGAAGAAAGAAATTCAACCAAATACAACCTTTACAGAAATATATAGAAGAAGTCTGGTGTCAAGGTGTTATACGAAGAATCGCTAGAACTTAGAAAATAAGGCGGCCTATTGTACTTCGTGCACGTAGGTTCCCAGAGAACTTGCTCAAGAAACCACACAGAAACTAAAAAGAGCCAAAAAAGGGAGAGATGTAAGGGAGAGATATGAGATATGTCTTTAATATACTTTGAATCATCCAACGGAGCTGAAAATTATACAAAGTATGATCATTTTTCATATTCCTAATGTGAATTTTAAGCTCCGTTGTATGGTTGAAAGTATATTGAAGACTTATCCCAGTCCAAACGGGTAAGGGAAATCATCTAATTTATATTTTTAGACCCTTGCAGAGGGTATATTAAAAATGTCCAGATATTTTTAACGCATATACCGGAAGCATTTTCGACCACATAAAGTATATATATTCTTGATCAGCATGACGAGCTAAGTTGGCTTAGCCTTGTCCGTCTGTTTCTATGCCATCTCATCTCCAAACGTTCCACGAAGTCTTCTGGTACAAGAGTGCTGCACATTTGTCGGAACCGTCCGAATCGAATGACTATAGTGAGAAAAACTTATTTGTTTTCAATGCAAACGTCTCCAAACTTTTTATTTATTAGTTTTCTATGCTTTTACACAATTCTGCCAAATTTGGTCGAAATCGGACATCTATATAGTATAGCTGCCATAGAAAATTAAGGTTAGAAAAATAGTCTTGGAGAGAAAAACTTTTTTGTTTTTAATGTAAACCTCTTTAAAATTGGCATATATTTTTTTTATAAGCTTTCACACAATTCCTTAAAGTTTTGTCGAAATCGGATGACTATAATATATAGTTGCCATAGGAATGATCAGTCTTAAAACTAGTTTTAGTGAGAAAAACTTTTTTGTTTTCAGAGAAAACGCTTCCAAACTTTGTATTTCTTAGTTTGCTATGCTTTTCCATGATTTCACTAAGTTTGGTCGAAATCGGACATCTATATAGTATAGCTGTCATACAGAAGTAGAGCCAGAAAAGTAGTCTTAGTGAGAAAAACTGGTTGTTTTCGGTAGAAATGTCCCTCAAATTAGGTAGAAAAACGTGCTGCAGGGGTAGGTAATCTTCCTCTATTTTTCACCAAGTCCTTACAAAAACAGAAAAGCTCCATACATCATACATTGTTGGCTTGATTAAAAGTAGATTATACCATGTATCAGAATTCACACACATCACAACACAGCTGTGCCCGATTTTTGATTTCGTCTAAATTAATGTGGAATCGGAAATGAAAATTCTTCCCTTTTTCGTAAACTAGTTGTGTGATTCGGCTTTTATCTTCCAAGAGCCGTTTTCTCAACTTCTAAATAGCTCTTATATATGCCAGATATTCTCAGACTTTGATCTGTTACTATGAGACAGATAGCTTTATTTAGAAGATAAGAAATCGGCCCTATATTGCATTTATCTGCAATTAATTTCCTTAATGGCTAAAAGTTTCAACCAAATTCTCGAATCCTTTCTTGAATTTAGTATCTCCAATCAATCGAATTCGGAATCAAGAATAGGCCTGTACATAAAAGAAGAAAAAATATGAAAGGCGTCTTCCAATCACATCCAAATAATAAAGAATACTTTATATTTTTTGAAGAAAAATATGAATTCTTTATTCCTATTAGAGAGGGAAACTAGTTCAAATCAGACTTATAAGACTGTTCAGGAGTAAGAAAGTCGAAGACAGGCAATTACTATCGACAGATATATGTTATGTATATGTTCAAAATATTGAAAGCAGTTGAGAAAAATTTTGATCTCAATATCTGATTGGAGTCTATATTGCTCACAAGAAAAAAAGACCTACAGTTTAATGCCATACTCGCACGGCTAAGTTTTGAGAAGCTTTTTCATAGCTAGTTACATCAAAGCTGGCGCCAATAGCTTGTGAAGTTAACCGGGTGTGATGGTTAATAAGGGAAACACCTTTTCATTACATGTCCCGAAATGTGATGGAACCCACGACCTCTTGCGCAGCAGGTACACACGCTACCCGCTGCACCACACCCAGCTACACATATTTAAACTGTTAAAATAGTGAAAAAACGGATTAAATAAAAAGTGAATACCCGGTTTGGTGTATTTAGACTTCAACTTAAGGGGTACGAATCAGGAGATGGACCATTTAAGAATTCTAGAATCGAAATTTTCATATATCGGGGTAAAATTAAGGATTTGTGCAATACAATACCGTTTTTCTTGCAACCAAAAACGACGGGAAAACAGGAGCTAGTCTCACAAAAAGCTAAGAACAATAATTATGTCATCTGAGATTAGGCTTTAGCACTTTACGCGGAGCTGTACCGATTAGTCTATTAAAAGTGTCAAATAGAAGTTAAACTTATTCCAATCTTCTCTCTAACTCCATACTAATCGATCTTTATCTTCCTCTTATCATTGCAGGATACCACAAAAAAAAAACTAAAGCGTCAATCCTTGAAAGACTTCGGCTTCCAGATCAGTATAAAAAGCCCTTCTCAGGGCTGCCATATGCCTAGGCAAAGAGTTATGAAATTTCAAAAGAAAATATGTGATCAAATAAATCAATTTTTATGAAACCAAACTGTTTACTTCTTCAGGGGTTGGATACAACAAACCGGGGGTCATGTCTTATTATTCTTGATGGCTTTCTTCTTGTTTTTCAATGCTGGCGGCGTGGTCGATGACGGCAACGGCAGTTTGCCGGTCAGATATGTGGTCAGCATCTCGCACAGATCTGGCACATCGGTGGGTATTTTCGGGAAGGGTATATTCTCTATTTCACGTTTTGTCTCCGGATCGTTAATCAATTTGGGTAGCAACATCATTAATAGCAAAGGCAATCCCATTACGAGTACCAGGGGACTAAAGATTATGTCAATGAGACGATATTGCTCTCGAATTTGATAGTATGGACGCCGCCACATGGGTCGCAGACGCAATGGATAGGGCATTTGTATGACCAGCGATGGCTGCATGTTGTACACCATGCGGGCTCTAAATTTGCCCTTGGAGCTGATTTCCACACGCACGGGCTGAAAATGGATATCCGGATGATCTACGCTCAGAATGTGTATGCCCGATGGTAGACCGCTGATGACGAAGCGTCCGTTTTCACGCACAAATCCCAGAAACTGGCCGTTGTTGATCGATAGGGCGATGTGTTGATACCAGAGCGGGCTCACCGCCAGATGCGGTTCGGGTGTCAAAATGAGTCCTTCGATGGTGTACAAACGGATGGGTTGGTGATGGCGATGGTCTTCCTTCTGGGAGGCAATGACAAGCTCTTGGGCATGAACCAGGCACAGGTACAAGGATAAAATGACAAAAATTTTAAACATTTCTCGTTTTGGGTTTTGGGGATGAAGACGTGAAGAAACGAGAATTAGTTCGATTGCAAAATTGATGAAATTTTTTATTTGGGATTTTACTAAAATGAATATAGTTTCAAGGGTAACTTGGATGCGGAGAAATCCTAGCACATGTGTGTGTGTGTGTGCTTTAAGTGTTGCCTGCGATTAGTTGGGGCTTCTGTGTCGAGAGGCTCACGACTTGCCCCCTTACTCCATTCGGTGGCTACATGTGCCATCATTTTTAAAGTAGCTCTTGGCATTTCAACAAGTGATTAGCTTTGCTTTGCTGCTGCTTAAACCATTTTCCAATCATTTTTTTTGTTTGTGCTGCGGATAATTTGGCATCTACCCGGTGTACGATCCGATCCAATCGGCAGAAGCTCAGCGGGCCCATCGTCAGCGTGTCGTCATTATGGCAATTTCGTGTAAGTCGTTTGATTTAGCGCCAGCGCTCGCCGAGGGATCGTCCGCATCTGCACAGTTTTTGCCTGGCCAGGTTGCCACAACGACGACGAGTTGTTTGTATTTAAATTTGGTTCCTTGGGTTTCCATTCACCGTTCTCAACTGAGTTGTTGCGCTTGCGCACAATTGACAGCGGCGCTTGAGCATGGAAATTTAAATTATGTTTGCTCTATGGGCACTCGGGATGGGGGGAGGGGGAGGCTTCTTTGCGGCTTTGTGCTTGTGGATTAAGTTGCCACAATTTTCAAGTCACATGAGATTTTGTAGCGGAAGAATTGATCATTCATATGAAAATGTTCCAGTGGAATCATTATTTAGGGATTTCTTTCGAAGATTGATAGATAGTACGGGAATTCTTTAACAACATTCCATCTTTTCAGCAAATCTTTGATGTAAGTGATGCCTATTTTGCTATAGAGCAAGCCAGACCCCATCTTCCATCTTTTTAATGTGAGCTTCCTCAGAACATTTTGTTAAGTGTTGCCTCAGCTAAGTTATTCTGCAATGGAAACGATTTAGGGCTGATTTCTAATCTTCTATATAGAGCTATCTGACACATAAGCATACAAATATCAGAGGAAAATCTATGTTTATCTGACACATAGCAGCTATGTACATAGAAGATGTGAAATCGGCCCTTAATAAGATAAATTAATGCCTTGGTTAACTTCAGCTACCGTGACTAGCTCTAGAATTGATTCTACCATTTTTTTATATTATTCTATTATTTATTTATTATTATTATTTATTATTTTAATTTATCGAAATGGTTTTGAGAAGATTTAATTCAACAAGATCTTCTGCTTCCACACCAACGAATCTTAGTCTTACCATTCAGATAGTATGTGATTGTTGAAATGCGTATTTGATAGGGGTCGGCAATGTGAGCAGAGAAGTTGTTACTGCAAGCTGAGATGCAGTTAGCGAGAATATGGAGCCTTAAAGCTGGTTGGCCCCATGGTTCTAATGGCTTATATCCACTATCTCAAAACAAGAAAGCTAAGCTAACTTCGCCTGTGCCGTCTGTTTTTATACACTTGCAAATGCTTGTTTAAATATTTTCAAAAAATACTCTTTTCCCATTTTCCGAACGATCGTTTGTATGGGAGCTATATGATATGGTCATCCGATTTGGCCAAAAATTTATAAAATTATTTATTATTTATATTATACTGCTTTGTGTTTGGCTATTTATATTTTATTTATAAAACAAGAAAGAAAGTCGGTCAAGCCCGACTATAACATACTCTGTACCAAGAAAATTTTTCTTTTGATCATAACTCGAAAACCGTTCATCCGATCTTCTTCATTCCTTTGGCGGATCGATAAGTTATCCTAATAACTAAATATGTCCAGAAGGAACAAGCCATCTATCTTCAAAACTGTGGGAGATATGACGTTTTTTCTAAATTGCGGGGGCGGGAGGGGGCGTGGCCAAAATTGAAAATAAACTTGATCTGCCTGCAGACATTAGAAGCATATGTCCCTTACATGTCAAACCTCTATCTCTTACCATCTCTGAGATCTGTGCGTTCATACGGACAGACAGACGGACAGACGGACAGACGGACATGACGGACATGACTCGGCTGTTGATGCTGATCAAGAATATATATACTTTATGGGGTCGGAGATGCTTCCTTCTGGATGTTACATACTTTTGCACAAACTTATAATACTCTATGTACCTACGGTACAGAGTATAATTATGTGAAAGCATATGAAACAAACAAAAACAAAAGTGAGGGATGCTACCATTAAAAACAAAAAAGGTTTTCTTACTAAGACTGTTTTTAGACCAATCTTTTGTATGGCAGCTCACCATATAGTTGACCGATTTTCATCAAACTTGGCAAAATTATAAAAAAGCATAGAAACCCAATCAATACAAAGTTTGGAGACGTTTACATTGAAAACAAAAAAAGATTTTCTCACTAAAACTAGTTTTCCGACCGATTATTCCTATGGGAGCTGTAGGATATAGTCATACGATTCGGTCGGTTCGATATATTAGTAGCGTGCAGCAAAAAGAAGACTCTCTGCAGAATTACAGGTGCATAGCTTCAAAACTGAGAGATTACTTTGCGTAGAAACATACAGACAGAAGGACGGACAAAGCTCAAACGACTCAGCTCGTCACCCTGATCAATAATATATATATATAGTTTATGGGGTCGAAAATGAATATTTCTATGCGTTGCAAACTATAAATATGTGACATATTTTCCATAGGAAATAAACTGTACATTAGAATAAAAGTTGCATGATCCAGGGTTCGGAATCGCACTATGCTCGCAGCTCTCGAGAGCCAGGGATTGCTCTCAGCTCATAGCACTCGGCTCTTGGCTGAGGGCTCTGGGTCCACAGAACTTAGGTTTCAAGAATTAAGGTTTGACCTTCTTTGGAGATATCCTATCCAATTGTACAATTGTGATACTGCCTAATGATCCATATATGCTGTATTTTGTTGTTTTTTTTTTCTTGAACCATTAACAACTAAGTTAAAATTGTTGTCGCCATGTATTGTTAGTACAAAAGTACCCATAGAAATCGAACTGAGGGTACAAATGAAAATCTGGTGACGAAGTCACTTTTGTCATAATTTAAGGGTCTCCCGGGATTTTTTTAAGTCTCCTACTGTTATAGTGGAAATAGGCTTAAACACATTGACCACATTCTCAGCCGACTTACATATGCAGCATCTGAAATTCTGCTAACATTTCTTCTAATATTGCCAATCCATGTCCCTTAGGTACAATCAAGTTGACTCTTTTCAGGATGTAGACAATTTAATTAAATTGTGTTATAATTATATCATGACATATACATCATCCTGTGCATTACTCATGCCATTATCAAATTCAATAAAATGTTGTTTAACAATTGAAGGCCCATATATATATTGAAGTCAGAATTAACTCTCTCTTAATTGTATTATATATTATATATGTTTCTTAGCAATAAAACTAACCTGATCCAATTCGCTTTGTGCACCGCCATTAAGTTGTAAAAATATTGTTAATCTAAACGATCATTTTCCGTAGTGACGAAATTGATATACCCTAGTAAGTATCTATCGGAAATATAGAATTCAACATTCTTCTCTACACTCGGATTTCAAAAAAATTTGGTACTTGAGTCAAGTATTATTTATATAGGTGATAAGGTAAGTACGAAAACACTAGTTCAAAGCAGGAACTCAGAATTTAGTTCGGAGCTTTGGTTTGCGTGTTCCAACTAGAATAAAAGAACATACTTTTTGGCATAAATTAAAAATAAAGTCAAATACTTGTGTGCTTCTTATTTTCGCGCAAGGATAAAGGATCTACTGTTTAATGCCGAGTCCGAAACGAAGATTTTGAGAAGCTTTTTATGGTTGTTAACTTCAAAGCTGGCTCCAAAAGCTTGTGAAGGTGACCGGGTATTAAAGTTAATAAAGATAAAACTTTTTCATTAAGTGTGCCGAAGCGGGATCGATATTTCTCTAAATATCCAAATATATAATATCAAAATTCGTTATTTTTATCAGGGATGCAAACCGGTTCTGAACCGAACCGCTTATTCCAGCCGGTGAACCGAACCGCAAACCGAACCGGCTTCCTTTCAGAATTGCTAAACCGAACCGAAAACCACAAATAAAAACGGTTCGGTTCGGTTCAGTTCTCTGACTGAAATCATGCCTAAAATCAACTAAGGTCATGACGTAGTAGGGCATGTTAGAGTAAAATCCATGGCTAAAATTCATAAAAATTATGTCATGAATTCAAGACCAGCCCTTTAATTTCTAAGCTGATTTAGCTATGATTCAGTTCTGAGCTTAACTTAAGGGATATGATAAATAGAATAATTAAGATGCATAGTACGTATTCTTTTCTAGCAGACATTCTCAATTTTTGAGAGTATTCATCTAGACGACTCCTGGAAATCCGACATAAAAAACATTGGACATTCTTCTAGGATTTTAAAAATATTTAAATGGATTGTAAGAATTAAATTTCAAAAGTGTACGACAAGTCACATTATTACTAAAACAATTATAATATTTCATAATGTGCCTTTGTGAACCACTGAACCGAACCGAAACCGCGGTTCAGGTAGCTCCAAAAACCATGTAATGAACCGAACCGGCGGTTCAGAAACTGTGTGAACCACTGAACCGAACCAATCCTCATATTCGAGTGGTTTGCATCCCTGATTTTTATACATGTGACCGGTTTTTCTGTGACCTTTATACTGAGTAAGCCTGCAGTTTTTAGCTTGCTCGTGGTAACATGACCTGCTATGCTTCGATATTTGATATTTGGATTCAAAAAATATCGATAATATCATTGTTTTCTAAAGCTTCACCATAGGACGGACTACTAATGACAACTGCAAGTGGCCATTCTACCTAATCTTACCAAAGGCATAGCTCTAAGTTATAATGACTTAGTTTTATTAGTTTTCTTCAGCTAATCTATATTTTTAATTAGGATATTATTCATGACCCCCAGTTGAATAGTGAATTGTTAATGCCTCTAAATGGATTTTACGACTGTTGAATAAAGCTGAAAATTGCTAAGATTTTTATAAGATAGCTATAAATGATAGCTAATAAAGAATGTTGTGTTTTCTAAAGGTGTGAACCCTCTTTTAGGGTTTCTTTTGTACTGTGGTTCAATAAAAACGAAGTCTTTAGTCAGATTCACCTGATGAAGACTAGATTGCTCTACACACTACAGCTTAAGACGTTAAGTGCTCTATGATTTGGCAGAATAAGCCGATTTCGAACTCTTTTATATTCACAGCGAAGCGCTCTTTTGATTAAAGGGTATCAATATAACGCATGATCAATAACGATCAATATCTTGTAAATCAATCAAAAGCAATTGATAGCTTCAGTGGTAATTTATAAATACGTTAGCTGATTAGACTGATGTGTTTTTGTGTTTTCTGCAAAAAGCCCTCATAAATCCAGCCAAATGAGATTGGCCTTCGCCAAGACAGTACCAAGTGTATGGATGACTCAGTGGGTTTCAACTTAAGGCCTTATCGCTATCATATATTCATCAGTGGAACTGTGAAATGCTTAATATTGGCAACGATTTTGAACGATTGCAAGATAATCGTTTAATGGCACCATTAGAGATAACCACAGGGATTTACTGCCACTAAGGGAGATTGTTATCGGCACGGCTTATCGGAAAAGATGATATACAAACTGCAGTAAATCACAGCTAGCGTGCAAAGCTGAAATATATATATATATATATATATATTTGAATACCTCTCATAAAAAAAGTGATTCCCTTGAAGTAGAGCCAAAGTCATAAATAACCAAAAACCAAAATCAAACCTTTTGTTTTAAGTGGAAAACAACAGATTTAAATATTCATGCGCGCGTATACCACGTATTTGTCGCAGCGACAGGACAGGATCAGAGGTAGCCCCTTGTTGCATCAACGATCGATTCTTTGTTCCTGGCCCAGCAATGTCAGTCAGCCAACAACAATAGTTTAGGAAGAAATCAAAACCGAAATGGGCAAAAGAACAACAAACACAATGGGTCATTTAGGCTCTGGCCCGCATCGGGTGAGTTACCGCAAAACGTTGCCCATCCTGACAGCCAACAAGTATTGCACGATCCTCGCTGGTTGTGGATCCTTGCTGGTAGCCGGCCAGGCCGGCCTGAGTGATTTATTTAGTTTGTGTCAATTCTTGAAATTATTGGGCAAGGTTTTTTTTGTTTCGCATTTTTGGGTCGTGATGACGGCTCCCTTGCATATCTTAACACATTTGTGGTATTCCCTGAATACTCATTTCGGACAAAGATTAAGGGAAATTGGCTCGCATCTAATTAAATGCCTCCTCCACATATGGGCCGCAGAGCCAGCCACATTGATGGCCGTGACAACCACAAGATGGAGCTGGAGTTGGATTGGACTCGATCGGTCGCGCATTTAAAACAAGTTAAAGATGCAAACAATGGATCATTATCCAGCTGCACAGCAAAAACAAAAAAAAAAAAAGAAGCGAAAGAGAAAAAAACAAAAACAACGTCGAAGGAAAAACGTACAGATACAATCGAGTGCAATCGTCGGCCGACTGGCAGCAGCATTCCCATAGGTTACACGAGATGCCTGTCTCAGAGCAGAGCTCAAGCTCCAGCTCCAGCTCCAGCTTCAGCTTCAGCTCCGGCAAACGGCTACGGCTCAAGCGCGAGCTTCTTCGATGGCGATGGCTCTTGTTGTTTATTGATTACACGCTTTTTGGGGAATGCAATGCTGGGGCATTGCTTGGTGGGTTGGGACTTTTGCGACCAGTTGCCATAATGGTGCGGATGCCAGCGGCTGCAACATGCGCCTGTCATGCGATCGCCGCCAGAACATAACATCCATTACACAGCGATCGACCAGGAACGACGGGGACGACGACGGCGACGACGACGACGACGATTGTGAATGCGATTGGGTTGAGGTCGGGGGGTAAACAAGGGCGGCGGCAGGCAACAGAACGCGCAGTTTGCGGCCAGCTAGCTGGGCGAGCAATATGAAATTCAATGCCACATTTGCTGCATGAACTAGAAAATAAGAAACACATTTGGCAATTAAGATTGCACGAATAGGAAACACACTATGATTGGGAAGTACATAGAATAGGGTTGGACTGAAGTTCTTTCTCTCTTTATTGGATTTTTCAAACTAATATGATTAACATTATCAAAATATACTTATTTTTCTCATAATTTCTCGCATATTTATTTTCATTTAAGGAAAACTGTTACTTAAGTAGACCCATCAAAAGTTTTTGTTGTTAGATAAGAGTTATACTCAATAAGAATCAAACTTTTGGTATGCCTAATCAAGCTTTTGGTTAAGCCCACCATTCATGTAGTTCCCTCCCACCAGAAACATTGCAGGTCGGCTTTATTGTCCTCGCTAAAAATATAATTGGAAGGTCTAGATCCATGGCACTTGGCCTGTCTGACTTCCCTTAAAGAAAGCAAGACTGCAAGTCTCTAAAACTCTGCAGAAGGTTCGGACGAGGTGATCAAAAAGTTTCAAGTTCGGTTCGCAATTCGGATCCTACCTATACACTAGGAAAATATAACCATCAAAGTTCCATATTGTTCGAAACGGACTTCTTCCCTCTCTAAACTTATAGTTTCAAATATGTTTTCTCTTAGAAGTTCTTAATATAAGTACAAAACATTCTCAAATCAGAAAACGAACTCTGATTTTCTTCAAGTGAGAACAAATGTTCACGAATCAAGAACATTGTGAACTTACAGTAAGACGAAAAGCGCTCTCTTCATTCACAAATGTAGTCAAAGTTAAAATAAGAATAGTTTTAGACGACTCTATTCTTAAAATTCCCAACTAGTTCTAACATATTTATGCGTTTTCAGCAGATAAATCCGATTTTCGATTACTGATTTACGATTGCCGATTGTACCTGCTGAATGCACTGATTGCCGATTGCGATTGGTAAATATGTCTGATGTTTGCTGAGATGAAAATCTATGATTGGTGAGACCGTTTATTGATTGCTCGATCAACTGTTTGCCCCAAAACTGTCAGACTGTGCATTAAATTAGCGGACGAAATGTACTACAGTCAAAAGTTCGCCATCGGTGACATTCAGCAGAGAATCATCAGCAATCGCCAATCGTAAATCAATAATCGTAAATCGGATTTATATGGTGAAAGCGCCCATTGGTTCGTTCATGGCTCTTGGATATTTTCAGTGTGCTTTTGGTTTTCTTTTAATAAAACATTGGTAATTGCTTTAGAACAGCGATGCCCATGATTTATATGCTTCATGCGCTAATGTTGTTGTAAACAGCTCACGCCTCAGCCTCAAAAAAAACTTAGAAGGAAATGGAGATGAATGTGGTTTCGGATCAGCGTTCTTACTAATAATTTTGGAGCATTCACCATTATCCTGGTCAAGTTCACTTTTTATCAAATAACAGAAGGAAATTAACAGTTCTTAAAACTGCCTACGTCGTGGATTTTGAGAAGACAAGACAGACGCCATTTATTCTTCGTCTTCACAGAAGTCGCCTTGCTAGCCGATTTGGATGTTCTCTGAGTATCTCAGAAAAGTACACAAATTGTTGAAGTCGTACCTAGAACGTGACGTAACTAGAATAAGAGTGGGCGATTTTCCATGCACAATGTAAGAACGTGTCACGAATTCTCACGCTCGATAGAAATTCATCTTCACAAAATAGAATGCATACACACACCGGCGAAGTAGGATTTTTGCATGGAGCTTTGGGTGTTAACTCATATTGTTTCCGTCCACAGATTCAAAGATTATCCATTTGAACTAATATTGTTTTTAATATCCTTTGAACCATCCAATTATGATTTTCATATCCTTTGGATGGTTTTCAGCTTTGTTGGATGATTCAGAGGAGATTTCAGACATATCAAGTACAAACGGATACGGGAAATCATCCATTTTATATTTTTTTTAATACCATTTTTGTTCTCCGTGTACATCTGGTATTTGGCATGTAAATATTCACCCAGTAGAAGAGCTGAACACAATACAGCATACACTTAAAGGGCACTCATTTTTGACTACTCATAGAATTATGGCAATATTCTACCGATCTAATTTGGGGCACCTTTTTTGTAAGCTTTTACAATTTGCTTGTATAAGCAGAAATTCCCTTGATTTTTGTTTAATGCACCGGAGTCACAGCGATCCAGCTGTGCCACGCTGAGAGGAACACATAATTTGTAGTTTGTTTTGTGGTTTCGCCGATGTGAAACTTTCGTTTCCTTTCAAAAGGTTTCTTTTTACAGGGTATAGGATATTCACGACTTGCAGTTGAGCTGTTTATTTGTGGCATTAAGGAAGTCTTAAACTTTGTTCGACTTGTTTAAAACATAAACCTCATACCTTCTAAACATATTTAGTAAGTAATCCGCCTAAGAATTGGTAGAGATCGGATGATAGATAGTCAAGTTATAAGCAAAAGAAGCAAAGAAGACTGCTTCAAAATTCATATTAAGCATTCAATTTGGTTGGTACAGAGTATAGTTAAGTCGAGGATGATTGATTTCCTACTTGTCTTGGAGTACGGAAAAAAAGATACAAAAAAGATCCATTTGGACTGGATATGTCTTTGATATAATTTCACTCATGCAACGATGCTTAAAATCATACAGAGGATGATAGCTTTCATATCCTTTTGATGATTTTAAGCTCTGTTGTTCGAATGGACGGGAATTTATGGAATGAATATTTTTTAGTCCGGGATGCAAACCGGTTTGGACCACTTATTCCAGCTGGTGAACCAAACCGGCTTCATTTCAGAATATTTGAACCGAACCGAAAACCACAAATAAAAACGGTTCGGTTCAGCTCTGTGAAGAGTTTAAAGACGGGAATCGCTCTCTTCTAGACAATACTTATTATCAATTTGGGAACTTGAAACGTTTTCTTGAGATTTCCTTAGCGATGCCGGATCGATATAACTTTTAAGGATTACTTGACGAAAATAGTGTGCTTTTGTGAACCACTGAAACGAACCGGAAACGAACCGAAACCGCGGTTCAGTCAGTTTTAAAAACCATGTAAAGAACCTAACCGGCGGTTCAGAGACTGTGTGAACCACTGAACCGAACCAGTACTTACATTCAAGTGGTTTGCATACCTGTTTTTAATATAATTTTTTTCTCTATATTTTGCTTTATATTCTTTTGACTATTTTTAGTTCCATTGGATGAAATTCTAAGATCGATTTACCATTTGATGCTGTACCGATACAGTTTTTATACAGAAGAGTTATGATCGAGCAAAACACACAAAAGGTATGCAAGCGCACCCTGTGTGCAAGTATCTAATCAGTAGTACAGGGTGTTCAGTAGTCGTGGCACTTCCACTCTCCCAGCTCTCCGCTTGTTATACCTTTTTGGGTGTATGATTTGGTTAACCTTAGGAAAATAGGAAATCTATAGCTTTCATTTCGATTCTCTGTGATTCCCTCGACTTCCCTGCGTTACAAACTGTTCTTGAAAACGGCATATACCCTTTCGCTGTGGCTTGCACGAGTTCTATGCTTGCTTCTGGCTGGTTGGTTTGCCTGCCTGTTTGCCTGCCTGCCTACCGCCTGTTGCATTTAAATACAAAATATCAAAATTAGCATTTGTAACAATGGCGAATTGGCTAGAAATAATGGAACTGACCTGGCCAAAGCCCAATGATCATGGGCCAGAGAATCGTAGGCCATCGTAAATCAGACATGGTGCACTTTTTGGGGGTGGGTCGCATACAGAACCAAGCAGACAACAAGGAGATTGCACTAAATTCTCCACTGGCCATGGTCAAAATGTGTGATGTCGTTGTCTGTGACGATGCAACGCGACGACGGCGACAGCATTAACAACGGGAGCAACGGGCTACAGGTCGACAGCGGGCCAGGATGAGGACGAGAACGAGAACGAGGACAGGGAACAAGCGTGACTGCAAACAACTGCAGGAGTAATCGAATTTCGTTTGGTTAGTTTATGCCACTTCCATGCCATATTTGTATATGGGAGCAAGCAGCGATCTTTGTGATTGGTAAAAAAAATACAAAAAAAAAAGTTCAAGCAAAGCTGCTGGCGAAGGGTTAGAGGAAACCTGAAAGGGGGAGGAGGGATGGAAATGGCAATTGAAATCAACACAAATCGTTGGCTTAGCCGGTACACTGGTAGAAAACTGCAAAAAGTATAACTAAAGTAAACCTAAGAAAATGATGTTTACTTTTCTCCGAGTGCAGGAACACCGGCAGCAATCTACAAGTGCCCACAATTTACGATCGATTCATCGATTTCCAGTTAAGCATATGCGATGCCCAGCAGCTCTATGCATCTGTCCGAGCATCGAGCACCGTTATGACGTTGGCGCTCCAAGATTTTGCACTTAATTTAATTTGTATGTGCAAACATTGGAAGGCACATTTGCCCGCAAAATATGAAATCCTCGTCTTGGATTGTTGCCTCGATTCTCCTGCAGCGCCACATCAAGCGTTTGGGGCCGCTTAGGCGATGGAGGCGTGGCAGGCGTACGACGACGACGACGGCGGCGGCGGCGGCGGCTGCTTCATATCAGTTTCATGGAACTATAGTCACGATTTGGCAATAATGTTGCTTAAATACGCCGAGACTGGACGCTGCCGGAGCGGAGCAGCAGCACCGGCTGTATGCGACTCTCGATGGCCAATTGTAAAACATTCGTTCGCAAGATTTGTTTGCGGGATAAAAATAAAATTGTTCATTTAAAGTAGCTGCTTCTGTGTGCTGGCTGGCTGGCTGGCTGGCTGGCTGGGGCTCCGCTTCCAAATTGGCTTTGTTTATGAGATCGTTTTTATCGCGGAGCGAAAGGACCTGCGGGTTAATTTCTTAGCGCTACTTAATTTTTTTTTGTTTCTACGTTGCTTGCTGGAAAATTTTAAACTAATTTTCAGCAACATTCCTGGGGCTTATCAAAATCGAGTGGATTAGATGTATACATATTGGCGTCGATTTGGTGCAACACAATTGTACAAGCATCGATGTGATTCGATTGTCACGAAGGAGTAGCTAGCCACATCGAGAGATAGTAAAGATAGCGTTTCGCTTGATTAAGTAGCAAGAGAAAGGTATTTGTAGGAGAATTCTATTTGTGAATGTCTGATTTTGGTAACAGAATGTGAGTAAGCGGCCGAAAACAGTGGCCATAGTTGACCAGTTATGAAAACCGTTTGTCAATCTGGGCATTGTTTTAAGTTTCAGTTGGGTTTCTTGGTGAAGGCATTCAGGGAACGTATATGAACCAGTCCGTGTTACCATCAAATCTTTCAAATTGCAAACGTGTATGGGGTGTTTTCAAGACTAAGACAGAGGTGTTCAGCGAAACACATCGTTCTGAAGGGAAAAAGACCTATCGAAAATATAATAGTCTGCATTTTTTTCATCAAAACTCTTTAACAATCTAGTTTAATAAGTAACCGGTTTTGAACCGAACCGGTTCAAACCCGGAATTCCGACTTCCCGATTACTATGAACCGAACCTTGATCCGAACCTCATTGGAAATTAAAGCTGAACCCGAACCTAATCCGAACCTAAAATTTCGGTTCGGTTCAAAAAAATGATAGAGATCAGAAATTAGACCTTCTGCCAAGCGACTTCATCTGTTATATGGTTGGTTTAGTGCGAATGACTCCTAAAATCGTTAACAAAGTTAAATAACAAATCAAAAAAAAAATGTTTAGAATTACTTATAAAATACCCAATTCTGTTCTCAAGCTTTTTAAATAATTGTCTAAAGAAATCTAAGAATCTAACGTAACGTTAGCTATATTTTTTTATGAAAACTCCAAAATGAATATTACTTAACAATAAATTATATATTGAATAATCCCATGTGTCCTACTAAGCGATTCAGACCCAAAAATCAAGCAATTCAAAAACGATTTGCGTTGTTTTTAGGTCGAATGTAATATTAGGAACACATGAATGAGTACAGATAACCAAAAATTGATCACAAAATTAAACTATTAAACCTTCTCCCAAAATCCTCATACATTAAATTTCTGAACCTTTACCATTGGTTAACTTCGGTTCGAACCACTGAGCCTGATTCAAAGTATGTTCTTGTTATGCATATATATGGTATAACTTTAAGCTGCACTGGAATTTCTAAAGTGAATACAGAGAGAATAGGAATAGAGGAAAGGAGAGAAGTCGGTCAATGCTCAATTTCTTGAAACCAGGTACGATTGGATTGTCTTGTTTATGGATATTTCAGTCTCCGAATTCTTGTCATAATCCCATCGCTTCCTGTGTGTACACAGAGGGAAAAACCACAAATGTTATATTCAAAATGACCTCAGATAATGACCTCACTCAGACATTACTTAATAAGCCCTGAAATGGAAGGGCTGGTACTGAATTCATGGCATCCTTTATATGAGTTTCAGCCATGAATTTTACACAGGCATGTTCAACTACGTCATGACCTCTGATGATTTTAGGCATGATTTCAGGGCTTATGGGTGAGTTTCATGGGAGGTACTAGAACATGCCAGAATGCAAGCATGGAACTCAGCTCTTCCTACTGTTTAGATCTGAATCAGCCCTGAAAAATTAAACGTAGAACTACAGGGGAGCTTAATGGTTACCAAAAACGGATTTTCTAACTTATAGAACAATGTTCTCACTTCAAGAACGAGTTTTTGAGAACTAAAAATACTTGATTTAAGTTTATCATAAAAATCTTTGTTCAGGTTATCAATGGATTTCACATTTTGAGGGATCTCAATTGATCAGATTGGGAGTCAATGAGTGTTGGAGCTGTGCTGCTGGTGCTCCGCCCGCCCATATTACATACAATTTGATACATCCCACCCTGACCTGACTTGGTTCATTTGAGAAAGAACGAACAGTGTGAAATTGATCCCCCGATCTTTTGCACTTAATGAAGGCGACGTGTTAGTTCACTGGGCCATTGCACACGTTTGAAGACTGACAACTAAATGGCAACTTTTACATTTCTGTGCTGAGGCAGAGTTGACTTATATTTTACTCATTTCAAGATTATTGGGTACAATTTTTCACAAAAATTGTAGATATTACATAAGGTTGTTAGCTTACTCTAGACAGTCGAGGTCTAGCGTTCAAGATCTCAAGCATACTTTTTGATTAAATTCAATATAAAATAGTATATATTAATCGATTAAAATTAGTAGGCTTTACTTTAACAATTTGTAATTTTTCCAAAATTTATTAGGCATTCTACAAGGATGTGTTTGGTCTCAGCATCAAACGGAACACTAAAAGAGAACATATTATTGAATTATCTAGTCTCTGAACAGGTATTTTTTACTCTTTGGTTGCATATTTTTAATTCCAATTCAATTCCATATATCAATTCCATATATCAAAAGAAATTTTGTGGTTTTACATATTTTTGAAACCATTATAATACCCTTGCCCAGAAGTTTGAAATGCATAGAAATATTCATTTCGACTCAATAAACTATATATATATTCTTGATGCGGGTTTGTCCGTCAGTCTGTCCGTGAGTCTATTTCTACGCAAACTAGTCTCTCAATTTTGAAGCTATCGAGCTGAAACTTAGCACAGAGTCTTCTTTTTGCTGCATACTACTAATATATCGGAACCGACCAGATCGGATGACTATATCTCATAGCTCCCATAGGAACAATCGATCGGAAAACTAGTTTTAGTGGGAAAATCTTTTTTCTTTTTAATGAAAACTTCTCCAAACTTTGTTTTCCTAGATTTTCTATGCCTTTTTATAATTCTGCCAAGTTTGATGAAAATCGGACAACTATATGATATAGCTGCCATACAAAAGATAGTTCTGAAAAACAGTCTTAGTTAGAAAAACTTTTTTGTTGTTAGTGGTAGCATCCTGAAAGTTCGTATTTGTTTGTTTCATATTTTTGGCCAAATCGGATGACTATATCATATAGCTCCCATACGAACGATCGGTCGGAAAATGGGGAAACGAGTATTTTTGAAAATATTTAAGCGCGCACTTGCAAGGTTATAAAAACTTCGGCACAGACGAAGTAAGCTTAGCTTTCTCGTTTTTGTCCAAGTCGGATGACTATATCATACAGCCGTTGTGGGAAAGTGAATATTTTTAAAAATATTTAGGCGAGTTAGCTTAGCTTTCTCGTTTGTCATCTTTGGGCAGATACTACCAAAATTTATAACGTTTAAGGTTTTTAAATATATCTTCCAGTAAGTAAAGGGTATTTAAAAGTCAGGCAGGGCCAACTTTAACTTTCGAACTCGTTATTATTTGAAAAACGGGAACAGTAATGATAATAAAATTGCAATTATTTTTAGGGTTGGCTTTAAAAGTGAACCTGTTTCAGCAATGTTAAGAGGATTAAATCGATTTTTATTTCCATTTGTCATTTATCTGTACATAATTTATCAGCATTTTTACTTGCAAATGAATAATAAAAGTAGTTGAAATAGTTGTAACAGCTACTGTATCCACTTTGTATCAAAAAACTTCTTATAATTAAAGTTGAAAATTATCATTTTTTAATAATAAATCGAAAAGTGTGTAGCGAATTGCTCTCTATGGTCCAATTACGAGTAGTTCCACACCTACTTGAGTAGTTTACAAATTAAATAATTCCAAAAATTACACATCGCACCCCTCCTCGTGTTGAGCACAAGCAATCGAATGAACGAACATATGAACGCCAAAACGAACAATTTTATTTTGAAATAAGCAAGATGAAAATTGTTTAATTTTCTGGAACTCATCATAAGCGAAACCATAAATTATATACCCATATAGAAAAGAAGCATACGGCCATATTGGCTCTGGATTTCACTCTGATATGCCGGAGAGCGGAGGCGAAACGAAATGAAAAGAACCCAACTAAATAACTCCGAAGAATGAATTATGACAGTTCTAATTGACTGAAATATGGTGCGATGGCTGCTTTCCATCATCTCGATCTTGTTTGGGGCCGCCGACATACTTAGAAGCCAGCAAAGGGGGTTGAAGTGATACTTTTGCTTCACTTTCAGTTTTGGAAACGGCAGACACAACAATGGCTGCTGCTGCGGCTGCCTCGAGTGGTGCAACTCTCGAGTAACACAACCCAAAGGCCGTCTCAGCTCCTGCCACACAGTATTTCTTTTAGTTTTTTTTCTTCTCTTTTCTTTTCTTTTTTGAAGTGCCAGTTCATGTAGCTGAAAGATACGCTTAGCAAGCACACACACACAGTGGTACAAGAAAGGAAACGCCATGCCAAGCTGTTTTTGGTAAATGGAAGAAATGGATTTTTGACAGATTTATGACTATCGAGCCGTCTTCATATTTTGAATTATTGCCATCGAAATAGACGAAAATTTTGGTTTTTCTTACGCTTCACTTCGCTGCATTTCAGTTTCAGTTGATTCTGTTGTTGCCTCCTGCCGTTTTTGCGTTTGGTTTGTCACTGACGTCGGTGGTGGCAGGAAAAGGAAGTGTGTGTGTGTGCGGCTTTTTTTCCCCCCCCCTTGATTTTTCCCTTTAATGCTTACCTACTTGAAGGTTTCCTGGTGTGTAACCATATGTTATACTAAAGTGGGGGGGGGGAGTGGCAGGAAAGGGGTTAAGCTCTGGCGCCTGTTCTTTATGATTTCTGCACTGAATGGATGATATCATGAAAGTTCTTTTATACCGATTTTGCTTGCTTGCAAATATTTGGCATTGGACAGAGCTAAGTACCAATTTGAAGTCGCAACTGGTTCTTACTATTCCTAGTTCTATATCTAAAACTGAAAAATACATTAATTATTATGATGATAAAACGATTAAAACGAAAAAACGGTTCAAGCTCAGATTTCTGCCTTTAATTTTATTTTGAAACGAACCTTGAACCGAACCTCTTTAGGAAATGAAGGCTTAACCTGAGCCTGTTCCGCGCCTATAGTTTCGGTTCGGTTCTACAAAAATGATAGAAATCATATCATACTGCTTATCTTATCTACTTTGGATGGCTGTCTTAAAATCGGCAGGAATTTTTAATATAAATATAGAAGAAAAGGGTTAGATCTACCAATAAAATCAACATCCATAACAGCCTTTTAACATCACTTCTTCGACTTCTTACATTTACAAAAGCAACAGCTTAACATTAAGGGTTGATTTCTCATTTTTCAAAAAGCTGCTAGGTGTCAGATAATCTGAGATTTTGCTCTGTTATTTCCGTGACAGATAGCTCTATTTGGTAGATAAGAAAACGGCCCTTAGTTGGAAATATTTTTCAGAGACTACGAAATGGAAATTTTCTTAAGATTTAAATATAATTTGGATATTCCCATGAGTTTTACCAATCGCTATCGATTTGTCCCGTTTTTAGAGCTCGATGGAAGGAACGAACCATCTCCAACCTCAAAAAGTAAACAGTGAAAAAAATGATATTCAACAAGAAAGAAAGTCGGTCAAGCCCGACTATAACATACTCTGTAACAAGAAAATTGTCTTTTGATCATAACTCGAAAACCGTTCATCCGATCTTCTTCATTCCTTTGGCGGATCGATAAGTTATCCTAATAACTAAATATGTTCAGAAGGAACAAGCCATCTATCTTCAAAACTGTGGGAGATATGACGTTTTTTCTAAATTGCGGGGGCGTGGCCAAAATTGAAAATAAACTTGATCTGCCTGCAGACATAAGAAGCATATGTCCCATACATGTTAAACCTCTATCTCTTACCATCTCTGAGATCTGTGCGTTCATACGGACAGACAGACGGACGGACGGACAGACGGACATGGCTATATCGACTCGGCTGTTGATGCTGATCAAGAATATATATACTTTATGGGGTCGGAGATGCTTTCTTCTGGATGTTACATAATTTTGCACAAACTTATTATACTCTATGTACCTTTGGTACAGAGTATAATTAAAGGAAAAATATCTTTCGAAGTTTGTATACCCTTGCAGCACGGTTTTCTAACTAAGACTACTTTTGGGACCTTACTTTTCTATGGGAGCTCTACTACATAGATGTCCGATATCGGCCAAACCTAATGGAATCATGTAAAAGCCTAACAAACGAGCATTTAATAAATTTTGTGTCGTTTCCTTGTAAAACAGAAAAGATTTTCTCAATAGAACTTCTGTTTTGACCGATCTATCGAACTGCAGCTATATGCTATAGTCATCCGAGTTTGACAAAACCTTGTATAATTGTGTAAAAGCATATCAAATATATAAATGACAATTTTAAGGACATTTCCATTAAAATCAAATGAGTTTTTCTCACAAAGACTACTTTTCTGACTCTACTTCTGTTTGACAGCTATACTTTATAGATGTGCGATTTGGACCAAACTTGGTAAATTCATGGGAAAGTATAGTATTTTAAGAAATACAAAGTTTGAAGTCGTTTCCATTGAAAACAAAAAAGTTTTTCTCACTAAAACTAGTTTCTCGACAAATCATTCCTAAGGCAGCTATAAGCTATAGTCATCCGATTTTGACAAAACTGTAAAGAATTGTGTGAAAGATTATAAAATAAATATAAGACAATTTTAAAGAGGTTTACATTGAAAACAAAAAAGTTTTTCTTTCTAAGACTATTTTTCTAACCTTACTTTTGTATGGCAGCTATACTATATAGATGTCCGATTTCGACCAAACTTGGCACAATCTAAGGGAAGCATAGAAAACAAGTAAATACGGAGTTTGGAGACGTTTGCATTGAAAACAAGAATTAGTTTTAGTTCTCACTAGAACTAGTTTTCCGACCGATTGTTCCTATGGCAGCTACATGTTATAGTCATCTGATCCGACCGGTTCCGACAAATGTGCAGTGTATTTGTAGCAGCAGACGTTGGGCAAAGTTTGGTAGCGACAACTTTAAAACTGGCAGAGCAGATGGCATAAAAACAGATGGACAGTCGCACGGACAAGGCTAAATCAACTCAGCTCGTCATGCTGATCAAGAATATATACTTTATGTGGTCGGAAATGCTTCGTTTTATGCGTTAAAAACATCAGGACAATTTCAATATACCCTCTGCAAGGGTATAATAAACTTAGTTTCTGGTTCCAAGGCTAGGAGTAAGATATCTCCAAGCGATTGGGCATAGCCTTGAATGAAAACGTTAGCAGGGTTGAATGGATAACCGGTCGATTCGAAACTCTCTAGTAATAAGAAAATCGGATAGAGAAGATATATAAAATCAAAGAACTATTTGTTTCTCAGAAGCAGTCAGATAATTGTCAATCCTGATCATCCTTTAACCTGTTAAAGCCTCAATCAAGTAAGTAGAATGTATTTAGCTTCAAAAGAACTAAACTTGGCGTTACTTACGAAGCTTTCGAAAATGCGTAGAATACCAAATGCGTTCCAGGTTGATATACTCAAAAATATAAACATTTAAGCTTGGGACCTCTACTTTATATGCACTTTTCAAAAACTTCCTATTAAAAAAGAAGTGTTTTTTGCAGACATCAAACAGCAATCCGGCAGCTAATTAAGTTCCATAAACGCCACGCCCACCCAACTCCCCCCCCCACTTTGGCTAATTTCCGAACACAATTTTCACTTAACGACACTTAACATAAATTAACTGGGAAATCATTTCTTTAAAACTAATTTCGAATTGCATTTGCTGCCGCACAAGGATGAAAGCCAGTTGCAGTGGCAGGACATAAGTGGTAATTGCCATTAACGCGAAATAATTTTTGAAAAAGGCAATAAGAACGACAATTTTCAACACGCACATTGCGCATTGCACATGCAGCCAAAAAGGACACAAATTGCAGGACAATCATCACACACAGTCCACACAGCTCAGCGTCGACGTTGACGTAGGCAGCGCGTCGTCCCCATTAGCCCAGCGGGGGGGGCCAGGCCAAGGCATAAAATGCACTGCAACCGGTGGGCAGGAGGAGGTGCGTTGGGGTGGGGGGCAGGAGATGAAATCCACTCAAATGAATTTGTATTTGTTTTTGTGTGTTGGTTTTTAGGAATAATTTTCGCGCAGAGAGGCAATCAAAATTGGGGGAGCGATTTTTATGTGGTAATCAACATTGGATTGTGTCGGATGTGTATGAGGAGGAGGAGGAGTGGTGGTGGTGATATGTGTGTGGTGCGGTGGCATGGAGGTACCGGGGTACTCTCCATACACTCTGCACACATATCCTGAGGCTTATGCAATTTTGTCGAAATGTTTTTCAACGCCTGTTAATTGGCGGCATCAATTTCAATGGAACAGTAAGAGGATATTTTCGGAATATGAAGATATGAAGATGCATGCATGCACTCAGAGAAAAATACGAGCTTGTCAGAGATCTACCATAAAAAAACTACAATAATAGCTCCGGAAGCTGATCCTGGATGCCTGGCTAAGTATTTAATGATTTTCTTTAACTTTGTATACTCTGTACCGTTGCTACATAGAGTATTATAAGTTTTTGCAAAAGTATGTATTAGCTAGAAGGAAGCATCTCCGAACCCATAAAGTATATATATTCTTCATCAGCATTAACAGCTGAGTTGAACCGTCTGTCCGTATGATCTTAGACAAAAACTTCTTATGATTGCAGGCAGATCAAGTGTAATTTCAATTTCCCGCCGCCACAATTTTGAAAAAATGTCATATCTCCCACAGTTTTGAAGATAGATTGTTCGTACTTTCTAGACATATTTAGTAATCAGGATGGCTTATCCATCCGCCAAAGGAATGGTGAAGATCGGATAAACGGTCGTCAAGCTATGATCAAAAGACAGTTCGCAGTATCAGCGCTGCTTTCAGCTGCTACCACAGCATCAAAATTTATGCTGAGCGTATAATTTCGTTGGTACAGAGTATGTTAAGACCGTGCTTGACCGAGATTATTCTTTTTACTTACCTTGTCTGGGACTCGAACTCAGGGCCCCGGGGACTTGCCCAGGATGGCAACATCTTAACGCAAACGACCATCAAGCCTTTGCTGGTGACAGCCGCGATATCACTGTAAAGAATGAAGACAAAAGAGCTTTACATTTAAAAGTTCAGAAAGCAACAACCCTGCTGGTGAATGGCAGGACCTTTTTTAACAGAAAAGTCTACTGGTGATAGTGTCATTGTTAATGTATTATTTTATTCTTAATGAACTCTATAAACTCTGAATAAAGAATTGACACTACGTATTTTTAACCACCTCTCATGTAACTGCTACTGTTAATAAGGCCAGAAGTGTTCTTGGATACATTAAGCGTTGTTTTAAAGATATTTGAGGATCCCATGTGCAAAAGTAATACTTATTGTTTGCCCTTCGTGGTTTGAACTGGAATCCTACATTCAATCAATCTTCCCTTTTTACTTAACCGTAGAGTTATACCTGGTGTAATCTTCATACAAAGACTACTTAGGGCCGATTTCTCTTCTTCTAAATAGATGCTTTGTATCAGAAAAACTTAGATTTTGCTCTGCTATTTGTAGGGTTATGTGACAGATAGCTCTATGTAGAAGATTAGTGGGAAAATCGACTCATCAGAGTTGGCTTGCCAAATTAATCTCAATTTTCCTAGAAGAGCGCCCCGTTACTTTGTCCGTTACTTATCTCCGAAACGTTATACTACTAACAATGCTTTTCATGATCCATTTCGAGTCCTCTGTGCTGATACCCATACACCCTACCGCTTAATCCACTCGGAACATTCTCCTCGCGCTTTAAAAATCTTTTTTAAACATATTTAGCCCGTAGTTAACATTATTATGTAATTTTCCTACCGGTTTTTGTGTCGCACGTTAGCGGCTGCGCCGTTCGGACGGTCGGGCGGGAGGTGGGCTGCTGTTTTGTCTGGGGATCGCGCTTAACAAGCTTCGTACTGCGAATTAAACGTCAACGTCCACTCAATTCCAAGCTGGAAGAATGATTAAGGGACGATTTCTTATCTTCTACATGGCTGCTATGTGACAGAAAAACTAAGATTTTGCTCTGTTATTTGTAGAAACGGCCCTAAATTAGATTAGCCTTCCTTCTCAGGATATCATTTAAAATTCATAAGCTTTATGTATCCCACGTGGTCCTAAGTCGAAATATATCCAGTTAAGATTAAATCTTCCCGCAGAGTTAAACCATTTTTTCCTAAAATATCAAAAAGGTAATCTAAATCTTAGATAAGGGACTTCTATATATGTCTCTGTGGTTCGGTAGCTCGGGTTTGCTCAGAGAGTTGCCCTGGCCCTACTTCACTATTCAGTAAGCTACAACGCTTTATTAACCTACTTTCCAAAGACGCACTAAGACCGATTCGGCTTTTTGTTCCGGCTACTTACAATGACTTCTCCACGAACCGGAGTACATGGCTGCCCAGAGAACACTTGGCTCGGTCTTATGGTGTCGTAATTTCGAGAGCTGCCTGCGCCGATCATACAAGTACAGTCAACTCTATCCTAATATAAAGCCCTTTGTCATGTACAGGACTGAAACTAGAAGGAATATAGTTGTTCTTCAGTCGAACCCTTTTCAAACAGAGGGAATCCGGTTTGGAATAAGCGTTCGGGAAGTAATTGACTTAAGATATGGTCCATGTGGAAAGTCCAAAAACCTGTCCGGATTGGTTCTTAACCGGCTTTCAGCTTTGCTCGAATAGTCAAAATTGTGGTTCTAAAAAATGTTATGTGATGAAATCAAAAACAAGATCCAAACATGTATTTTAATTTATATTTCAGCGTAGGAAAATCATTTTTACTGAATTTAAGAATTCATTTTCTGTCTTTTGTCCTTAAATTCTTGCCTGACTGTGCCATATGCTGGCTGACTCAAGTCACTTGAAATACCATCAACTTCTGATTAAAAGCCTTTGCCGCAGTTAAACTGCAGTGACGAAAGTTTCTTAAATGAATGCTTATCTTTTGCAGGACCCATCCAGGTTGTACCCTCTTAATTTCTGTCGACTGACCCGCTCCATCAGACACAATCCTTTCTGGCAAACGAGCCAACCAACTGAATTAAAGAATACATCTCCCTTTTTTTTGTATCGCAGAATTAATAGAGCCATTAATAAGTCTTTTGTCGCTTCGATATGAGAAGTTAACCTTAAATGTAAATCCTTCCAACATAAAAATGGTGGGGAAAAAACACTGATTTACCTGCGTTGAAAGTGACATGTTAATTTTTTCCCTCTGCCGCCTGCCTGGCACATGGTGTGTGCGCTGCTCTCTGAGATGACTTTGATAAATACCATGACAAATTCAAAACTGTCAGACATCATTTTTCAAAATGTAATTGCATTATTATCGAACGCTGAGAGCCGCTCCGGTGCGGGCGGGAAAATGGAAATGATGAAGGAAACAATTGGCGCATTAATCTCACAAAACGTCGCCAAGGCAAGGAAAAGGTCCAACATGTGTTTGGCGTAGGAGAGACTCTTGACTTTATTTTGAATAATTGAAATGTCAGATGTCTGGGCATAGTAAAAAAAACTAAGAGAGAATGAAAGGAGAGAGAGAGCAGAAAGAAATGTTGGTGGAGTGGCTCACTCAATGAAGCAGAAACAGGTACCCAAGCACCTACTTAAGAAAAGGCTGACCCAGGGCGTAAGGGAAGGGGTTTATGCCGTGGATGCTGGAAAAACTATAGTGGAAATCTGAGTTGAATCATAGAAATGATATTCATTGTCGAAGAGTTCATAATAATATTAAATTTTTTATACCCAGAAATGTTGAATGTTGAAAGGAAAGTGGTTGATGTCGATTTCCCAGACTCCCAAATAACCTGTACACAGAGTTTCGTCTGATTTCATTCAATTTTTAGCTTGGTGAATACACCCACGCTCACAAATACGCACAAACGCACGCATGCATGCATTTAAGCAAGCTCTAACTGACGATGCGGAACCCCCGCTACAACAAGCAAAACTGTTTTGTTTATAACTTCTGTATTTTTTGTCCGATCTTAGTGTTCTTTTCAGAATAGATAAATATTGAGCATACCTTGTTGTATATTAAGGCACGAGGCTCAAAATCTTAAGTTGTGGCTCTGACAGGATTTTGAAGGAGGGGGACATTTTTTGCAATATGAAACAATCTTGATCTCCGAATGGTATTTACCCATCCACAAGCAAAAATGTGTTGCTTTATCTCTTAAAGTTTCTGTGATCGACTAGCTCATACAGACAGATATGGCTATATCGACTCGGCTGTTAATGCTGATCCAGAATAAATAAACTTTGTAGGGTCGGAAATGTTTCTTTCCTACTGTTACATACTTTTCCCAGCTCGAAGATCCTCATTTACCCATTTTTAATAGGTACAGGGTATAAAAACGTACATCTAATAGGTAGCACAAATTTAAGTCTTTCATACCGAGAATGTTTTTGTTTTTTCCGTTCGAGGGACGAAAAAACTAGGAAAACTCATTCTTAAATTGTGTCTTGTCTAGGCTAAAAATAAGTGTATTCAAAGCTGAGCATTATATAGATTATGGCTACATTCTTTACTATGATTTTATAGCACTATTACGCGAGCATTTGCTGGTCGTGTGCGCTAAGATGCAGACGTCAGTCGTCGAGGTCCTGGGCTCGAGTTCCAATCAAGGTAATGTGGAAAAAAAACTTAAATGTTAACAAAATCAAGCCACTGCTTAGAAAGGGCAAGGTGTTGTGACATTTTTCATCCCTTCACGCCCCTTCCTCACCACGCTACCCCTCCACACACCTTTAGAAAATGTGTGTAAGAGCCTCCATCTTTCGTTCGGAGAGTTCTAAAAATTCGAAAATCAATCTTAATAATAAAAAAAGTCTAATTTATCCAAAACAAAAATACACGGAAAGAAAAATGATAGTATGGTCAGTTTTATATTTGGAAAAAGAAGGATATTAGTCTGGTTCTGAACTGAACCAAACCGCTTATTTCAGGTGGTGAGCTGAACCAGTTTTTTTTTTTCAAAAACTCTGAACCGAAAACCATAAAAGAAAAACGGTTAGGTTCGGTTCATTTCTTCAACGGGTTTTACTTTTTAGATACTTTTTAATTTGGGAATATAAATTGTTTCCATAAGTTCATTTTTATACGACAGTTTGTTTGACCCTCTATATCTGGGTTGCCCAATAGGTTCTTACGAGTGCGAGTCAAACTAGAAACCAAAATCAGAAACCACAACTACCACAAGAAAACGAAAGAGAAACCCGATTACTGCCAGTTGTTTGTGTGTACTTGTGGCTGTCTGATACAGCGCTGTCTGCACTTATTGTTGTTGCCTTTCATTCCGCAACAGCAGCCAGCCAACCTGATGCTTATGCTTATGCGTCAACCCTATGCGCATGGCTGACGCGTTCGCGCCTTACAACAACATTGACGCATGAAGCGTATAAAGCGTGGGCATCGCTGCTCTATATCCTTAGCAATGTGGGATAGATATAACCTTTAAGGATGACTTAGCACAAATTATACAACATTTTATCTTGTTGGTCTTCCATTTCTTTTCTAGCCAACATTCTCTATTTTTGAAGGGAAATCCTCTAGACACTTATAGAAGAATCCTGATAATCCAGAGAGATATTCAAATAGTTTATAGGAATTCTTTTGAAATTGAATTCCGCGAAACATAATATTTCATAACGTGCCTTTATAAACCACTAAACCGAACCAAAACCTTGGTTCAGTTAGCTCCAAAAACCATATAATGAACCCAATCGGTGGTTCAGATACTGTGTGAACCACTGAACCGAACCAGTACTTTCTATTTTCTTTACATATTTTCTACATTTAAAATAGTGAACTGTGCTGGTAGGAATGCATCTACCTTGTTCATGACTTTGGTTAACGCATACACCCCGCACTCACTCGCCCTCTCGCTGGGCCACTCAAGTGCTGCCTCTTTAGTTGCTCCACACAGAAAGAAAGGGCGCAAGATTGATTGCGCCAGGAAGACTCGTAATTAAATCATATCAGAGGGGTCTGCGCGTCCCTTAACGATGTTGTGATATGGTCGATTTTTCATTTGTAGAACATTTGAAAAATTGCATATTCAAGTGACTCAATTATATACTAGAGTGAGCACAGTGAGAGTGAGAGAGATACAGACAGAAAGATACCCGAACACAGGTTGGACGCACTTGAGCAAGATGTCTGCCATTTTGTGTTTTTGTATGGAAGATGCACGTGAAATCCTTTGGCAACAGAGGCAACCAGCAACCGACCTGATTGGTAGTTGACTGCTGGTGATGCTGCTGCTGCTGCCGCTCTGTCGTGTTGCTCTTACCAGAGATTCCATCAACAACAATGCCCGGCACCAGCAGCAGCAACAGCAGCAACATCGGCCACCACAGCAACAAGAACCGAAAACGAAATGTGGCTGAGACATGAAGTTGACAGCTCAATGCGCTGCTGCTCGAACAAAACTCACACAACAGAAAGAAAGAAACAGAGAGAGAGAGGGAGAGAGAGGGGAATGAGAAGAAGATGGACACGACCAGTATACGAGCACAAAAAGAAGCTGAAACTGCAAAAACTCTAGAGCAATTGGGAGCGAAGTACAATTAGGGACAGGGCAATAGAATCGAAAGTGGCTGAAATAGATGAGTTGTTGTCTGTTAGCTATCAAGGAAGGATCAATTAAGTACTGGCTATGGACTATATACAGTATGTCAAGAAAGTGTTTTTACACAAGAAAAATACTCACATTTTTAACTTATTTTGAGCAAAAAGAAGCTTTCTCTAAATGATGCAATTGTGTTTTTATTTTATTTTGATTCATTATGGTTCTTAGAACTAGATACTAAAAAAGTAGCCAAATTCATCCAGTTTAAACATAACTCTATTATTGAGTGTCAAGAAAGTGTTTTTACATTGTGTAAAAACTCATACATATACTCTCAGCACAGGAGATGCACTCAGATGATAAATAAAATATAAGCTCTAGGCAAATTTTTAACGCTGAACTCAAAACTGCTTTGAAAAATTATATTTCCCTGATGGATTAGCTGTAAATTTTAAATAATAATGTTTAAAATTGCTAATATAACTCCTTTTGGTACCTAAGCATCTCGTAGAAATCGGATTATTTTGAAAATTATTTGTTCTCTATAATATAGTAAAATCCCTAGAGAAAACAACGAATCCTGGAAATTTGTTTCCTCAACCACAAATATGAGGTGGTTTTCGCTTTTAAAATAGATTAGCTGTAAGGTAAAGTGCATGTAAAACACAAAAAGAGGGGGACACGCCCAAAAATTTAAACAAAAATAATTTCAAAACTTAAGTGTTTTCGATTATTAGGTGTTCTCATTAAAAATGAATACAATCTACCAAAATTTTCTTAACCACACAAACCATTGCACACAAATCAGTCATATTTTGCGGGCCGATCATGAACCTATAACCTTTAAAATGGTTAAAGTATTAATTATTTTGTATAGATATGGGCAAGTACAACACTACCAAAAAAAATAATATATTTGCAAATAAGCTGATTTCTACGAGATTCGAATATCCCAAAATAAGCAAAAGGGACCATTTTCCACATCTTAAGTCGAAATTTACAGCTTATGCATTATATATTTGTAAATTTAAGAGTTTGATTGGGGCTTAGCGTTAAAAACTTGCCTAGAATCCATCTTTAATTTATCATTTTAGTTACTGTGCTGAGAGTTTATGAGTTTTTAAAATGTTAAAACTAGATGGATTTGGCTATTTTTTTTTTGGCATCTTGTTCTAAGAACCATAAAGAATCAAAATAAAATAAAAACACAATTTCAACGTTTAGAGAAAGCTCCTTTTTGTACAAAACAAGTTAAAAATGTGAGTTTTTTCATGTGTAAAAACACTTTTTTGACATACTGTATATTTATACCCTTGCAAAGGGTATTAAAATTTTGACCAGATGCTTGCTACGCATTGAAATATTCATTTCCGACCCCATAAACTATATATATATTCTTGATCAGGGCGACCAGCTGAGTCGATTGAGCTTTGTCCGTCCGTCTGTCTGTCTGTTTCTACGCGAACTAGTCTCTCATTTTTAAGGCTATCGAGTTGAAATTTGGTACAGAGTCTACTTTTAGCTGCTCACTACTAAAATGTACGGATCGGATGACTGTATCTCATAGCTCCCATGGGAACAATCGGTCGAAAAACTAGTTTTTGTGACAAAAACTTGTTTATTTTCAATGAAAACGTCTCCAAGCTTTACAATCGTAGGTTTTCTATGTTTTTTTTTTTATAATTCTACCAAGTTTTATAAAAATCGGACAACTATATGGTATAGCTGCCATACAAAAGATAGGTCTGAAAAGCAGTCTTAGTTAGAAAAACGATTTTGTTTTAAATGGTAGCATTCTGCCATTTTGTATTTGTTTGTTTCACATGCTTTCACATAATTTATAAAAACTTTTGGTCCAAATCGGATGACTTTATCATATGGCTTCCATACGAACAATCGGTCAAAAAATGGAAAAAAGGGTATTTTTTGAAAAAATTTAAGCGAATACTTGCGAGGGTATTAAAACTTCGGCACAGAAGAAGTTAGTTTAGCTTTTTTGTTTTGCATGGTTTGGATGCAAGATGTTATCTTATATTTGTGCATTATTCAAGTTCTGTCGAAGAAGTCTAACGATATCTACGAGACTATGGCGAAACCAACTTTGTATAAAGGTTTATATTTTCTTTTTGAAGTTCCAGCTACAAGTTTTTAGTTTCTTCTACGTATAAGTACGATTCGTTAGTATTAAAAAAGTAATAATTTAGTTTTTAAATATTCCTAAATTTCAATATTTTCAATTATTTACGACTCCAACATTGAAATCGATTGAACCGCATTCAAGTTTCCCACAATTGCTTAATTTTAAGTTCGTATTTCCATTCAGTTGTCCCCAGCTGTAACAAGTTGGTAAACTAAGCGTACTCCTCCCTTCTTCTTCTTCATCTACTGCTTCTTCTACCCTTCCATCCCCTGTCACCGCCTTCTGGTGGCCGTTTGCCCGTTTGCTGTTGTTGTGGTTGGACGCGTTGAAGGAGAATCCATCAATTTTTATGTTGCCCTCGGTCGACATTTTTGTCGATTCTGTTTTGCTGTTGTTTGTGCCTCGTCGTAAAATGCAAATCGAAATTCATATCTCACACACACTTTGAGAGTATCGGTGTGTGTGTGTGTGTGTGCGACGATTCCACCCCTTTTCTCATTGTTCTGTCCATCAAAAGCGACGACGACGACGACGACGACGACGATGGAGTAGAAGAAGCAGCGGCAGCAAAAGAAGCTGAACAGAAAATCCATACACATGAAGTTGTTGTCTCGTTTCGTTGACTTTTTCGTCTGCTCCTCCTTTGCTCAACGTCTCTCATTGTTCCTCCTCTGGTCTGGGGGCTGTGGCTGTTGATTCGCTGGCTGCCGCTGCCACTTGAGCTCCTCTGGCTTCTTTTCAATTGCAGTTGTTGCTGTTGTTGTTGTTGCTGTTATCGTGGCTGTTTCGATTTTGCTCATTGTTGTTGTTGCTGGCTTTGGCTCCTTCACTTGCCACTGCCTGCCACTACCACTCCAAATGTCTGCCCCAAAATGCCATCCCGCCCCTTTTGCCAAAGCCATTGCAGTCGACGGGAACAGCACAAGCATCAGCATCAGCATCAGCCGCTGGTTGCAACTTCAAATTTTATGCCATCTCGAATATCCAAAAACGCTTAGTTTATAAGATAAACTTAGTCCGATTCCCCAGAAGCGAAAATTTATTATAATCAGAGATGCAAATCCTACATTCTAAGCATGTGGAAACCGAACTCGAAGTGGTGTACAGGAATGCACTTCCAAGTTCGAACCCTTGAACCTTTTTATTGATGTACTTGCATTTAGGTTAAATTCAACTTTATTTGCGCTGCAATTCCTGTAAGGATACAGAACAACTGTATCTATTATCCTGCCACCGCCCAAGTCTATCAATCTGTAATCTATTTTACTGCCCCACATGTGTGATTTGATTTGTAAATTGAATGACTAAATAAATTAAGAAGGAAAGAAGGAGGAAGTTATTATTAATCATACATACACCAAGTGCCGATTACGCATCTTCTATCTGTCACATAAACCCACAAATTACAGTCTAAAATCTAAGTTTATCGGACACATAGCAGCTATGTTTAAGATAAGAAACTGACAGGTATCGTTAGGATAATATTTATGGAAATTAAAAAAAAAACAAGAAAGAAAGTCGGTCAAGCCCGACTATAGCATACTCTGTACCAACGAAATTATACGCTCAGCATAAATTTTGATGCTGCAGTAGTAGCTGAAAGCAGCGCTGCTTCTGCGCTGCTGCAGCGAACAGTCTTTTGATCATAACTCGAAAACCGTTCATCCAATCTTCACCATTCCTTTGGCTGATCGATAAGGAATCCATATTACTAAATATATCTAGAAGGAACAACCCACCTATCTTTAAAACTGTAGGTGATATGACGTTTTTTCTAAATTGCGGGGGCGGCAGGGGGCGTGGCCAAAATTGAAAATAAACTTGATCTGCCTGCAGACATAAGAAGCATATGTCCCATACTTGTCAAACCTCTATCTCTTACCATCTCTGAGATCTGTGCGTTCATACGGACAGACAGACGGACAGACGGACATGACGGACATGACTCAGCTGTTGATGCTGATCAAGAATATATATACTTTATGGGGTCGGAGATGCTTCCTTCTGGATGTTACATACTTTTGCACAAACTTATAATACTCTATGTACCTACGGTACAGAGTATAAAAAGTTTTTCTCACTAAAACTAGTTTCTCTACCGATCATTCGTATGGCAGCTATAACCTATAGTCATTCGATTTTGACAAAACTTTGAAGAATTGTGTAAAAGCTTATAAAATAAATATTTGTCAATTTTAAAGAGGTTTACATTTAAAACAAAAAAGTTCTTCTCACTAAGACTATTTTTCTAACCTTACTTTTCTATGGCAGCTATACTATATACATGTACGATTTCGACCAAACCTTTCAGAATCGTGGAGAAGCATAGAAATCATGTAAATACGGAGTTAAAACAAAGTTGTATATTCAAGCTTCATCCATAATGATTGTACTGCGATTGTACAGTGCATTATTCGGTTGGATTGTCTTGTTTGACATTGAAAGAAACAGTTGTTAAAAGTTGCATTTAGCTAACGAACCACTACAGAATATTGAGAATTACGTCTTATAGAGGAAATGGGATGCTAACTTAAGTCAATAAGCGATTTCCAAGAAAGATATGCAGTGTATTAAGAGGTCGGTGGGGAAATTGCGGAAGCTGTTACTGGATTACAAGTTATCCTTAAGGGCTTTATCAATTTGACATCGATAAGAATCAATTTGGTTTATGAGTGCTAACTGGAAACAAATTAAGCTTAACTTTGGGACAAGAGGAAAAACAAGGTAACCAACCAAAATGATTATCATTATAGGTGGGACTACCCATCCTGGGCCATAGCTATATATTTTGATTAAGGATATATTATGGGAAAAGTTCATAGATTAATTGTCTGTGACAGATATATTAGGTATCGTTCAATATATTAGGTATTATATATAGGGATTTACTTTCACTGAAACTGAATATTGTTTGGATTGGATACCCCGATTAAAATTCCCATTTTTTATACTCTGTACCAAAAAGTACTCTTATATCCAAAAGGAAGCATCTCCGACCTTATAAAGTATATATATTCTTGAACAGCATCAACAGCCGAGACGATAAAGCCATGTTCGTCTGTCCGTATTAACGCACAGATCTCAGAGATGGTAAGAGATAGAGGTTTGAAATGTATGAGACATATGTTTTTTATGTCTGCAGGCAGATCAAGTTTATTCTCAATTTTGACCATGCACCCTCCCGCCCCCGCAATTAAGCAAAAACGTCATATCTCCCACAGTTTTAAAGATAGATGGCTTGTTCCTTGTAGACATAATTAGTAATCAGAATAACTTATCGAAGGATAACGAAGCCAAAGGAATAAAGAAGATCGGATGAACGGTTTTCGAGTTATGATCAAAAGACTGTTCGCTGCTGCAGCGCAGTGGCAGCGCTGCTTTCAGCTGCTACTGCAGCATCAAAATTTATGTTGAGCGTATAATTTCCTTGGTACAGAGTATGCTATAGTCGGGCTTGACCTTTTTTTTTTTGTTTTTAAGTTATATTTCCTCCACTTAGTGCCTCAAGTTAATTACTCAGATGAATCAAATGGATGTACCGCGGGTCAAATCCACATACAACAAGAAAGAAAATCGGTCAAGCCTGTAAAACACTCTGTACAAATGTATGAGTATGGGTATTATGATGCAGCAAACATTATTTTCTCATAGCTCGACTGCCGGTTGCATCCGATCTTTACAATTTCTTTGGCAATTCGACAACACTTAGTTCGCAGCTGTGTTAACACTTGCAGAGGCCAACGAAAACCCAACGGGACCCGGAATATTCTGTCCGAAAAGACCTTTTTACTATATAAATAATACCCTAGTCTTGAAATAGTTACCCTTATTACGACTTTTTGAATGCCCAAATAATTTACATATTCGCCTGAACCAGATTTGCAGGTTCACTGACCTAAGAATCCGTTCCGCAAACCTGAACCAAGAACGTTCCACTCTTTCTAACTCTCACAATTTTGATAAAATTTCGAACTTATTCATTTCATTTTCAGCAAACAGCAACAGCACCAACAATAACCCAAACATCATCTAAAAATCTATGATGCCATAAAATAGAATTAATGGAATCGGTATAATGCGACTTTTTGTGCGGGACATTAGGGCCGTTCTGTCTGGCTGTCGCATCTAATATTAATAAATATCTTCAATCTGCTGTCAGAGAGTGCAAAATAGTTATTGCGCGATATGCAATTAAAATATAGCTAAAAAGGAGAGAGCCAACAGCGAGAAAGAGAGAGAGAGGGAAAGCACAAATACCCCTGACAGGTAATAAAAGTAATTTATGCGCGCTAAGGGTTGCTGCGGCAGTGGATGAGGAGGAGGTGGTGGAGGTCGAGCTCGCTTAATGCTGATGACGATGACATGGACAGAGAAGTTGGCAGCCAAACACATGCACATTCTATAATTCATATTCACTATCAAAGATCACAAATCAAATTATTATGCCATGTGATGGCCACACCAAAATGGTACACTTAGTGGGAGAGGAAAGGGCAGAGACGGGCATGAGGCGGCAACCACCCCACAAAAAAAAAAAAAAAATGACTAAAAAAAAGCATTATAATTTGTTTGCCAAAACGATATCTAAATGCTCTTTTATAATTTTGAAAAATTAAATAGAATTCCATTCACTTGTGATTCGACTGCCTTATAAGTTGAGACTTTTTCGTCTACTTTCAACAATAAAAACAAACGTTGATGTGTGCCAAATGAGCACATTTATTCGTGCAAATTACGAGTATGATCCTGCCAGCCAAAGTCCTGGCAAAGGGAAGAACAGGATATTATTTTTATGATATCTGTGTCCAATCTCTTGATTTATTCGGCCGCACGAATCACAATTATTTGAAACAGCCCTGCAAAGCTGCCATTTTGTTTTGCCCTTTTTGGCAGTCGTCGACTCGTCTCGTCCTTTTTGCGTTTAATTTCATACAATTGAGTGATTTATTCGTGTCACAGAATAAAAAAGAATTATGAGTCGCCGCGCAAGTCGAAATAAGGGAAGAAAATGCTTTTGCCAAAAACCCAGCTTGGTGGTGGGTAAAGTGTATGCCCGCACATCCTGCGTGGCCATTGCCCTGCCCCCTAAGACTTGACTGACTGACAGAATGACAGGCGTTCGTTCGTTCGTTTCGCTGGGTTCGTCGCTTGTCGGTCGTCGGCCATGATGGAATGGACTGGCAAGGAGAGAGGGAATGAAGTAAGGTTCATCTGTATGCGAGTGTGACTCGCTGGCCGTATTTGCCCTCCCTCTCCCTCTGCCTCTCTCTCTCTCTCTCTTTTTGGCTCTGTGAAGGAAAAACACTTGAAAGTTTTCTTTGTGTGTTTTGTTTTGGTACGAGAAGGGCAATGCGGGTTTTTCATTAAAAAGTTTTAGCGTTAATTTTGACGAAGAAAAAATGGAAACAATAGACAAAATTGGGTTTGTTTCGATTAGGCATTTAAGTTGAAGGAACAACACACAGGGTAGGGGGGCACAGGGAGAGGAAAACAATACTTAAGTGTCTCTTTAGAATGTAAGAGAAGCTAATTTAGAAATTGACTTAATTAAGATGCTTGCGGCTCAAGCTTAAGATTTGATATTCATCAGTAATCAAAAACAAGTCAGAAGCAATCTATAAGCACTCGGAATTAGGCACTATTTCGGATTAGTGGTATAAAGAGCTTGGTATTTGGTTCTAACTAAACAACGAATACTTTTCTTACGGTATCGAGCTCAAAACGCTGGTACTGCGTGCGTAGTCGACATCTCAACGCAGCGTGCGTAGTTGACATCTCAACGCAGACGACTATCGACGTTACGCGTGACAGTTCGACAAATCATAGGTAGTAAAGAACTGAGCTAGGCAAGAAATCACAGAACATAGTTCATCTTAGCACACAGAAAGCAATTAGCTTTATACTATAATACTTATTAGAGTATATGGCTTTTTCGGAAATGATATGTATTCTAACCCTCGTAGAATTTTCCTTATTTGATATGTTAAATAAAAAATTGGACATAAGAAACGATCGGAATATAATACAGCTACAGTCTTAACATGTTTTTCCATAATTGCAACTACAATTTTAGTTATGAAAATGTCGTTTATGTCAATCGGCAGTGAAATATTCCGAACTGTTAGGTTTGGTTAGGTTAAGTACTAGGTAGCTTGAATAAGAACAAGACTTTTCCTCATATTAGGAATAAAATAAAAGAGTGGGCGTCGTGGAACAACCGGTAACTCAACTTGTTTATGAGGGGCAATCTGATTTTAGACCCACAACGCTTGCAAAAGATTATAAAATAGTTTGGTCTTTATACCCTTGCAAAGGGTACTATAATTTTGCCCATAATTTGTGAAATTTTGCACAGAGTCGTCTCGTTTGCTGCACGCTACTAATATGACGGAACCGACAGGATCGGATGACTATATCTCATAGCTCCAATAGGAACAATCGGTCGGAAAACTAGTGTTAGCATGAAAAACTTTTTTCTTTCAATGGAAACTTTTCCAAACTTTGTATTCCTAGGTTTTCTATGCTTTTTTATAGTTCTGCCAAGTTTAATGAAAATCGGACAACTATATGGTATAGCTGAATAGGTCTGAAAATCAGTCTTAGTTAGAAAAACTTTTTTGTTTTTAATGGTAGCTTACTGAAATTTTGTATTTGCTTGTTTTACATGCTTTCACCCAATTCTACAAATTCAATTCAAATTCAAATCGGATGACTGTATCATATAGCATCCATACGAACAATCGGTCGGAAAATGGGTCGTTGTGGAAAAACCAATTATTTTTGAAAATATTTAGGCGAGCAAGGGTATAAAAACTTCAGCACAGATGAAGTTGGCTAAGATTTAAAATCAATTGGGCTTATTTTACGACCTGCACTTTGAGTCCATTTGCTAACATATTCCTGGCCGTTATTACAATGATGATGCCGGCTGTGGTACAGCAGGTAGTGTGTGTGCTTGCCATGAAAGAGATCAGAGGAGCTCAACATGGCTTTTTGGGGCTGTATAAAGACAAGAAATTTTTAGTTCTTTATGCAATGATGAAAGCATCTCAAGTATGTATGTATTTCCTAGCGTAGCACTAGCATTTATTATAAAGTCATCTGCATACATTTGAATTTGATATTTAGCTATTAAGAATAGCAAAAGTTCCTGAACAGATCCTAGAAAAGGAAGTGAATTCTGAATTCTGGATTCTGTGTCTACCGCTTGTTGTTTATCACTGAAGTGAATAAGTTGAATGCTGTATTGAAAAAGTTGTAAGGTTTTTTTGTTTTCCGATTTACAATATAAAAGGCTTTACGGTAGTCCACTGTCCAGGGTTTAAAGGGTAGTTTGGCTCTTGTTTAGATTATGATTATATTTATCTAAATATGGTGAAAAGCTGTATCATGGTTGGTTACTTTACAGTTGGCGCAAATATCTGGTGAAGGTGTCAGCTTAGGTAACAGTTTCAGAGAAAAATACATTATTCGGTGTTCCGTCTGAGTGTAGTTCGAAATAACGACCTCCCACGAAGTAGGCATACACACTACCAGCTGCACCACAAACGGTTTAAAATCTTAAAATTTTTGAACATAAGAAAATGAGAATCTAAAGTTTAAACAAAGTTTTGATAGCTTTTATCGAGCCGTATGAACCGAAGCAATGTGCTTCAGAACTCAGAATTTTTCAAATATTATTGAACCTCATTAGAGCCATTGAAAACATAATCAATGAATCAACTTGTGACCGATTTCTCATCTATATACAGTTTCTACGTGTCAGATAAGCTTGGATTTTGCTCTGTTATTTGTAGCTTTATGTGATACAAAGGTCTATTTAGAAGATATATAGCAAACATTTAAATGATTTTGACGTTTCATCAATGTAAAAAGATTTAGGGAAATTGGCTTGCGCTATCAGACTGAAGCATTATTTGGTAAGGTCTTTCTAAGCTAGTTGTCAATTCATCAAAAAGCCCGAAACAAACCCTTTTACCAATAAAATAGAAATATAGGATTTCATGGGGCTGTGAAATTCCTTAAAATATTTGAATGTAATTTTCGAATGTCGGTTTTTTGTCCGGAAATAATTCATTCTAATGTGTATCCCTAATTCTTGGGTTATGAAAATTACCATTTTTCCAACTCATTCCCTGTCTCATTAAGACCCCTCCTATAATTAAACCGCGTGGCGTGGTGACCTGCTTGAGCTGTCAGCGGGCCAGCTTGAAATACCCAAAATTATGACTAATAACTTAAAATTACAAACAAATTAAAATAGCGGCAGATGCGATGTAAACTTCCATGTGTATTAAACAATACTTTTTGAAAATTCCATGTGGGGAAAGAAGAAAGGCCATTAAAAATGCCGAAAGAATCCCACCGAATGAAAAACCATAAATTTGATAATTGACTTTCCACTAAAGAGAGAGAGAGAAAGAGAGAGAAAGGAAAACCTCGAGGCTGACTTACATAATCGAAGAAGCACATAAATCTCTGGCGGGGGCCCACGAGAAAACCCAGTCACTCACTCGACGACAATCGACAACTGTGCAACGGAAATGTGCCTCATAAAAATATTAAAAATTTTCCTTCTAGCGGGATGAAAGGCCGGGCCGTCAGGGAATCGTTCCAGTGCATTAGGATTCATTAGTTTTCGTTTGGCATTTCGATGGTCTGTCAAGGTCATAAATCTGCTGATAGGGCCACACTCTCGGTCATAATTTTCATCATAACTCCAGCTGCCTGCGCCTGTGCCTGTGCGCTTGCGCAAAAGTATCTGACGGATGCGCGCGTTCATTTTCGTTCTGCCAAATTAGCAGCGCGCACTGCTGATTTATGCTGTTCCTGTGGCGTGTCCTTTTTCCTTAAATTTGCCTAATTTCCAAGGACCTAGAGCAGCATGTGCCGCCACCCGGAGTCACAGTCACTTTCTTTTCTCCTTATCTTTCACTCACGCATCACGGAGAAGGAAAGAAAATGAAAATTATGAACTCCTTTTTTTTTTTTTTTGTTGTGTTGGTTCTATTTTCATAGGAATTGCCCGGCTTGTAAATCACTCAAAATTTGACATTTTTCTTTTCTTCTTTTTTTTTTTTTTTGTAAATTGCGTGACATTGTTTTATGGCCTCCATGTGTGTGCGTGTGTGCGTGTGTGCGAGTGTGTGTGTGTGCTTGAGGGATAATGCGGGGTGTGTGTTTTAATTTTTCGATATGGAGGCGCATTTGATTAGATGAAACACTGCCACCGCTACCGCCATCATCGCCACACACACACACACACACACACAAAACGAACTACTCAGTTGCCTTTTCATTGAGGTGGATTTTCCACTGTCAAAACTTGATTAGTGGCTTTCGATTCCCCCCCCCAAGCCGTTCCCTTTTATTCTCCTAAAACTTATTCCGCCCATCATAAATCTAACGAAGGGGTTACTTTTTCAGTGAGCTGGCCAATGCATATATTTTACATTCTGTCACTCTGGGAATATTTAAATTTTATAAGAAAAATCATAATTTTGAATACTTGCATGGATGAAAAAAGGCTCATTAAGTCTGTTTATTAGATTAGATTTTAGCTTAACTCAAGAAACATTGTCATTTGACTGAAAATCATTAAGTTTGGGGCTTAATTTAAGCATTGAAGAGAATTAGATTGAAAGTTCGATTAGTGTACATCGCTTAATCAGCCATGAACTAGCAAAAACGATACGAGCTGTACAGAGGCCTATCGAACCTTAGTTGAATTCAACAGCAGTGGTGGGCACCATTTTGGCAGAGACTGTGAAAGTAAATCTGCACATTTAGACAAAAAAGCTAAGAACTTTGTACTTGAATTAAGTACAAACGGTGTCATTAGTACGGTAAGTACAATAATACTTTACTTAAGTAAGCAGAAAAAAAAAATGAAACGATCTGGGGCTTAATGTTATATTTTTTCATATTATTAAAAAACCGATATGATAAATATGAATATGAGCTGTTCCTTATATCAATTTGATCAAATTTTTGAGAAATAGTTTATTAATAAAAATAAATTACTAGAAAATGTAATATTCAAAATCAGACTGATATTATTTATTTACATTTTTTTTCTCTGTGTACAAAATTCTTACATCAAGTCAGGTTTTTCAATCCCGAAATACTTGATTTTAGACTGTTTTGGGACATAAGTGAGTACATATAATATATTTTTGGAATTATTTTAGAATCTTTTTGATCATACTTTTAGCTCAATTCTCAAGGTCTCACGTCAAGCCCGATTATCTATAAAAATAAGTATAAAAAGTTCGTTCTTAAAGCCCAGTAATTTCTAATGCTAGCCCAAAAACATTCTAGAAAGAGATAAGAGTATTACAAACACATACAAAATGTTCTTGGTTTGAGCCAATACAATTTGAAAGCTCTTACCACTTTGTTCTTAAGCGAGGTCTCTGTGTTGAACCGCTAACTGAATCTCACATATGAGTTCGGTGTTAATTTAATGACCAAAGCTATGATTTCACTTCGAATCCTTCGAAATTAATGCTGATTTAGCATTGATTTTCTACTAAGCAGATTAGTAGGGAAATACCAAAGCAGTAAATTGAAATCTCCATTGCAACAACGAATATATTCTGACACTAAGAATTAGCAAACGTTGCTGGCAGGCTCTTTACAAGAGGAAATTAGTCTCTTTGCATATTTATTAGGTTAACTCCATTTTGGTACTTTTTTAACAACCATTTTGAGATTTATTGATTTGTCAGTCACAGTTAAGTGGCTTAAAACACTCTTTCTTTCTGTTTTTTTTTTGCAAACCGCTGGTCATCCATGGCAGTTCAGTACTAATGAATCTTTGTAAAGCAGATCAGTCTTCTGATTATATGTTTTTGAACAATGGTTTTCTATTTAGTGGTTTTACTACCACAGAGAAAGCTAAGCTGAAAACTACTCTTTTGCATTAGATCTGAATCGATTTTCAACCTAGTTTCTGTGCTGGTATGTTTACTCATCTTTGAATATCGATTGCATATCTTAGACTTATGTTGGTTTCCCATTTTCACTCTATATTCTCTATAGTTTCTATCAAGCTGCAATTGATCTACCTAAGGACCCTAAGTATTTTTTACTTTTTTAATGATCGTAATCGAGCCGAAAACAAAAACATACGAATGTATATTGAAGAATTAAGTCGTGCTTACCTTTATGCGATACTTCATGAGTTGAGTACTTTGGTACAGAGGTACACAGGAAAACAAAGATTTAATAGAACGCTTTCTGATCCGTTGGAATTTAGTTTACAGATCAGAACAACTCAACTGAGGCTAACTAAGCCTCCTATGGAAGTGAGCTGCTACGAATATGGCTCCTAAAGGGTGATTTTTTAAGAGCTATAGGAAAGTTTTGCAAAAAAAAAACACATAAAATTCAGAAAAATGCATGAAATCTTTATTTGAATCGATAGTACGGTCTATATAATTTAATGTTTGAGGATTATTTCATGCAAATGTTGACCGCCCATTCGCTTAGTTCAATTTTAGCATACTCTTGCCAACATTTCCGGTATCTCACGAATAAATGCTTCAATGTTGTCTTCCAATGCGTCAATTGAAGCGGGCTTGTCTGTATAGACATGAGCTTTAACATAGCCCCACATAAAATAGTCTAAAGGCATTAAATCGCATGATCTAGGCGGCCAATTGATCGGTCCCGAACGTGAAATAAAATGTTCACCGAACTCGCCTCTCAATAAGTCCATTGTTGCGCGTGCTGTGTGGCATGTGGCACCGTCTTGTTGAAACCACATGTCATGCAAGTCAAGCTCTTGCATTTTGGGCAAAAAAAGCGCTCACCATTCACAGTTAGGTTACGATTCACATCATTTTTGAAGAAGTACGGTCCACTGATGCCACCAGCCCATAAACCACACCAAACTGTGACTTTTCTGGATGCATTGGTTGCTCTTGCAATGCTTCTGGCTGATATACACTTCAAAATCAACAATTCTGCTTATTTACGTACCGCTTCAGTGGGTCGATTAAACTGACCATAAAATGGAAGAAGCGGGCTATGAACTTTCTTAACAGAGCACGCATTTTGATAATAAAATTCATTAATTTGCAAGCGTTGTTCGTTTGTAAGACGATTCATAGCAAATTATAGACCAAACTGAAGATGTTTGACAGTGAAACAAAACACGAAACTTGCGTGAGCTGTTTAAACCACTGTTGCCAAAAAGATAATAGCTAAAAAATCACCCTTTACTATAACTATATCGTTGCTTCTTTTTCAACTTTTCCTGCGAGGTTCATATGAACCTCATTCAATATACCTGCGTTTTCCTGCTTATTGTCTCTACACACATAAAGCATTAATTGTTTATGACTTAAAGATAATTTGAAAAACGTTTTTGAATTTCGGTTTTCATGCCTTTCCCTTCTTGTTTACTTGTATAAAGTTTTGAACGTGCTAGACTTGCCAATATAATTTATGTTGCTTCAAAAAGTATTTCATTTGTAGCCATGAGAAGGACCAAAACTTTTGTCAAAGTTAAAAAATTGTGTGGTAAACGTTTTACTTATTGATTGAGAGAAAAGCTGAGCAATGAAGGGAGGTTCCCTCCCCCACCCCACCCACTCCAAAAAGGCAATTAACTAAATCCACACAAAAAAGAGAAGCAGCCGTAAAAGTAGATGTCAAAGCAGACGTTACACCCACCCTCTAAGCTGGCGTTCTGTGGTCTGGATGGAGGTGACATTAAAATATAATTGCGACTATTTAATGCCATTAAAGTCACTGCGGCGATTAATGACTAATGGAGGTTGGCCCTTTTTGGGGAGCGAGAGTAGGGGGGAGGGGGTTGGCAAGCCATGGGCACTCGTGCCTGGGATTGATAGAATGATTTAATGTCGCCAATAAATGGACAAGGAACAAAACGTGCCACTCATTCGAAATGCTCGGACCCGCATCTGAGAAATGCCAAGATGGCCGACGCCGGGCTCGTTCATCGCATGCTCAACTGACATTTAATGTGTCAAATAAGGGTTACTCCCGCTCGGCCCCCCACCAACCGCCACAGAATCGAGACTGTCATCATCATCCACTTTCTCGGGCTGGCAAGTTTTATGTGAAATTGATATCCGCTGCCAAGGCATTGCAGACATCATCTAAAAAGGGAGTCCTGTGCCACGGAGTCCGGGTATCTCTCCACTGTGCGTGTGTGTGTGCGTGTGCGTACATAAATCTGTCAGTTTGCTTTTCTTTTTGTCACTGCTCGACTGTCAATTCACACAAAAATTATGATCCTGAAAAGTAGATTATCCTTGATTTATCGCCGCCTCATTCGAAAGTTGAAATTGCCTTTCACCCGGCCGAGTGCGAGCGAGATGAATGGATGGATGGATGGATGGATGTATTATTGTGTCGCTGGTTTGCCAGCATGTGTCGCCCGTTGTGCATTTTCATCTGTCAGTTGCCCCGAATACCATCTACACTTTATTTGTTGACATTTCTTGCTCCTCTCTTTTCTTTTTTTTTTTGTTGGTTAGTCCTTTCTTCAATTTGGTTTATTTATGTGGCCTTTTAACCCTCGTGTATCTTTCGCTCACAGATAACACTGGAGACATCAAATCATGTTCCACGTTTGAGTGAAAGTATCTGCCGCCGCCTGGCATTGCAAGTGCTCATCCTGTTCTTTCTGAAAAGGATAGCCCAGGACAGCCCGTGTGCGATAATAAATAAAATTAAATGTGCTTTTGTTTGAGCCAATTGAATTATGTGCGTGTGAATGCCTGGTTTCCATCTGCATTTCATACATTTCCCATTTCCATTACAGTGTTTCCCCCCATTTCGCTTTTTTCGTCATTTTGAATTGTCGCTGATGGCCAGTCAACATTTATGGCCTAGAAACATTTCCCAGAGAAATGAAATAACGTCTTTTGAGCACAATTGTTGTTATAACTCATGTGTGGTAATTTTGGTGTAATGTCAGATTATTGCATTTATATTTTAGCTGTTACTTGTAGAACATTTCTATACATTTTAAGATCTTCTTTCACAAGATGGAATAAAAGAACCAAATTAAAATTAAGCAACAAAATTGTTAATTGATTTCCATTTTCTAAAGTATTGAAGTGCTAGGATGATGATGTAAATATGACCAAAACTTTTCTTAGGCACCAGACCTAAAAACATTTTAAAGTGAAACATTCGAAAATCTAGAACCTACAAAGATTCAAGGTTGTCTAAGCCACCCTAATGGATCATGAACAATACATATTTATATTGCAAAAGTATGTAACAGTCAGAAGGAAGCATCTTCGACCCCATAAAGTATATATATTCTTGATCAGCATCAACAGTCGAGTCCATGACCGTCTTTCCGTTTGTCCGTAAGAATGCACAGATCTCAGAGATGCTAAGAGACAGAGGTTCGATATGTATGGAACAAAAACTTCTTATAGCTGCGTGCATATCTAGTTGTATTTTCAATTTTGGTCAAGCCCCCTCCTGCCCCCGCAATTTGGAATCTACCACAATTTTATAGAGAGAAGGTTTTTACCTTGTAGACAGAATTAGTTTTTAGAATTTTTTATCGATCCGACGGAGAAATGGTATAAATCGGATGAACAATTGTCCAGTTATAGGGAAAACAAACATTTATGCTGGGCAGCACCGGCTGAAGCAGCAATGGGCAGCACTTAAAATCTTTTGGGTGACACAGATTATGTTATAGTTGGGCTTGAACGACTTTAGTACTTGCTTTTATATATAAAAATTGTCCAGATGCTTGTGACGCACAGAAGGAAGCACTTCCGACCACATTAAGTATATATATTCTTGATAAGCATGACGAGCTGAGTTGATATAGCAATGTCCGTCAGTCTGTTTCTTTGCTTTCTCCTCCGTCAGTCTTAAATCTCTCGCGAAAAAATTTTGCACGAAGTCTTCTGGTACAAATACGCTGCCCATTTATCGGAACCGGCCTCGTCGGATGACGGTCGAAAAACTAGTTCCGGTGAGAAAAACTTTTTTGTTTTCAATGCAAACGACTTCAAACTCTGTTTATACTAGATTTCTATGCTTTTCAATCATTCTTCCAAGTTTGATTGAAATCGCACATCAATATAGTATAGCTGCCTTAGAAAAGTTAGGTTAGAATAATAGTCTTTGTAAGAAAAACTTTTTTGTTTTCAATGTGAGCCTCTTTAAACTAGGCATACATTTATTTTACAAGCTTTCACACAATTCTTTAAAGTTTTGTCAAAATCGGATGACTATAGGTTATAGCTGCCATAGGAATGATCGATTGAGAAACTAGTTTTAGTGAGAAAACCTTTTTTGTTTCAAAGAAATCGCCTACAAACTATATATTTCTTAGATTGCCATGCTTTCCCACGATTCCACTTAGATTGGTCGAAATCGGACATCTATATGGTATAGCTGTCATAGAATAGTGGAGTCAGAAAAGTAGTTTTAGTAAGAAAAAAATATTTGTTTTTAGTGGATATCTTCTTTAAATTAGTTAGAAAAACGTGCTGCAAGTTTGTATAAACTTCGGACGAGATGAAGTAAACTTTCTCCTACTTTGATGTTGCAAATAAAACAAAATATTACAAATAACCCTTTGTAATCGGAAATTGAATACTACCTATAGTTTCATTTTAGTTTTTTAAGTTTTAAGTATTGATCCTGAATTGTATCAGGTAGTTACTTTTTTGTATTAATGGCCATTATCAGCAGAAAGATTAATCGCTGAGCAGGTATCAGAAATAAAATTAAACATCGAATAGTTTTAGCTGAACGAAGTGCCACATTTTTGGACAACTCTTTGTGTCAGACCCTGGTCTGTTAGTGACATCATGAAAATCCTATAAGAGTAGTCAAACCTATGATTTTATTTAAACTATTTCTAGACCATAAGCCAAGATACGTATTACGTAGCTGAAAGGCCTGTACTATATCATCGATCAATTTTTCTCTATTATATCTTGATACCACCGAAACATCGGAGTTTAGCAGAAAGATCATTGAACATGTATGATTGATCAGGTAGCAAGTTCTTCTGCTGAACACGGCTTGGTATCAGATATGAGCATTTGAACAATTTTGTAATTTCAAAAGTCCAATTTTTTGAATCATTTTGATTTGTGATCTACACACAGAAAACAAGATCAAATCGATCTTCAGCTGCAAAAAAGATCAAATTTCACTTTATAATACACTATTTTCATATCAAAACAAGAAAGAAAGTCGGTCAAGCCCGACTATAACATACTCTGTACCAACGAAATTATATGCTCAGCATATATTTTGATGCTGCAGTAGTAGCTGAAAGCAGCGCTGCTTCTGCGCTGCTGCAGCGAACAGTCTTTTGATCATAACTCGAAAACCGTTCATCCAATCTTCACCATTCCTTTGGCTGATCGATAAGTTATCATCATTACTAAATATATCTAGAAGGAACAACCCATTTATCTTTAAAACTGTAGGAGATATGATGTTTTTTTTAAATTGCGGGGGCGGCAGGGGGCGTGGCCAAAATTGAAAATAAACTTGATCTGCTTGCAGACATAAGAAGCATATGTCCCATACATGTCAAACCTCTATCTCTTACCATCTCTGAGATCTGTGCGTTCATACGGAAAGACAGACGGACGGACGGACAGACGGACAGACGGACATGGCTATATCGACTCGGCTGTTGATGCTGATCAAGAATATATATACTTTATGGGGTGTTGATGTTTTGATGAGATGTTTGAGATGTTTTGCACAAACTTATTATACTCTATGTACCTTTGGTTCAGACTCTGAACTTCAGAGTATAATTATACCTTTTAGTGCTAAATATATGGACTCAATCATATCATCTTGATATTTTTTCAGATAAAGCCCGATTTAATACTGGTAATACCCATATGATACTAAATACGTTCTAGCTATGATCAATATTTTGAACTTTGATGGTTTTTGAAAAAGATCAAACCTTTCTTACATGGACCTTAGTCTAATTATTGATTCAGGTTCCAGTAGTTATAGGAACTGGCAAAATGTTATCCTTTTGATAGCCCTCAGAATAAGTTCGACGGGAAGCTTTATCTTCCTGAACTGAAAAGGGCTCTCATGATTCGTACCAAAAAGGCTACGACTTGTTGCCTTGTAATCAAGTCTCAAGTCAATGGACACTCTGCAGGCTCCCCAAGACCGAGCTGACTTTTGAACTGAGCATCACACACACACACACACAGAACGACGAAAAGTAACCGACAAACATTCTCAATTTCTCAGTCGTCGACATTTTTTCTTTTTGTTGTATATATGTTTTATTTTATTTTTTGGTTTTTTTTTTTTTTTTGTGTTGTCTTTGCGTTAATTTATAGTCACTGATTGGGGCGTTATTCTTATTGATCCAGGCCATAAATTAAGAGAACCCCTGACATGCCACATACATTACCGACATTTTAGCGTTTGATTTGTTATTTATCATACGAACGACAGAACGAGAGAGGCCGAGTCGGCGAGAGACAGAGAGGGATGATGATCTGGTGGCATCTGATCGGATCAGCTCCATCTCGGCCCCTGGCTTACCTGTAAAACTAGTTTCCACCTTTGTTGTTGTTGTGTGCTGTGTGTGTTTATTTGCCTGCTGTGTTTTTTTAATGATGAAATATACATTTTGAGTTTAATATATCACATCGAATGGCGGCCCGGCGAATGAATGATAATTTGTTTTTTTTTTTTTTTTTGGTATTTTTTCGCCCCTCTCTCTTAATTTTGATTTATTTCATTTTGAAATTAAAAACCGAACGATTGAGTAACGAAATGTTTGATCTGCTCTTATGGGCACTGCTCAACGAGTCGCCATTTAATTTGAATATTGATTTTTAGGTAGCTCGTTTAATATGCAAAAGTTCAGTTCGGACGCCCCGACTTGGTCATGGATTTTGAGTGATTAATGAAAATTATGCCCGGCCAGCAAACTAATGAGTTTAATGCGGCAAAGTCGATTAATTAAACGCCGACGACGACGACGACGAGCGTTGACATTAAGGTATCACATCAGGAACAGGCACGGGGCCAGGGGGCAGGGGCCGACCTCTATAATTAAAGCTGTCGGCTTGGCCAAGCCTAAGACAAAAAAACGCAAAGACAACGAATCACCAGGCGGAGACGGAGACCCAAATGAGCGCTGATGAGTTCCATTTAAATAAAATCTTGATCCGATGCGGCATCCGTTGGGCGAGCGAGAGGAGCGAGTCACCAATTTAATATCGTAAAAAGATACATCCGATAATTTATGAAACATAAATAACCAAAACAAAAGTACAAATCATTTGTGCGATGACAGTCGCAGCAGCAGCAGCGTCTGTCTGTTTTCCAATAGCTTTTAAAATCGATGCCATTGATGGCGTCCGTCTCCATCTCCATCGCCGTCTGGTGTCCAGCTGACGTTTGCTTATTGCTTATTATTGGTCGGTCGGTCAGTTGGGACTGGTCAGCTCCGTATTCTTTCATCTTGGCCCTCGCCGCTGTTTCAATTTATGTAAATTACGCTCTGGAGAAGGAAGTCACTCAAGGCGAGAGTCAGTCCGGAGACCCCAACGAATTATGAATTTATGGCTGGCTGTCGCTCTCTTTAGGATTTCTGTTTTATTTTTATATCTTGAAAATCATTTCACCAAAAAAAAAAAAGAGAAAAACAAAAAAACCGAACAATCGTGGGCAGTAAAAGCTGCTAATAATCTTGATGATATTCCAGTTTTCAATTTGGTTTTTGTTGAAGAGTCGTAAAATTGATTTGTTTTATTCGATTCGATTCTGGGGATTACCCAAATTGGCACAGCCGTGATCTCTCTACTGGAAAGTAATAATCGAATAAAAAATGTGGAAATTAATGGAATTAAATCTATGTTTATTGCAGGGATGAGAACTGGCACTGAAGCTAAGCGAATTGGAAACCTTTTAAGGAAAACTGTTTGGCAAAACGTTCAAATTTTTATCGAATAGCTGACTAGCAGTTTTTGAATAGAATCAGAATTTTATATAATATTTCCATCTTTGATTTTCATGCGGAAATATCAGGATCAACTAAAGACGATTACTTAAGTAATTGTTAAAGTAATTACATTTGGTAAAATTCAGTGAATCAGAATTTTATATAATATTTCCATCTTAGATTTTCATGCGGAAATATCAGAATCGACTAAAGACGGCATACACTCTGTAAGATTTACTATAGTCAATAGTTTAAGTTACTCAATAATCACCCTTAAAGAATACAATTACTTAAGTAATTGCCAAAGTAATTACATTTGATAATATTCGGTGAATAATCGACTGGGAGCTTTTGAATAGAATCAGAATTTTATATAATATTTCCATCTTACTTTTTCATGCGGAAATATCAGAATCAACTAAAAGACGGCATACACTTTGTAAGATTTACTATAGTTAATAGTTTAAGTTACTCTATAATCACCCTTGAAGAATCCAATTACTTAAGTAATTGCCAAAGTAATTACATTTGATAATATTCAGAGAATAATATTAGTTCCAAATTACAATTAAACATAAATAAACGCTATCAGGAAATGTGATTTAGTGTCTGAATAATTGCAAAGGTAATCCAAATGGTAATTGAAGTTTACAGCTCTGGTACAAAGTAGAAATTTGTAGCACGACAATACTCCAACACGAATGCCATATTTAAAGCACACACATCACATGCACGACACAAGAACGACTATAAATAATTTGAAAAAAAAAATATTAATATTCATTCAAACATTATTAATTCCATGAAAACCTTAAGCCTTTTAAAAACTAAGCCGCGGAATGAACCTCTTTTGATTTTTTGGAGGTATTAAGTCCTATTTTGGCCTCAATTATTGAACTATTCAAGACAATATTTTGTTTATTTGTGGTACAAACAAACCAACATAATAAAGACCAAGGGGTACTCAGAAAAAAAGATAGAAAATCTTTCCGAAAAGGGATTGAAAACAGGGTAGTCCTGGAGCAGGCTGCAATTGATTAAAAAAAAAGTAGGAATAAATTAAATCAATCTTTTCCGGGGTCGGTTCAAGAACATCCGGGATTACCATTATTTTGAATCATTTTCCGAATAGATTTTTTTTTAGTGTATGGTTCGTTTTTAGGGATTAACAGGGTTCTTGCTTTACTATAAACTCGGAGGAGTTCAACAAACTCAGTAGGCATATGGATGTCCGTGTCCTTTCGAAACTAAAGCTTTGTGAACATTCTGTGAAGTACAGTTTCGAGTGTCTCTGTCAAAGTATACTATTTTTTTCCCAGTCTCCCGTGTCTCATGCCGTATTGAACATTCCTTCAAGCTATCATGTTGTTGTATATGTTACATTTGTTGTTGTGCACCGAATGGTTGCGTTTGAATCAGAAATAAAACGAGCACAATCACACAGCAAAAAGGAATAATCGGCATTCTCTTTCGTTTTCTTGAGGTTGCTGTTTCTTCAGAACTATTTTCTTCATTTGTGTTGGTGACTACGAGAGGTGCTCTTGGGCACTTCTTATATCTATCGCTTTATTACAAAGCTCTAGCTTAAGGTTGTGTTTACTTTGAACCAAAGGCTTACAAAGTATAGTAGGCATACACAAACATATGTAACAGATAGAAATAATCATGTATTTCATTGTAAAGTAGTTAAAATCCTGATCAGCTAAGACGATGTAGGCATGTCCGTCTGTCTGTCCGTATAAACAAAAAGATCTAAGAGACAAAAATAGAGGAAAGTATACCCTTGCAGTACGTTTTTCTAACTAAGACTACTTTAGAAACCTTACATTTCAATGGGAGCACATAGTTTTCTGATTTCTACCAAACTTAGTGGAGTCATGCAAGAGCCTAACAAACGAAGATGTAAGAGCATTGGGGTCGGTTCCATATAAACCAAATAAGTTTTTCTCAATAGAACTTACTTTTCGATCGATCATTTCTATCTCAGTATAGGTTAATACTCATCCTAGTAAAAACGGAGTTAAGAGTCTTTTACATTAAAAACAAAAAAGTTTTTCTCACTAGAACTAGTTTTTCGACCAATCATTCCTATGGCAGCTATATATTATAGTCATCCGATTCGGCCGGTTCCGACAAATGTGCAGCGTATTTGTACCAGAAGACCCCGTACAAAGTTTGGTCGCGATAGCTTTAAAACTGACGGGAGGTGATTGCAACCAGACGGACGGTCAGATGGACAAGGCTAAATCATGCTGATCAAGAATATATATCCTTTATGTGGTCCGAAATGCTTCTTTCTATGCGTTACAAACAGTTGGACAATTTTAATATTCCCTCTGCAGGGGTATACAAATATTGGTAAAGATCGGATGAACGATGCTCGACTGCGGAGGTTACTCAGCTAAAATTTTAGTCTGACATCCAACTTAAAATTAATCAGATATATCCAAACATTGGGAGGTACAGGGTGTGTTATGGTTAGACTTGATTGATTTTCCCACTTGATTTTAATTTGAGGTCCTTCTTCTAAATAAAACCAATAAAATTGTTTGTAACACGGAGAAGGTTACATTTCCGACCCTGTAAAGTGTATATATTCTTGATCAACACTTACAGCCCAGTTGTGACAGATAGAACCCTAAATAATTGTATGTAGGTAAATGTATACCAAAACCCTGATGAAGTTTGATTTAGATTTGGAAAACTTAGACTGGATTTACACAGCTAGACACATGAGACATGACAGTCTAGTACGCCTACATGTAAACTGTGTAAAGGCAGCCTTAGACTGGATTTACACTGTGAAGCAAACTTCATGGAGTTCTCTTAGTAGGCCAAAGAAACTGGTGTGATTCTAAAACTTTCCTTTATAAAACGTATGCATTTTGTCTTGAATATTCCGCCTACTAAGAGAACTGGATGAAACTTTTCTTCACCGTGTAAACGAAGTCTAAAAGCAGATTTACACCAGGAGTGCGTTATGCCTTAAAAGCTAACAATCAGCTTTATTCCCATGCAAATCAATGCGTTAATAGCCAACAATCAATGGTTTTATATGGGAAAAAGCTGATTGTTAGCTATTATCGCATAAATCAGCTTTAAGTTAGATAGAACGTGAGTGCATGTTTACATTCGGCTAGAAAATTAATATATAACACGAAATGAAGGATGCAATGACTTATTTTTAACAGCTTACGAAATAAACATAACCATAATCATAAACCAGCTGTGGTGCAGCGGGTAGTGTGTGTGCCTGCTGTGCAAGAGATCTAATAATAAAACTAATAAAAAAGTGTTTCTATAAAAAACTCACTAACGGTCATCTCACCAGCTATTATCGCCAGCTTTGAAGTTTATTAGCCTAGCCGTTGGGATTAGACGTTAAACTCTAGGTTTTTTTTTGTGCGAAAACAAGCCTAGAGTTTGAGAAAAGCTCGGCCTAAGCAAGTTAAATTCTTATATTCGATAATTATAATCCGCTGATTCCTTTTGAGATGAACACTACTGGTTTATGGACCAGGACCAACGGGTGGTAAAATATCAACCTACAACCAACAACCACTTTCTCAACATCTTTTTACGCATTGGTTCAATAACCTACAACGTAAATCAATACACTTAATTAAAATGTTTACTCAAAAGCTACTTGGGCACACCCTAACAAAATCCCAAAGGCTACAGGAAAAAAACAAAAAAAAAAAAACGCTGCCTCTCTATTGAATTGCGCACAAGAGGCCAGTGGGACAAAATGAAATTATCAAAAGCGCAACTGACAACTGTCTGGGAAACTGACGTGGACACGGATACAGCTGTTGGTGGCACAGTCTGCTCCACCTTAGGCCACAAACCAGCGAAATGTTGGTTCCCTCCCACCAGACCAAGCACGCACTTTGACACACGCACTTTTCAAACAGGTGCCAGAGGTGGTTGGAGGGTGGTAGGGTACTACTCCGGCCACTGCATGATATATGAATTGCTTTGAATTTAGTTGTCAAAGTGCTTCCATGGACGGGGGGAGGTTCTCATAAATTGTTAAAATGTGTCAGAATGGTACAAAACCTCGAAACAAAGCGCTGACTGGCGACAACTTGGACAGACCGGAGGAAAAGGCTGCAAGCGGCTAACAGGAAAGGCCACAGCAAAATCAAAACAATTGCCATTGGCAGGCTAAATGCGAAATGTGTTCAAATGTGGGGGGTGGCCCACAGTTGAGTTGTGGCCCAAACTGGATACAGTATGAGAGCGACATGGAGCTGATACTGATAACACTCAACTGCTGGACTTGGCCAAAAGGGTTTCTGCATAAAAGAAAAGTATTTGGGAATGGAACTTAAGTTTTCTTGCTATTTTCTGTGTTTCCCAGTTGTTTTTGTTAAACTTGTGGCTAATATTTTGTTAAATTTAAAGTTGTTTTAAATGAAAATGTAAATGGGGGAAATCTTTTGTATAATCCTCAAGTGATTTTGGTCTTTAACATTAGAAATTTCCAGTCTATATTATTGCCATGCCTTGACTCGTGGCAGTGGACTACGTCGCCGTTGTTGTCGTTGCATGCGGCCAACATTGCGATTTGTAGCCAAGTCGGGAAATACATGTTCCCAACAAATGACGCCTTCATGTGAACGCGCTATACCCCTTCTCCCCTCCTCACTCACCCCCTCATAACTGGCCACCAACTTTCTGCCAATTTGGCGGCGCATTGTTTCAGTGGACATTTCAATGCTTCCTCCATGTGCGAAGTTGCATGTTGTTGGTTAAAAAAACAAAAACAGAAAAAACTTTTTTCACTGCTGCCTTTTATGGCCAACACTTTTGCTCATTTCGCCCACTGTGCCCACACACCCCACCAGCACCTCCACCCCCACCTCCGCATTGAAACGCACTTGGCTGAAAGAGCGCGAATTAACCTGTTGAATTCGTGGCGAAGTTGGCTCTTTTTCGTTCCCATTGCCCGAGTCGCTGGCCAAAAGGAAACCGACCAAGTCGAGTGGCGGCAGCTGCTTTTTGCGTTGGCGTTGACGTTATGTGCTTATATGGAGCATACTTGGGCATGTCCATGTCAAAACAGAAGCGTGGATACAATTTCAATAAAGAATTGAATTAAACAAAAGGATTTCTTGAATTAGTCTATACAGAAGATGGGTAAGGATAAGGAAAGAAACGTGCCTCTTCCGGGATGCAATCACATAAAAGTATCCATTGCAAAGGTACACAGCGTAGATTTAGCTTGTGAAAGTATGGGAACAGCTAGAAGGAATCATCTCCGAGACTGTAAAGAATATATATTCTTGAACAGCATCATCAGTCCATGTCTGTTCATAGATACAAACAGATCTCAGAGATGGTCAGAGATAGAGGTTCCATCAGTTTTGTATATACTCATTAATTTTTCCAACGCCCCGCAACGAAGAAAGAACATCATATCTCCAAAGTTTTCAAGACAGCTAGTTTATACCTTCTAGATCACGGGTGCCCGAAAGCTATACCCATCGGCCGCATTTGTGATTGCTTTACGCAAAGCCAATTCAATGCATACTTCGTTTGTGTGTGTCTTCTCTTTCTCTCCTATGTCTCTTGCAGAACTGAAATCATGTTCAACTTATTTTGAGCCATTATACAGGGTGTTCAGAAACCTTTCGTCAGGACTTTAATACAAGATAACTATTGTCAGCATAAGTTAAAAATTATTAATTTAAGAAACCTATCACAGAATTCATGATCGAATTTGAATGATTAAAATATTATACAGAAATTTAAAAATTTAAAAATTATTTGGTAGCAATTTTAAATGGGTTTGTCTTCTTTTCTTGCTAAAACTATATTTTGTTTGCTTTGCAAAAGTTGGCTTACTAAGTTTAAATAAACTAAGTACACTTACTGTTTCACTCTTAGTAGTTTTGAGCATCAGTAGTTTTATTACATTCTATGTGTCTGAATGCAATAGCAGTTTATTAGGCTGAGTACTCATATTTTTAAGTACTCATTGTTGCTTAAAGTTTTGGAACACTCTCTTATACCTTTTACTTTATCTAGGTATAAAGGAGACAGAAGAGCAAGAGACTCCAAACACTAAGAAGCGTATAACCCCCTTAAATATTATTTTTATAGTCGTTGGTTCTCTGAAGATTCTTTCTGAAAATCACATCGTATAATTAGTTATCATTATTTTAGTTTCTAACCTTACCTAGCCTGGCACTTGAACTCGGGACCTCGGGGAAACTTCAACACGAAAGGCATCTTATCGCACTCGACCACCAAGCAAGCGCATGACTCACAGTTTAGAGAGCAGTCAAATGCCAAGCACTCAGCTGCCTCTTTTATATTCCGAAAGCAGAGACTTCGAACTTGAGAATTACAAGCAGTGTCTTTTTATGTTTTTCTAAATTTTAGGGCGGTTTTGTAGACTATTGTTATACCCTTGCAAAGGGTATTATTATGCCCAGAAGTTTGCAACGCATAAAAATATTTATTTCCGACCCAATATACTATATATATTCTTGATCAGGGTGACGAGCTGAGTCGGTTGAGCTTTGTCCATCCGTCTCTCTGTCCGTTTCTAAGCAAACTAGTCTCTCAGTTTTAAAGCTATCGAGCTGAAATATAGCACAGAGTCTTCTTTTTGCTGCACACTACTAATATGTCGGAAACCACCGGATCGGGCAACTATATCTCATAGGAATAATCGGTCGGAAAACAAGTTTTCAATGGAAAAGTCTGCAAACTTTGTAATCGTAGGTTTACTATGTTTTTTTATAATTCTACCAAGTTTTATTAAAATCGGACAGCTAGTATATGGTATAGCTGCCATACAAAAGATAGGTCTGAAAAACAGTTTTAGTTAGAAAAACTTTTTTGTTTTTAATGGTAGCTTCCTGCTATTTTGCATTTGTTTGTTTCACGTGCTTTTACATAATTCGACAAATTTTTGGTCAAATCGGATGACCATATCGTATAGCTCCCATACGAACGATCGGTCCGAAAATGGGAAAAAGAGTATTTTCTGAAAATATTTAAACAAGCACTTGCAAGGGTATAAAAACTTCGGCACAGACGAAGTTAGCTACGCTTTCTCGTTCTATATTCTATAGCGAATTAATTAGCAAGCCGAATATCAGTTAACCCTTTTATATTCTGAATGCAGGGAATTCGTACTTGAGAATTACAAGGGGTGTCTTTTTAATACTTTTCTATTGTTCAGGGCGATTTTCGATACTTTTTTGTCTATATTTTAGCGCGAATATCTAAATGTTTTTTCTTAAATTTAGGGCGTTTTTCTAAATTCGCTTTTTTTTATTTTATTCTATATTTAAGGGCGAATTCGCCCTTAATTTAAGAAAGTATTTAGGAAAAAGTCGAGAAAAATTACCCCAAATTTAAGAAAAAACAAGTAAGGGCGCTGCAGTCGAGTTTCCCGACCACAAAATACCCTGTTCATTTGTTTTCATTTAATTGTTTTTGAATTTAAAAAAAATTAGCCCAAATGTAGGCAACACTTTTTTCTAGTCCTGACCAACAAGTGGTGGGGTGCTCTTATCAGCTCAACTGTTTCGCTTATAACTCCGGTGTTTTTTGTCCGATCTGATTGTACTTTTCAGAATAGATAGATATTGGGCCTAGCTTGATGTATACTAAACCACGAGGCTCTAACTTGAAAATTGTGGATCTGACGGCTATTTAGGTCGAGGATTTCTAGAGGAGGTCTAGGTTTTTTGGGGATAAAAGGGGGACGGGGTGGAATTTTTCAAATCTGAAACAAACTTGATCTGCGTACAGCATAAATCTACCTTCGTGCAAAAATTTGTGGCTCTATCTCTTATAGTCTCTGAGATCGACGCGTTCATACAGACAGACAGACGGACGGACGGACGGACGGACGGACGGACAGACGGACAGACGGACAGACGGACATGGCTATATCGACTCGGCTGTTCATGCTGATCAAGAATATATATACTTTATGGGGTCGGAAAATTTTCCTTCTCCCTGTTACATACATTCGCACAACTTCATGATCCCCCTTTTCCCATTTTCAATGGGAACAGGGTATAATAAATCGAATTTCTAAATTTAAGAAATTATTTTCTAAAAAATCCTTTAAGGGCTGTTTTCTAAGTTTAAGAAAAATTTGTCTAAAAAGAAGAGAGAAAAATTATTTTAGGGTGAATTTCTTAAAAATAAAAAATACATTTTTTGAGTGTAAAATCATTGAGAACTCTTTGCCATCATCTGGCCAATCTGCATTACTTTTTCAAGAGTAAAGGCAGCAATTGAGTGACTTTTCCAATACAGCCAATCTTTAGATCAAATCCTGTACTTAATCTCTTTGAAGCTTTGGTGAGGATATGTTTTATGCCTCTTCCCATTTCAAGTATGGCCTCACTTTGCTGGGCTATCACACATTTGGCCTTAAAGGTTTCAAAACTAATGTTGCATCCCAGCTGTACTCTCTTCACTGAACTGAACCATTTCAGCTCCAACAACCATGTCGAGGAGCGAACCTCAGGGCATGGGTATAAAAAAATCCTCCCGCCCCCCATAAAGAAATTTCAGTTTATGGCAGCAATAAAAATTTATGAATCAATAAAATTAAATTAAATCAAAATGCAATTATTAGTCAACGCCCAATTTGAATGCGCTTTTCTGTTTGAAAAATGCACAACAATTAATTAACAAATAAAAAATAAAAAACTCATTGCAAATATGTGGCATATTTATATAGAACGGCCATAATGGGTAAAACAAGTGAACAAATAATGAAAACGAAAAACAAAAAAAAACACAAATAAAACAGACACAGAAATCAAATCGAATGAAAAACGATAAAAATCGCGCAACTGTCCGGAGGCCGCCTGAGGCCGAATGCAAATGCTTCGATTTGAAATGTTGCAACAATAATTGTCACAAATTGAACTCATGTCATGATTTGCGAGCAGACCAGTCCTGCGGTAGAAGGGGGGGGTGATTCGATTGCCTGACAGGTGCAATTTAGTCGAGGTCTACAATTGAGGCTTTTTTGATTGGTTTGGCCAATTAATGAGAGTAACCTACAGTGAATACTTTCCACTCCAAACCAGCGTCGTCGTCTCCCATTACAACGCACTCACTCCATGGACGCGATCTGTGTCGCACCTGTTGGCCAATTTGAAATGAGGTTGTGAACCCAACTGTAGTTTCTCAACGTTCAGCGCTCGACGAAACTTCACCAGCAACAATAACAACGCATTTGGCCACCTTTTAGCCGGTTTTCCATCATCATCCCCCGGTCTCTGCTTTGCGGCGCTTTTCCTTTTGTGGCCACCAAAGAACTCGTTGCTGTTGTTGGCCCCAGAGACCAAATGGTTGCCATGTGGCCTGAAGCCCGAGCCGGGTAACGGCTGGCAATGCGCTGGCTGGCTGGCTGGCTGGCCAACACCACTGGAGATTGATGTTCGCTGCCTCTGACATTTGTTTCGCGCGGCTGCAGCAGCAGCAGCGGCGGCGGCCATCTCGCTCTCTGGCTAGCTGGAAACTGGTTTCAGTTGTCCACATTTTTTGCAGTGTGATTTAAACGATTTTTTGCATTCAAATGGACGCCCCAAACGGCAGGTCCAACTGATGCTTTTCAGTAGATTTACTGGATTTTCCACCTGGAGATGAAAAATAGCACTGTTCGATCATGTAAACAAATTCATTAAGTTGCACAAATATTTTAATTATTTTTCGCACATTGTCAGCGGATTGAAGTTGGCGAAAAGAATGATCGAAAATTGATGCCAGCATTCCATATTTATGACATAGATGGAAGGGTGAGTTTTAGTTTTGAGAGGTTTTCGGGTTCGAACAACAAATAAAAGTGTGTCTGTCGATGATAATGAAACTTATCAACCTTTTTTAATTGGCTATATAATTAATTACAATATTTATTACTTAAGCTAAAGTGCTTATCAAATCCATTAGCAGATGCTAATATCTTTTAGAAACTACTGAGCTTGGGTTTTAATACGTATTAAATCTTCTACGAGCTGTTCATCTATACTAACTGTTAGGAACGAAAGAACCCATAAACTATATATATTCTTGATCAGCAGCAACAGCCGATACGATATGGCATTGTCCTGCTGTCTGTATGAACATCTAGAAATCAGAGACAAGAAGAGGTAGAGCCACCAAATTTTAAATATAGACTAGTATGATCTGCAAGAAGATCAAGTTTATTTCAAATTTTGGTCCCCCCACCATGATGCAACAATAAAGGTGAGGCGAAGTCAGTGCACGAAGTCAAGAGTACGCGCAGCACTGAACGTGAAGGTACTATGCAGGAAGGAACTCATACTGCTGCAGCCGTACCTTTATTGTTGTATCATGATCTAGACCCTTTTTAGGCACGATTGTACGCAACATACTATTTTGTATGGCTCTCTTTGATGATGGAAAGAACTATATCATTATTGTAAGATAAGCCATCCCAAAATTATTGAAGTATGCAATGCAAAATAACTATAGAAAGTATGCTAGTGCTTTGCAATGAAATATCATGAAAATGTTCAACAACATCCTTTAGACAAATTGAACAAATGATCACAAAAAAAAGCAAAGTTAACTTTGGCTCGGCCGAAGTTTGTATATCCTTGCAGCACGTTTTCCTAACTAACTTGAATTAAATTTCCACTGAAAACAAACAAATTTTTCTCACCAAGACTACTTTTCTAACTCTACTTTTCTATGATGGCTATACTATATAGATGTTCGATTTCAACAAATCTTAGTGAAATCATGGGAAAGCATAGCAAACTAAGAAATACAAAGTTTGGAGGCGTTTTGTTGGAAAACAATAAAGGTTTTCTCAATAGAATTAGTTTCTCGACCGAACATTCCTAAGGTAGCTATAACCTATAGTCATCCGATTTTGACAAAACTTTGAAGAATTGTGTAAAAGACTATAAAATAAAAATATACCCATTTAAAAGAGGTTTACATTGAAAACATAAGAGTTTTTCTTACAAAGACTAGTTGTCTAACACTACTTTTCTATGAAAGCTATAGTTATAGTGGTCAGATTTCAACCAAACTTGGCAGAATCATGGAGAAGCATTTAAAACTACTAAATACGGATTTTGGAATCATTTGCATTTAAGACAAAATAGTTTTTCACACTAGAACTAGTTTTTCGACCGACCGATTCTATGGCAGCTATATGTTATAGACATACAATTCGACAAATGTAAAGCGTATTTGTACCAGGGCTGCAAACCCTTATTTTTTTTCGGATCTCCGGATCGCTGGTTCGAACCAAAATTTACCAATGGTTAGGGTTCAAAAATTTCAGGTTCGCGGTTTTTGGGAGAAGGTTTTGGTTCGAACCTTGGTTCAGTCCATGCTGGACATAATATTAATATAAAATGAATCAATACATTTATATAAATACTACATTATATAAGTTAATTTAATCCTATGTGTTCTAATAATCGTTTTCGACCTAAAAACTACTCAAATCGTTTGGGAATCTAGTTGTTCTTGGGTTGAAAACGGCACACATTGATGTATTGAAAATTCAAAATATAATTAACCATTAATTAAAATACCATTTCTTAGTTTTTGTTATTTCCAATGTTATGTTATGCTTTTGTGAATCATTGAAAAAGAATGGGAGTCAAGGATTTTAAGCACGGGCTATTATGGACGAGGATACCAACCAACACACCAACCAGATTACAGATGGAATCGCTATACAGAAGGTCAAATTTTCTGATGTCTACTATTTTTGTTGAACCGAACCGATAGTTAAGGTTCGGAACAGGTTCGGGTTCTGCTTTTCATTCTAAAGAGAGGTTCGGTTCAAGGTTCGGTTCGCAGTAAAATAAAATTCGCATATCCGGGTTCGTACCGGTTCGGTTCAAACCCGGTTTGCAGCCCTGATTTGTACCAGAAGACTTCGTGCAAAGTTTGATGGCGACAGCTTTAAAACTGACGAAGGAGATGGCATACAAACAGACGGACGGATAGACGACCAAGGCCATGTCAACTTAGCTCGTCATGCTGATCAATAATATATATATAGTTTTATTGCCATAGTTTTTTACCATATGCGAGGGTATAGTGATGCAAATTTGCTTAACAATATCAAAGAAATTATGGGAATATTTTTTTTTACGGCCAAGAAACAGATCTTGACTGTAATTGAAGGCATATGAACCATATTACAAAGATGGGGTACTTTACTTTGTGAAGTTTTTAGCAGTGATGTTACCATACCGACGTAGACATGCTCGCCTTGACTTGCCTGAATTGAATAACAAGTGCCATGGCTGGTGAACGCCGTTCAAAAGTACAAGCAACAGCTAATGCTTCATTAAGTAACAGTTTCTCAACCAAAATGTCCTCAGTTGTGGAACAACCAACAAAACCAACACTTAAAATAAACCCAAAATGAATATCAAATATTTTCCCAAGAATTTCATTACAATTATATAATTAGTTTTCTCGATAGAATTCAGCTCCAGCTGTGTGCAAATATTGTTCAGCAGCCTCCAAATTAAATGGCCAAAGCTTTATGATTTTCTAAACTGAGTGTAAATATGGCAACCGGAAGGCGATCATAAAGGCGTAAGCACACCTCGTTGGCAAATTGAGTAAACACATTCGCTACAATTTCAGTTAATTAAAAAAGGCCAAAAAATAAAGGCGGAAAATGCTAAGTCAACCGACCAACTGAAAACCGTTACGAAATGCTCCTCGAGTCTCGAGTTTCAGCTTTCGCGAGATCTTGGGCAAATATCGGTGGCTAATTGGAGGCAATGGCAATCCACATTCACCTGGTCATGGCGATAGTTCATTTCTTAATTGTTCTGCCGCCGCCGCCGCCGCCGTTGCCGCCACAGACAAACAATAATTGCGTTTCGTGCGGGAGATAAAATGTATCCGGTAGATAAATGCCAGAGCCAACAAAGGCTGGGCCCCCCCCACCAAAAAATGAAAGCAAGCGCAAGAATTTCACAAACAAATATGATAATTTATTAACTCTTGAGTTCAAAAGAATTGCCAGGCATTTCCTCAATTCCTTTGACAATTTAATATGTGGTACAAATTGGGAGAAGGAGAGTCTGGGAAATTTCGACTCATCGACTCATAACTCTGGGCGAGATCAAAGAGGGCGACACAGCCAAGTGTTTTCCTACTTAGATATGGGAGCACTTGAACAACTAATTTCAGATTTGTCATTGGAAAGGGGATGATGTTTCCCACAGTTGGTAAACCGAAAAACCAAATCTCATTTGGGTTTGGCACAAAGGAAACCTGATTTGCTTCAATTGCAAACAATAAACCAAAGTGGGCCCAGCCACTCCCCTGCACTTGCCGTTGCAACATATTCACTTTTTGTGCTTTTTTTTTGCTTTGTTTTTGCTGTTGTGGTTGCTTTTGGAATTATGTTGCACGTCCAATGCTAAATATGTTGAGGGGGAAAAAAAAAAAATATTATGCACGACAAGTTACATGCATCAAACTGCCAACTTCCAAACGACAAACGAATGCCATAAAATCAAAGCGCCCAAGAAGGCGGTGGCTTGGGCCAGGTCCCAGGTCCAGAGACGACGATGGCTGGATGGCGGAGAGTGGCAGGCGGTAAAAGAGGCCAACACACACACACACACACACACACACTCCCAGCGGCCACTGCAAACTGCAACCTGTTGCCGTAAAACGCACACACAAAAAATCTTTGAAAATGCATTTCATTAAAACCCAAACACCTACCGACAAAAATGTCAACAACGAGTTTCCAAATTATATATTGGCCAAATATCTAAGCTGATTTGTTGGAAATATTGATTTGAAACACCGTAGAGGCTTAGCTTTTAAAGAAAATGTCATTAAACATCGGTGGGAAAGTCGTCGGGGTCACCATGCAGTGGTTTTTGATGGTCACACTAGTAAAACGGAACTGGAAATATTTTAAAACATATTACTGCACGTGTTTTAAAAAGTCTGGCTTGTAAATTATTGTTTTTCAAATCTTTCATGAGATATTTCTGTGCAAGCCGAGTAATGAAGCTCAATTAATAGTCAGCCCCGACTGGCACTAAACACTTCTAATGAGATTTTGCAGACCTGTTACTCGTAGAGTAAAAAGGGTATACTTAGTTTGTGTATAGAAATGACCGCTCTTGCAACTGTCTGTATGAACACCTGGATTTCAGAGTCTATAAGAGCTGGAGGAATCAAATTTTGAATGTAGACACCTATTTTTGGAGCGCAGATAAAGTTTGTTTGAAGTTTTTGCCACCCCAGCAATAAAAAATAATGAATACATCCCAAAAAATCCTCATACCCCCAACTCGTTCCCATATTTTAATCTATATCTATATCTATATCTATATCTATATCTATATCTATATCTATATCTATATCTATATCTATATCTATATCTATATCTATATCTATATCTATATCTATATCTATATCTATATCTATATCTATATCTATATCTATATCTATATCTATATCTATATCTATATCTATATCTATATCTATATCTATATCTATATCTATATCTATATCTATATCTATATCTATATCTATATCTATATCTATATCTATATCTATATCTATATCTATATCTATATCTATATCTATATCTATATCTATATCTATATCTATATCTATATCTATATCTATATCTATAACTATATCTATATCTATATCTATATACATAGTCTTTTAAATTCCAACATAAATCCGATAAATGACATGGAATTATAAAGGCTGTAATGTTAATATGCTCAGATTAATGTTAATGCTCTGTTAATTAACATAATCATTCATTCCTCTGAGCAAGGGACGTCTTTAACTTATGCACTTTCTTTTTTTTTTTAGCTAAATTTTGTATTTTAACCAACATTTTGAAAAATATTCTAAATTCAAGATATTTTGCTATAAATTCAGAGCATATTTCCTTAAGATTTGGTTCTGAAAAACTACAAACTATAAAAATTAGCTTACATTCTTTAACTACTCTGTGATTTGAGCTCGGGATCTTCGAGCTGCCAACTGCTTAAAAGTATTTATCAATATATTTCTTGCAAGATTGCTGATTATTCTCAAGTTAGGGCCGATTTCTCATCTTCTACACAGCTGCTATGCGTTAGATTAGCTCAGATTTTGCTCTGTTATTTGTAGGTTTATTTGACAGAGAAAACGGCTCTTAGTGATTCGAGCATTTGAAATAAAATAGAGGTAACTGAGATTCGGTTTTTAGTCGAATCAAATTTCTAGTTAAATACTTTTAATACAACAGGGTAAAGGGCTATTGCTAATGTAAGACCCATCAGCATTCCAAAGCAGCGGTGGGCGTCAATATCTATCAAAAGGGCTTTAGACCACACCAATATATTCTACCTTATACTTAAAATTGCTCTATTTAAAGTTTAAGTTTTAAGCACTATGCTTCTGCATATTCTTGCTGGGTCAAAACTTTGAGAGCTTTGCTATGTCTGAGCTTAGACCCATGGCTATCCATAGTATAATAACTCCTCTGATATTGACAACTCTATAAACCCAATTCTAAGTGGACACTTTTGCCTGGTGCACCTCTTTTTTGTATGATGCAGGCCCAAGAACCATTTGCACTTTAGCCTGTCGCAAAACGGGCCAAAGCCGTGCAGAAGAGGAGAAGGAGAAGGTGGAGTCACCGTCGGAGTCGTCGTCGTCGATTGTTGGTCGCATTGTCCGAATCAATTGTGGGAAACGCACAGAAATAATCTCGAGTCCATGGGCTAAAGTGTGTGTGTGAGTGTGGATGCCGGGATACTGAATGTTGAATGCTGAATGTTGGGTGGGTGGCATTGGCCGCGCCACGTTTGTCGCTGTCAATTAAAGCCGAGCCGGGCCGCAGGAACTCAACTGAAACTTGTTGCACAAGTTGCACTGCAGTTGCATTGGCAGTCAAAATGCACCGGCAATGGCAGAGGCAGAGCGGTCCAAGCACAGTGGCTTGATTTCAAAAATTAGGTGGCAAATTTATGTGCGAAAATTTAAGGTTCGAGGTTGATGTGTGAGGGTTATGGGTTGAAGCTTGGTTCGGCTCACGATTGAACCATTTTCAATTGACAACCTATAATTTTGGTAAATATTGTAAATATTTTCAGATCATTATCTTTTGAAAGTTATATTAGAAGCATATTCGATGATAATATTACCAATGTGTGGGGTAGCTGCTTGATCATTGCGAATCATTCCATAAACTTTGGAGTCTAAGATTTAAAATTAATAAGAATAAATCATATAAGACTCTTTTAGGACCTTACTTTTCTATGGAAGCTGTACTATATAGATGTACGATTTCGACCAAACTTAGTGGAAACATGGGAAAGCATAGCAAATTACGAAATACAAAGTTTGGAGGCGTTTTCTTTGAAAACAAAGAAGTTTTTCTCACTAAAACTAGTTTATCGATGGATTATTCCTATAGCAGCTATAACCTATAGTCATACGATTTTAACAAAACTTTAAAGAAGTGTGTAAAAGCTTTTAAAATAAATATATGCCAATTTTAAGAACATTTTCATTGAAAACAACCATTTTTTTCTTACTAAGAATACTTTTCAGACTCTACCTTTCTAGTACAGCTATACTATATAAATGTCCGATTTCGACCAAACTTGATGGAATCATGCAAAAGCCTTACAAACGAACAAGTAGGAAATTTGAAGTCGATTCAAATAAAAAAAAACTAGTTTCTCTCTATAGAACTTTTTTTCCTACCGTTCGTTCGTACTGCGCTATATACTATAGTCAACCGATTTGGACAAAACTTAGTAGAACTGTGTGAAAGCATAGCAAATAAATATGTGCCAATTTTAAGAACAGTCCAATTGAAAACACAAAAGAATTTCTTACTAATACTACTTTTCAGACCTTACCTTTCTATGACAGCTATACTATATAGATATCCGACTTCGACCAAACTTGATTGAATCATGGGAAAGCATACTTAACTAAGAAATACAAAGTTTGGATCGTTTCCATTGAAAACAAAACAGTTTTTCTCACTAATTGAGTTTTTTGACCGATCGTTCCTACTAAAAGACTTTGTGTAAAAATTGGTAAAGATAACTTTCAAACTGACGGCGGAATGGGTTCAGGCTTGACATTTTCAGGTTTACATTAAGCAAATGTCACAGAGTTTCCGGTTTGAAACGATTAGGGTCTAAACTGTCTTGCAGCCCTGGTCAAAATGTACCATGGGTACTTAAGACATTCCGATTCGGGCATCATTCAGGCCTATGGTGCGTTTAGACACACTGGCAGACTGTCAGTTATCTGTCAGTCTGTTCAGACAAGTAAAATACATGACAATATAGACAGAATTCTCTGCCATGTCAAGTGACATCACACTGACGGGTGTTCACATTTAAATGACACCAACTGGCACCTCAAAAATATGGCCATTTTTATTCGTACTTAAAATTTGAATACCACTGCATAAACAGTTATATAATAATGGCTGACTTTAAACAAAACTTCAGTGACAACGTTCAACTTCGATTTGGTGCCACTGTGCGACAGTTGTGCCAGTTTTCTATGCCATCGTGGCATTTTTTGACACTGACCATTCCGCGTTGTTTGGCGTTGTTTTTTGTGTTTTTTTTTTTTTTTGTTTCAGCTGTCCCTGTGTCCCTATTCCTCGCTGCCGTAGGCCCTTCCGCTTCAAGAGCAGACATGGAATGGATCACCAGGCTTGCTTTTGCTGCTGCAGCTGCATTGTCTGACCAACTTTGGTATCGCTTGGTGTGGCCATAATAAATTGACAGTCGCAATTGAATGAATGAACAAAATGACGAGCTTGAGGTGTGTATCTCACACATTTGTATCTCTAATCTAGAAATTTTCAGAAATGTGGAAAAACAAATCCATAAATTAGGATAAAAAAACTGCCTGTGCCCAGACATTTGAACTCGTGAACTCTCTCTCTCTCTCTCGTCTGACTCTTCAGCCGTGAACCGTAGACGAGAATCAAATCAATTTGAGTTCTGGGATTTAAATGGTCGCGAACTGCATAAATCAATCGGATTTATTGGAAATGAGATGAGAGTTTTTAAAACAAACGAAACGCATTAAGCGAGTCTGGAACTAAAAATCGATTAAGAAACGAGTGGAATGTCAAAGGAAGACACCGACTCAGACTGGGGACTCGGAGCCATAAAAATGATAAAAACGAAAAGCGAATCAAATAATTTCTGGCCAAGGTTGGAGGCTTCTTCGTCTGTCTATGCCACAAATCAACTGAGCTGTGTGCAGAAGGATGCAGACTGGGACTGGGACTGAGACGGAGACGGAGACCGAGCCGTCCTCCGCTGCAGGGCGTCCAACGGCAGCGTCATAATCACACGGGAGGGTTGCAGCTCCTCCAGCTCCCTCTCTCGATAATTATGACGGGAAATAAATTGTGTATGATTGCTTGATTGGCGATTTATTGACTCACATTATTGCGAGCTGCCGTAAGCCGTCGCCACGAGTGTGAGTCCCGAGTCCCCAGTACCCAGTACCCGGTCCGAGTCTAAATGCGAGTGCGAGTGAGTGGCGAATGGCGAATGTGAGTGCATCCGTGAGTGTCCATAATCGATGCCAGGCCTGACAGCGTATTTATTACTGCAAAATGCCAATATTGTTTCTTTATTTTTTCATTCTTTAAGCTGCAACGGGTAATAGGATTGTAAATGCTGGAAAACCGGAAGCTATTAATATTGTATAATTTGAAATGAGTTAAAAAAAAAAGGAGATGTCCTGACAGGTAGCTGGCACGTTGCAGAGGGCTCTCCAAAAAGAACATATTAAAGTATTTGTTACTTCAAGTTCATGCATTTGGTAATCAAACCCGGATAGAAAAGCAACTTGTATGCATCCATGAATACACAAAACATAGAGGAAAATTAACTTCGGCTCGGCCGAAGTTTGTATACCCTTGCAGCACGATTTTCTAACTAATTTGAAGGAAGACTACACTAAGACTACTTTTCTGACTCTACTTTTCTATGACAGCTATACTATATAGATGTCCGATTTCCACAGAACTTACTGGAATCATGGGAAAGCTTAGCAAACTAAGAAATACAAAGTTTGAAGGCGTTTTGTTTGAAAACAAAAAAGTTTTTCGCACTAAAACTTGTTTCTCGACCGACTATTCCTATGGCAGCTATAACCTATAGTTATCCGATTTTGACAAAACTTTGAAGAATTGTGTGTGAGCTTTTAAAATAAATATATGACAATTTTAAAGACGTTTACATTGAAAACAAAAAAGTTTTTCATGATTAACTATTTTTCTAACCTTACTTTTCTATGTCAGCCATACTATATAGATGTCCGATTTCGAACCAACTTGGCAGAATCATGGAGAAGCATAGAAAACTAGTAAATATGGAGTTTGGAGACGTTTGCATCAAAAACAAAAAAGGTTTTTCTAGCTAGAACTAGTTTTTCGACCGATCATTCGTTTGACAGCTATATGTTTAAGTCATCCGATCCGCAGCGTATTTCACCCACAAGATTTCGTTCAAAGTTTGGTCGCGATAGCTTTAAAGCTGACGGAGGAGATAGCATAGAAACAGACGGACATGGCTATATCGACTCAACTCCTCATGTTGATCATGAATATACATATATATACATACTTAGTGCGGTCGGAAATGCTTTCTTCTGTGCGTTACAAACAACTGGACTATTTTGATATAACGTCTGCAAGAGTATAATAATCATTAAACTTTGAGCAATAAATCGCAGAATAAAAACAAGAAAGAAAGTCGGTCAAGCCCGACTATAACATACTCTGTACCAAGAAAATGTCAAAGAAAAAGAAATGTCTTTTGATCATAACTCGAAAACCGTTCATCCGATTTTCTTCATTCCTTTGGCGGATCGATAAATTATCCTAATAACTAAATATGTCCAGAAGGAACAAGCCATCTATCTTCAAAACTGTGGGATATATGACGTTTTTTCTAAATTGCGGGGGCGGCAGGGGGCGTGGCCAAAATTGAAAATAATCTTGATCTGCCTGCAGACATAAGAAGCACATGTCCCATACATGTCAAACCTCTATCTCTTACCATCTCTGAGATCTGTGCGTTCATACGGACAGACAGACGGACATTTCTATATCGACTCGGCTGTTGATGCTGATCAAGAATATATATACTTTATGGGGTCGGAGATGCTTCCTTCTGGATGTTACATACTTTTGCACAAACTTATAATACTCTATGTACCTTCGGTACAGAGTATAATCATTACGAAGATGCCTCGATTAATAAAATAGAATCGTATTATCTTATGAAACATTTTTCATAGGGGTACTTCAAGTTAAAGATTTTTGTAGATGAAAATTTGTAAGTAATCAGTATTTACGGTCCCTGGATTTCGGTACAGTTCAAAACCTAACAATATTAAGTTATATTAACTGTACAAATAAGTTTTAAAGGGATTTTAAAGATGGCATTACTAGTATTAGTATGTGTCGTTTAGCTGAAGTGTAAAAATCCTAGTTTTTGTGAGCTCCGAACGTGTCAACTTTTGTGCCAACCAACAAACCCAATTTGCGGGACAGCTGTTACAAAGGCAAAAATGGAAGTGATTTTAAGCACCGCATTTGGACTGGTGATAAAACATGAATTCATTACCCCCAAGCGCAAAATATTAAACAGATCGAACGATCATATGCCAAGCCGAATATTCACACAGCCGAGTGAAGCCAACACAGACCAACTCTAGGGAATTCAATTCAATCAAAAACGAGCGATAATATTCTCTACATTACAACTCTCGGCCACATGTCGGGCGGCCAGTCAAAACATACCTTGAAGCGCTGAAATGGGAAGTCATACGACACAAAATATATATTCCAGACATTGCCCCTTTCGACTACTATTTGATATCGTCTATAACGCATGCCCTGAAGGATCAGCAGGATAATTTTTTTTAGATATCTCCAAAATTGGATAGGTTCTTGGATCGCATCAAAGGACGCTTCGTCATTTAGAGATGGTATCCCATCATTGACAAAAAGATAGTTAAAAGTAGAGGCTAGCATTGGACAATACCTTGCAAAATGATGTACAGGTAATAGGTTTATAAGACTTGTAGCACTAGGATGGATAGTACACAGAAAAAAATGGGAAACAAAAATTAAGTTGAAAAAAATATATTTTATCTCGACCTTTGGAATAAAATTTAAAATGAAGACGTACTTGTTCTGAGATATCCGAGATTAGGTCAATCCTATTCGTATTTGGAATGAGAAAATCCGACTTCTGACAACGTTTCGGACTGATTTCATCCCGAATATCCCGGATATCTCGAACTGTTCTTTTTCTTTGTAATATTAAACTCTAAACTCTAATGGAAATAACTATTTTTATGTATTTTTACTGATTCAATATTATTAAATTCTACGCCATAAACTTGCCTAGCTCTAAATTGTATGCTTAGTAAGTATCAAACATCTTTGGCTCACACCTTCACCATCGTTCAACCGATCTTTACTATTCATATAGCTGATCGATCAATAGTTCTGATTACTTCATTCATGAAATATACCGTAAATACCTGGCACAATGCCTAAGAACTTACAATTTATTGAATGAAAACTATTAAATCTTTTAAGATTATCCAAACTTCTTCTTAGCTAAGGTAAGCTCCGCCTTCTTCTTTAAATTCAATTGGAAAGAATCATTATTGAATATAATTCTTAAGACTTAGCTTAACCATCAGCAAACACCACCACCACCAATGTGGAGTCCCAATCTTTGCTGATAAAACTGCAGCTGCAGCGAAGCTTTCACAACTTCATTAATTGCTGTAATTTTTCACAGCGAAATAAAAAATTCAAAAAAAAAAAAAAAAACGAGAACTCTCCACTCAAAAAACCAAACATTTTCTCCATTAAGAAGCATTCAATAAAAATAAATCAATCAATAACATGAAATTAAACATAAAAATTCAAAATAAACAAGTTCGCTTTGGCCACGGGGAGTAAAATGCTTGAACGTGTGGAGAGCGACAGGGAGGGGTAGGGGTAGGGTGGAGGAGACTGGAGGAACTTTGGGGGCAATGGAAGTGGGAATGGGAATGGGAATGGCGACGTCAGCTCATTGGATCCTAATTCCGAATAACGAATTTAACCAATTTACTCAAATGCTAATTTATGGCCGATTGATGCGCAGGTAGAGGCCGGGATTCGACTTCGAGCACGCAATCAAAATGAGACACAGAGGATGAGGGCATCATCATCATCATCATCTTCATCTGCAGCCATAAACATGGAAGCTGCCGCTGCTGCCCACAGATACCGATGCTGGGACTCACTTGTTGGGTGCTCGACGGGTTTGCCTGCTCGCATGAATTACGACGAATCAACGCGCAGCGGCAGCAGCCACAACAAAAAAAAAAAAAACAAAAACAAGAACAACTTGACAGTTGAGCAACTGCTGCCATCATTGCCACTTGCCACCTTCGCCTCCGAATCCAGCGTGCAGTGGTGCACACAGTTGGAGATGGAGATGGAGTTTGGAATGAAGTGGAGCCCCCCTAAAGACTTTTTGGCCGGCCCCCATGCAGTGTTTGACTTGGAAAGTTTGATGGGCAACGCGGATACAAGCCAAAAATATTTCAAAAATTACATTTCAAACTGATCCATCTAATTATTTTGATTTTTCACTCTCTGACATCTTAGTTTAGTGAGAGAATTGAGTGACAGGCTTGGCCCAGTTTGAGGCTTAAGGGATTGCAAGAAACCCCATAAAGAATATATGTTCTTGATCAGCAAGAACATGTTAGAAAATACCTAAAAGTAGATATATCCATTATCGTCTCAGCGTTTATCTGTCTGCCCGTTTGTTTATCTGTCCGTCTGAACAATCCAATATCAGTGATAGTAAGAGAAGGTTGACATGTATATGATATAATTTCTTATACTTGCAGGCAGATAAAGATATTTAATAATAAGGATAACTTATCAATCAGCTAAAGAAACTGTGAAGATCGGATGAGCGGTTGTCGAGTTATGATCAAAAGACTGTTCGCTGCTGCAGCGCAGTAGCAGCGCTGCTTTCAGCTGCTTCTGCAATATCCAAATTTATGCTAAGTGTATAATTTCATTGGTACAGAGTATGTTATAGTAGGGCTTGACCGACTTTCTTTTTTGTTTTGTTTGGTTCTTTTGCCCAAGGCGCGAGAGAGAGTGAGAGCGAGAGTGAGTGCTAGAGCGAACGGCTCACATGGACGCAAATTATGTATGCGGGTGTATGTGTGAACAACAACAACAACAAAAAAAAACATTCGTGAAAAACCTCACGCTTGAAGAGTACGCGAAACACTGAACATTTTAAGTAATTTGCTGAGGGCGCACTCTGCGAGCTCCATAGATCGAGAAATAAGAAAATCAAACACTTATGCTGGGCAGCACCCTCTGCAACTGCAATGGGCAGCACTTCACACACCTTAACACAAACTTTGAAAGGTACAGGCTATTTTATAGTTAGGCTTGACCGACTTTCTTCCTTGTTTTATAAAAAGATTAGATAATTGTTGAGTTATTAGGAAAATTCTCAAATCAGCTTTGATAATGAACAACCTTTTATAGATGACATCAGTAAACAGGTAACTAGGTGTGTGTATATTGAATGATTCAAAACTTGAGCAAGTTGTGCCATTTTACTTAGAGTTTTGATTATAATGAGTTTAGATTATCATGTAAATTTGATGTCATTTTTAAAGTAGCCTTCGCCTGTTCGTTTAATATTAAAAATTCAATCTATAGATATTATATAGAAATACAGGACTAGGAATCCAATTTTTCTCTTGCCAAGTCCCTTTTATTGTTTATACTAAAAAGTTTCAATTCTGTTTTCTTATTTGATGTACTTATGTTAAGTTTCGTACAAAAGTATAGAAATCGGCTGTTATCATTATGTTTTTCAAGAACTTTTGGTACCTACAGTAAGCCGAAATATTGAAGAGTTTGCATTTTCAATTTAACCACAGTACTTAGATAAGATAAATCGATTTAGCTGGGTGTGTAAGGATTGCTGCCGACTGGGGTTTTAGCTAGGTCTGGTCTCAGACGAACTAAAGTATTTCGCTCAGACTCGTGGCACCGCAACCTTGACTGGCAAAACAGCTGATTTAGTTTAGCTGCACCGAAAAAACGAGAACGTTAGTTAAAGTCGGCCCTGCCCGTCTTCGAAATACCCGTTACTTAAGGCAATTAGTGTTTAATAACCTCATGCGGCTCAGATAAGTATGCAACGGTTTTTGAAGTCTGCCATTTATTATCCGATATTTATGAAAATTTGTGAGATTGTACATACTGGCCACATGCACTATACTGCAATATCTGAGCTCGATACAAATTGTAGGAGATATTGAACATTTTTTATTGCGGGGGCGGGAGGGGGCTTGGCCAAAATTTGAAACAAACTTGATCAGCCTGCAGACAATACTAGCTTACATCTAAAACTTGGTTACTCTAGCTCTTCTAGTGTCTGAGATCGAGGTGTTCATACAGACGGACGGACGGACGGACGGGCCTATATCGACTCGGCTGCTGATGAAGAATATATATACTTTATGATATCGGAGATGCTTCCTTTCTGCCTGTCACATACATTTGCATGAGTTCAGTATACCCTTGTTACTCTACGAGTAACGGGTATAGCAATGTAAGAAGTGGTTCAATCCCAGATTTTCTCATTCCAAGTAATGTTCGTATTGTACTGATCTCGAATCTTTCAAACCTGGAATGCTTGTCTTCATACCGACATTTTACCAAACAGGATTGATTTTAGCTTTTTATCCGAACTCAACTTGATCCCTTAGTAGGATCAACTCAAGAAAGTTAAGTTATTTTGATTGATATACTGGTAATTCGTACCACCTACTTAAATTTCTCTGAAAATCAATCATTTAATTCTGAGATATACTATCCGTGGATGTGCACAACTTATGTTCTATTGCTCTTTCCGCTCAGCATAAAAACTACTCAGCTCTTGCAGCAACTTTTCCATACCGATGAGGCTATAATTTTGTACAAAAATATATATATATATTTTTTATATAGATTGATTGCTGCTAATACACACGTCTTTACCCCCCCTATATCTGCTGCTCCCTAACAACTATTTCAAATGCAGTGTTAATTTGCCTCAATTCTTCAGATCATCAGTTTAACTGCATTTGACTCAGCCGAACCGACCGACCTGCTGCTGTTTTTTTTTACTCTCACAGACAAACATTTGGAACGCCTTCGACTTGGTTCCGCTTGGGCAGGCCCCACAAATCAAGTGTGAAATATATTCAAAGAGCGATAAAAATGCTCCGCACACCGCAAGCAAAATACAAAAAAAAAAAAAAAAACGAGTAAAAATACGAAAAATGAAGATGTAAATTATACAAAATGTGAAGCATTGACCAGGCAACAACAGCAACAACAACAAGGAAAGGCAGGAGGAAAACCAAGAGCCATTTCTGAACACCAGAGGCAGGTAATGCTATCAATCTACATGCTGTATCTCTCTCTCTAGCCAGCAAACGAAAGAGTCGGCCATAGAGAGTAGAAGGGAGTAGCCACCATTCTGGTATAAGAAACACCCTCCCGGGCAAATGATTGATTGCTCATCATTTTTCATTCTTAATGAAAATGCACCCCGCTGGCAAGAGTTGAGTTCAGTTGGCTCGCTGGTTGGCTGGATGACTACATGGAGCATTTTGTATTTGTATGTGTCTGTGGGCACACCTGAGCCAGAGCCAGAGCCAGAGACAGAGCCAGAGACAGAGACAGAGCCAGAGAGCCTGACAGGCAGAAAGGTGCAAAGGTGCGATTATCGCGACTGACTGACTGCCGAGTGCCTGGGAACGGTGGGTGAGGCGGGCAGAGAGGCGCATGCAAAAACTTGGCCAAATTCCATGGCACAAAAATGGCTGCCCCGGCCAAATGGAGGAGCAGCAGTTGAACATGGTTTTTCCTGCTTACCGCTTGCCCGGCTGCCAGTCAACTGTCAACTGCTCCATGGCCGTGTCATGCTATGCATCATCTTCTGGCAGTTATTAACCTTTGTATCTACCTCTCGGCCTGTCTCTCTATGTTTCTTTCTCAGTGTGTGTGTGTGTGCTAGATACTTTTGCTTTGAGCCACTAAGTGGCTTTTTATACCCTGACAAAGAGTATATACAATGCTAGTACAGGGGTGCTGAGTTCGTTAGTTCGTTGCCAGACTGCTCCGGTCTTCAAAGAATGGTTTGCCCATATGTGCAACGGCTAAGTGAGCTAACACGTCGCCGTCGTTGAGTTCCCAAGTTCTGTGGATCGACTCCGATTTGCCAAAGGTTTCTTTCTTTCTAAAATGAACCAAGGCATTGGGGTGGCTTGGATTGTCGCTGTAGTTGTTATAAGTACAAGCGATGTATCAGATCCTAAGGAGAAAGGACGGGCGGATCTCCAGCAGTACATCTACAACACTTTTAAATACGGTTGACTCCCAATGTGAGATCCATATCTGAACCAAGCTCATCTAAATTGATTTCCCACTCATCAAAATCATTTGAAAACAAGAAAGAAAGTCGGTCAAGCCCGACTATAACATACTCTATACCAAGACAATTTTTCTTTTGATCATAACTCGAAAACCGTTCATCCGATCTTCTTCATTCCTTTGGCGGATCGATAAGTTATCCTAATAACTAAATATGTCCAGAAGGAACAAGCCATCTATCTTCAAAACTGTGGGAGATATGACGTTTTTTCTAAATTGCGGGAGCGGGAGGGGGCGTGGCCAAAATTGAAAATAAACTTGATCTGCCTGCAGACATTAGAAGCATATGTCCCATACATGTCAAACCTCTATCTCTTACCATCTCTGAGATCTGTCCGTTCATACGGACAGACAGACAGACAGACGGACAGACGGACAGACAGAAAGACGGACATGGCTATATCGACTCGGCTGTTGATGCTGATCAAGAATATATATACTTTATGGGGTCGGAGATGCTTCCGTCTGGATGTTACATACTTTTGCACAAACTTATAATACTCTATGTACCTACGGTACAGAGTATAAAAAACCCATTTGAACTGGATATGTCTTTGATAGCCTTTTTATCATCCAACTTAGCTGAAAATTATACTTAGAATGATCATTTATCAAATGGTTTGGATGATTTTCAGCTCTGGTGGATGATTAATAGGATATTTAAGACATAATTCATCCAATAAATATATTACAATATTCTTTTTTATCGCTCTGAAGTTGAGTATTCTCAAAAACGGAAAAATTCAACTCAAATCCAGTTTTTGGGTTATCAAAAAAGAGGTTTTCAAGTGAGAACATTGTACCACAGTTGAGAAAACCCTTTATTAGCCTGATTTTGAGTTCAATGTTCTCGGATTTGTATGCTCTGTGAAGCTTCCCGGAAGAGATACTGGCAGCTAGTAGTCAAACCTAGTTTTGATGCTACTGGTACTAGACTTTTTGATCTTAACTCAAGACAATAAAGCAATTCAGTCAAGTCTCGACTATAGCATACTTAAACCTCCCAAAGTTGTAATTAAAGTGCTACCCATTTCCGTTGGTGCTGCCCATCATAAATGTTTGTTTTCCTTATAACTCGACTTTTGTTTCTCCGATCTTGACCATGTCTTGGGCATACTTAAGCCTTCCAAAGTTGTAGTTAAAGTGCTGCCCATTTCCGTTGGTGCTGCCCATCATAAATGTTGGTTTTCCTTATAACTCGACTTTCGTTTCTCTGATCTTCACCATGTCTTGGGCATACTTAAACCTCCCAAAGTTGTAGTTGAAGTGCTGCCCATTTCCGTTGGTGCTGCCCATCATAAATGTTTGTTTTGCTTATAACTCGACTTTCGTTCCTCCGATCTTGACCATTTCTTGGGCGAATTGGTAAATAGTACTGATTGCTCAATATATCCCAAAGGCTCCGAGCTTTAAGTCTATCAAATTATTATCAAATTGCAGTGGCGGGTGCAGATGTGGCATAAATTGAACATAAACTTGATCTGCCTCCAGACGGTTTCTCTCTCTTATCAACTCTTAGATCTTTTTTGTGTAAATTAACAAGAGTATAGAAGCTTCGCCACAATCCAAAATGTATCTATCTGCTTGTCTTGTTCATCACCTGCTAATTTAGTAGATGGTTCGTTGAAATTGGTGAAACTTAACCAAATGCAGACAAAAACACGTTAGTTGTCATTAATTATGCAAGTACCACAACTGCACACATTTCCTATCAAAATTGAATCGGATTAAACTGAAAACTAAGTACGCATAAAAATGTAGTAAAAAAGTGGGCAATGTTGATTTGATATTAATGAATCTTAAATTGCAAGCTATGGAGCTTGCTTTTAATGGAGAATTTCTCACTTCTTGGCTTACAGTTAAATTACAAGAGCATTTTCCAACTGGCAGCCATTGCGGCTGCTGCTCAGTCTCAACCTCTCAACCTCAGCTGACTGCCAACGCGCATCATCATTAATCATTTTTATTTGCACGCCGCCGCATTTGTTGGCATTTTCTGTTTGAAATGCGCCCTGTCAGGGCCTTCAGGGTGGGCGGGGTTAATGGGCGGGTGGCCCACCCTCGTCAACGACAGCGAAAAATCCAGCAAGTTTGTCACTAGCTCGGACTCAAACCAAACCACGGAACCCAACCACCCAACCAACCACCACCCACCCAGCCAGTCGGCCATCATCATCATCATCATCATCATCAGAGTAAACAACAAAACATGGACAGTAAATTGTAACCGTCATAATGTAGAGAGCGCGAGCAGAGCAGAATGTCGACGGCAACTGTATAAATTATTACATTGTGTACTCTTAGCGCACATAAAAATACATTAATAAATATTATTTATGTATGTATACTCCGTATGTAGAATACATGGGCTGCTGCTGCCGCCCCCATAAACTCGGCTGTGGAAAGATGAGAGTTCTTTAATACAGAGAGAGAATGCAAATGAGCAGAGATATTCTACAGCTTAACTCAAAAGGCAGTAGATCGCAGCAAAGGAAGAGATTGTTTCTGTTTGGAAAATTAAGGTAAAACACAATTTGTTTTACTTGACCGGAAGAAAGATTAATAGCTTTTGTCTCTCTAGCGACCATTTTTAAAATGGAAAATGGATTCGAATTCAAGAATCAAATGTATCAAAGTGAGATATTTTGTAAGGTATGCGGAGTGAAATATAACGAAACAAATAACTGCAATATTCTTAGCAAGTATTGCACCAAAGATAGGCTTTCTAACTAACTTTCAGTTGCCAACGTGACGTTGAATACAGTAGAGCAGGGGTGCCCGCGCTATATACGCATCAGGCGCATTTGTTGTACACCTGAGTGTCGAAATTTAATAGGCACTTATTGCACCAACAACCCAATGCAGATGAAGAATACATTTTTTTTATTATTATTCAACTATCTGATTAAAGAAAAGTTTTATTTATAAGGGACAAACGAATGTAAAAAGTGGAAGAAAAAAAAAATGGAGAGAATATCGGGATCCAGCAAAAAATGCAACTTATAGCGTTTTAAAGTAAGAGCCAAATAAAAGGCTTCTTCACATTTGATGGTCAAGAGTTATAATGTGAGTGGCATAACTAAATCAACTGTAACAATCACTCAAATCATAAAATCCAAGTATTCCAAAAAGATTTCTGTCCTACGCATGAGCTGTTTCAGGATCTATCTTCAAAACTGTGGGAGATATGACGTTTTTTCTAAATTGCGGGGGCGGGAGGGGGCGTGGCCGAAATTGAAAATAAACTTGATCTGATTGCAGACATAAGAAGCATATGTCCCATACATGTCAAACCTCTATCTCTTACCATCTCTGAGATCTGTGCGTTCATACGGACAGACAGACGGACATGGCTATATCGACTCGGCTGTTGATGCTGATCAAGCATATATATACTTTATGGGGTCGGAGATGCTTCCTTCTGGAGGTTACATACTTTTGCACAAACTTATAATACTCTATGTACCTTCGGTACAGAGTATAAACATAGAAAACCTACGATTGCAAAATTCGGAGACGTTATCATTAAAAAGAAAAAGTTTTTCATACTAAAACTAGTTTTCCGACCGATAGTTCCTATGGGAGCTAGGCTTACGCTACTCCCTATCCTCCTCTAAAAGAAAAGATTTATTACGATCTAAAATCCACAAAAAATATTATATTTTAAATTAAGAAAAAACTTGCTGGCTAATGGGAAATGTTTTTCTTAGTTTAAGAAAGTATTTTCTGATTTTTACAAAATAAATTATTTTGATATACACGAAGTTTTGTAATTTTAGAAACGTTCTTGGTTTTTTTTTTAGATATTAGGGGTATTCCTGCAAGTGATTTTGATTCTGATTTTGTTTTATTTGACAGTTTTTTCGGCATTTTCTCCAGTTTATCTGGTCACACCGAAATTAAAATCAGAATCGAAATCTAAATCACTTGCAGGAATACCCCTATTATTTGTTTGATATATATGGTGAATTGAAATTGACACCCTTTTCAAGAAGAGTTTCTTAATTTTAATTCGAACTATGATTTAGAGTATCAGAGCTTCACATAAACGCTTAAATATATGGGGAAAGTATCAATTATAAAGATTACTTGTTCATTTACTTCAAATTTCTCTCGGTGTAAATTTGCTAGAAAACATGTACATAAAGCATCAACTTCAATTCATATTTTTTGACATTTCTTAAATCAAAAAGAATAATAAACAACAAAAAAAGCGATGAAAACAAAAAAAAACCAAACATTTATTCGATTTCAGTTTTTGGTTGATTCTTGTTTTGTTTATGTGTCATTTTTGCTGTTTGAATTTATTTGTTTGTTTGTCAGTCGCTCGAATGCAAATTTTTAGTAATTGTCTTTCGCTGTGGCGTTTTTTTTTTTGTGTTTTATTTACTTGAGTGAAAGAATTTATTTCGCTGGCAAATGGAGCTTAAATCGGGAATACTCGCAGTGTGAGTTATGAACGCTTGAATAATGAGCAGCACTTGGCTCTAACGACGAGTTTTTGGGGCAATGGTTAAGAGTAATAAACATGTTTGAAATATGATTTTTGAAGCACATTTGGGGTTACATTCGGCTTAGTTAAATTGATAGAAGGTTGCTTTTCATTTAGATGTGGAGAAAGAGGCGTAAAACCATACTTCTATACTTCCCAGCTGTTGCCATTAGCTGCTCAAGGTGACCGGTTGTGTACACATTGTGATTGATTGAATTGTCCACCTTTGAAATTGAATCTGCCTTATTTACTGGAAAGTTTGACATGACTCCGACTTGTGATAACTCCACAAGGAGTTAAACTGGCCACGACTAGATTTATGCAAGGCAACCCTCGCCTCGTACTTATGAGGTCATCCTTGAGAAATCAATATCATCAGCTTTCCTTGCGTAGGTCACATAAATCTCTAGAGCCTTTGACATGGTCTGTCTATCCACTACGTTTTTGGGCTCTTTCGCATTTATCCTTTATGTGCAGAAAGGCCATTAACGTGATATATGTACACTGGTTCGCCTAATGATTGCTGAATTTCTAATTATACGCATACGAAATTATATCTGTCAATAAATTTGCCACTGTGCCACAGAGAGTCCAGTCCCCCCCGGCTTGCCGGCAGTCGAGGGCGGACAAGAAAAAAAAAAGGACGAAAAAGAAATCAGCAGAAGCCATAATTCACTCAAACACACACACACACACAGCGAGGAAGAGCAGGAGCAGAGGGAGCGTAAATCCTTCCACAACTGACAACGGGAATGGCGCTCAGTGCTTATATAAATGATGAGTCCAAAAGTCCAAGCCAGGCGCATAATGACCTAGGCCAGGGAGACGGGCGCCGGGAAGGAGGGGTGGGGGTGGGGTAGCAGGAAATATTTGGCCGAATGACGCATAAAACAAATCCAAGGAGCTGCTCCGTCGTCTAAGGGTTGTTGGCCCAAAAACTTGACGGACTCTGAGCTGTGGCCCGAGTGGGCGGGGGTGTTGTGAGCGGAGCGGAGCGAAGCTCGTCATCATTATCATCATCAAGGCATAGACGAACCAACGACGAGCAGTCTTGAAGACATTCGCAGTCGGTCGGTCGGTCGGTTTGGGCGGTCGCTGGGCCATATATTTTCACTCGTCTGACATTAACGGCTGCTATCGTCGGAGCTGGAACTGGGCAAAACGCTTGCCAAGCTGCCATCATTACTGGCAGCCCACGATTTATTGACGAAAACGAAAACGGAGCTGGCGAAACTAGCAAGCGAAATTTAGAATCGGCCAAACGTCTTTTGGCTAGGACTCACACACACAAACACACACACACACAGTCTCACTCACACAAAAAGGATTCAAACTGGGTGTGGTCTGATATGCGGGCTCCCGCTCCCTCAGCCAAGCCCCATTAGTTTCTATGGGCCATTTTGTTGACGCAGTCAACGCAAGATGACATTGTCCTTTGACGTCGCTTTGAGGTTTGTTGCGGAACCCATATATATACATGGATCAATGTATACATAAGTATATAAAGAAGAAGTTGACAATTTTAAGCAGAATTGAAAAGTTTCTAGCTTCAAAATGAACAAATGCAGAGTCGAAAACCAGCAAATATTCCGCAAATAGAAGAGGAAGGGCTCAGGGGTTCAGGGCCGAACGCCTCACCCTAAACTTTGCGATCGAAGTCTTTTCAGTTAAATATACTAATAACCTTAAAATTAAGCACCTACGACTCAAAGTGGGTTGGCTTTATAACTGTTTGACGAACCTTCCGTGACTTTCTTCAGTTTAGATTTTCATCCACTGAAAATTAATATATCATTTCTCTTCGGAATGCAAAGAATATTTCAATTGATTGTTTCTGGTTCGAACCCGCGAGCCGGAGCTTCCAAAATCTACCAATGCATTGGTTGCAATGGTTCAGGTTCATAAATTTGAGGTTCAAGGTTTTTGAACAAAGATTTCGGTTCGAGCCTTGGCACATGATTTATAGTTGTCGACCTCAAAACGACATAAGCTCTAGGCAAATGTGTCGAGCCTGTTTCCGTTTCAGAATCCAATTGACAATGGAACAATTTTGCCAAAACCAATGGATTATTATGATAAATCATAAAACTAAGTTCAATTCCGAATAACTCTTTCTCAGTTTTCGATAGCGGCAACACTTAACAATTCCGATACCGCATTATTTTATCGATATTTAAAACGAGAACATACCCATGTGGGAATTCTGTCGATATTGGATTTCCGGAATTTTATGAAATAATTAAAAAAACAAGGAAATAAGTTTGAATCTGATTGGATGAAAATACATACTAAAAATTGTATACAACAGCTTGCCTTCTATTTCCTGACCAATATTCAAAAGTGCCGAATTGCTTTACTTAAAGTAGCAAAAGTAGTAAAATTCTGATTAACTGAGCAGTAAGTTTATTTTAAACTTAGGTATTTTGTTGCTACTTAAACTGCTGCTTTGAAAATCTCAGAAGTCAGTGTCAAAGCAAAATCAGAAAATCGAAATTTGAAAAACTGGAAAGCATATCAGAAGTCAATGCTTTGAAAGTTTTTCATTTGATCGACTTCGACTTTCCGAATTATTGTAATTCTTCGTCAGTGCTTTAAAAGTTTTTCATTTGATTTGACTTGCGACTTATCAAAATATCGTCATATCTCCCACAGTTTCAAAGATTGATGGTTCGTACCTTCTAGACATATTAAGTAATCAGGATTAGTTATCGATCCGCCATGGGAATGGTGAATGAACCGGATGAGCGGTTGTCGAGTTATGATCAAAAGACTGTTCGCTGCTGCAGCGTAGTAGCAGTGCTGCTTTTATATAATTCGTTGGTACAGAGTATGCTATGGTCGGGCCTGACAGACTTTCTTTCTTGTTTTTAATTACAAAGTGGTATAAATGGAAGAAAATGCTACTGTTATTTTGGGCTGCTAGGAGTGTTGTAACTCAGCGCCCGCACAATAGGCCAGGATTGGTCGCGGTGCACTACTTCCCCAACAACGAATATTAATAATACTCATTTCTCTCATTTCCTTTTTCTTACACGAATATCAAATGCAGTGATGTACGCAGGATTTTTCAAAGGGAGTGGCAGGCTATAGAAAATTTGCTTTGGGCATAGCGACGACACTAGGCCTCCTTCTTGCGCTGTTCCAAAAGCTTGGCAAAGTCGGAGGAAGCCTCCTTGCACTGCTGATGCTTTTTCTTGGGGGCAAAGTGTCTGCACTTGCGCTGCAGGTTTACGAAAGTGATCCGATTTTGGGGGCTTTGAAGCCCTTTTTGTGGCCCTTTATCATTTACTTGGCCGGCAGGAGGCGACAAAGCTTGGCATAGTCGGAGGAAGCCTCCGTGGACTGCTGGTGCTTTTTCTTGGGGGCAAAGTGTCTGCACTTGCGCTGCAGGTTTACGAAAGTGATCCGATTTTGGGGCTTTGAAGCCCTTTTTGTGGCCCTTTATCATATACTTGGCCGGCAGGAGGCGACGAACCACTAACCGACACACAATATCCTCCTTGACAGAATTTGGAATCAAAATAACAGAATTAAACACTGACAAAGCAGCCTACGATATTTACATAGATAAGTCGCAATCGCGTCAAATGAAAAACTTTCAAAGTATTGACTGTTGATATGCTTTCCTGTTTTTTCAAATTTCGTTTTTTTGATTGTGCTTTGACACTGACTTCTGAGATTATCAAAGCAGCAGTTTCAGTAGAAGTCAATGAAATGAAAAATTGTCTAAGTTTTCAAACACTGCAGAATTCTATATATTTATTGAGATTGTAGCTTATCGCCGGGAACTTAGCTTTCGGCCTAACAACCTTAACCTTAAGAACCCAAGTTTCCAGCAAAGGGGTTTATTTTGCAGTAGACGGGTATGCAGTCATTAATGAATTTTCATAATAACATTTAGAAATAAGTTCGAAGTTGATTCGATAAAAATCAAAAAATGTTTCAAACTACAGTATTCTGAGATTTTTATACTCTGTACCGTAGGTACATAGAGTATAATAAGTTTGTGCAAAAGTATGTAACATCAAGAAGGAAGCATCTCCGACCCTATAAAGTATATATATTCTTGATCAGCATCAACAGCCGAGTCATGTCCGTCTGTCCGTCTGTCTGTCCGTATGAACGCACAGATCTCAGAGATGGTAAGAGATAGATTTTTGACATGTATGGGATATATGCTTCTTATGTCTGCAGGCAGATCAAGTTTATTTTCAATTTTTGCCACGCCCCCTGCCGCCCCCGCAATTTAGAAAAAACGTCACATCTCCTACAGTTTTAAAGATAGATGGTTTGATTCTTCTGCACATATTTAGTAATAAGGATAACTTATCGATCAGCGAAAGGAATGGTGAAGATTGGATGAACGGTTTTTGAGTTATGATCAAAAGACTGTTTGCTGCTGCAGCGCTGCTTTCAGCTGCTACTGCAGCATCAAAATTTAAGCTGAGCGTATAATTTCGTTGGTATGCTATAGTCGGGCTTGGCCGACTTTCTTTCTTGTTTTACGCTTTCTTTTACATTTTCAGTCAGCAAATGATAAAAATACTGTGAAACATTCCTATCTGTTATGATGGTTTACTCTCCTTAATATATTTATATTAAGGATATAGATATATCTCTGACCCACATTTTAAGTCAAAATCAATTGAGAAAAGTTATATTGAGTGAGGCATGCAAAGTATGTAGCCTATTGAACTTCCTGTAATCGCATAAAGCTTAACTTTTGAATCGGTTTAGTAGTTTAAATGCAAAACATAGCAGCGCTGACGAAGTGAACTTTCTTTCGCTTGTAGCTTACCATTTGTACGTTCGATCTTTACCAATTCTGGTGTGGATCGATAAGTTAGGCTGATTACTAAATATCTACCTACAAAACCTAGAGATATGAGACTTAATCCAAATTAAGAGAAATTAATTGAAACTAAGCCTGGAAGATCTATCCAAATTATTTGCTTTTGGGTTAAACCATACAAAATGGAGTTGTCGGGCAAAGCAAGAATGATCACTCCACCTGTTTTGAATTGAGTAATGATCAGGGTAAAGGACTTTCCAAGTCTTCCAGTTACATCTTGACAATTTATATCCGCTGCACCGTCAAAAATCTAGCCAATTTCGTCTCCATCAGCTGGAGCAATCAACTCTCTGGCAGGCACAACACCCTTGAGCTGATGATTCATATGCAGAAGCTGCCATTTCCAACTCTCTAACCCCCCCCCCATCTCCTCTTTGTTCACCCCCACTAAGCTGTCCCTAATGCCAAAACGATGCCATTTGCCTCCTCTCCATTCCATCGCCGGTTGGCCCATTCATTTGGTTGAGCGCGCCTTCGGCATATTTTTAATTGCCTAATTTTGCGACTTGAGTGATGGGCCCCTTGAATGCTTCGAGGGTTGCTGTTGCTTTTCTTCCTTCAAATGTTGTCGTTCAGCTTGATAAACGCGCGGCGAGGCCGTTTGGCATTTTAAAATTGTCATCTCCATCCCCATCCCCATCCCCTCGCCGCCATCCCCGAGAAGACCCGCAGCAAAAACTCGAGCTGGCAAGTGGCTTCATTTGCTGGCGCTGAAATATTTCACCGCCCCCGCATCCACCCGGCATTGTCACCATCAACAGTGCTCGCGGCAAATTATGGGACAATATTTTAGGCTAATGTTAATGTTTTCCCAAAAATTTTCTCATTGTGCCAGGAGAACCCACAGACGACACTCCTTGCCTCTGGGCAAAATCCGTTAAATTATTGAGCTGAAGGTACTTTTCAATGCGGTTCGCTGGCTCGGGCACCCCGTGGATGGTTGGGGGGTGGGGGGAGGGGGTTGGGGTTAAATGAGCAGCAGCACTTTGCTGCTGCTGTTGTTGTTGCTGTTGCTTGCCGTATTCTTTATTTAGTTGGCATTGCAATTTCAAGTCGCTCAGGTTCTCGCTGTTAAATGTTTCGGAAACGCGAAATGAAGGAAAATGAACGACGCAAATGAATTAGATTTTGAGCAAAATGTGAAGCCCAGATACAAATTTTCAGCGGGTTAAGGGTGCGGGTTGGGGGTTTAATGGCACAAAAGTAAAAATGAAAAGGAATTGCTTAAAGGTTTCGGAAAAAAAACATAAGGAAAGTGATAGCCAAGCTTAGAGTCATTGTTGCGGATTCAAAATCGCACCTTAATTCACAAAAATACAGCAGCCAGAGTTTTGGTATAAAAACCGGTGCACTTTTTCTGTTCTATGCTAAGAGGTTTAGGCCCGATTTCACATCTTCTAAATAGCTGTTATGTGTCAGATAAACTCGCAAATTACTCTTTCATATGTTAGTTTATGTGGAAGATGTGAAATCGGCCGAAAAGCTACTTCTAGTGAGAAAAACTTTTGAAAGAAATCGTCTCCAAACTCCGTATTTACTAGTTTTTAATGCTTCTCCATGATTCTGCAAAATTTGGTCGAAATCGGACATCTATATGGTATAGCTTTCATACAAAAGTAGAGTCAGAAAAGTAGACATAACGCTTGAAATAATTAGTTAGATTTACTAAGCCTTTTCAATGTTAATTAACACAGCATTAACATTAATGTAAACATACAACATCATGTTAGCAGATAGCACATGGTACGCGGAATAGTATGCAATATTTTTTGTATCCTTTATAACTCTATCATTTATTATTCGTTATTTATGAAAATATCAAAGATTATAGATTAATAACACAGTGTTACAGCGAAAATATACTTTCGAATCGGCCTACCGCACGCTGTAGAGCAGGTGGAGTATAACATTTCGTCATACTTGATTTCTTCCTATCACCCCCAAAATCTGAAATTATGGCCCAAATACTGCTTGATGCTATTTGTATACCCTTGCAGAGGGTATATTGAAATTGTCCAGATGCTTGTAACGCATAAAAGGAAACATTTCCGACCACATATAGTATATATATTCTTGATCAGCATGACGATCTAAGTCGATATAGCCATGTCCGCCCGTCTGTCCGTTTGTTTCTATGCCATCTCTTTCGTCAGTTTTAAAGCTATCGCCACCAAACTTTGCACAAAAGTCTTCTGGTCCAAATACGCTGCACATTTGTCGGAACCGGCCGGATCGGATGACTTTTACATATAGTTGCCATAGGAACGATCGGTCGAAAAGCTAGTTCTAGTGAGAAAAACTTTTTTGTTTTTAAAGAAAACGTCTTCAAACTCCGCATTTCCTAATTTTTAATGCTTCCCCATAATTCTGCAAAATTTGGTCGAAATCGGACATCTATAAGGTATAGCTTTCATACAAAAGTAGAGTCAGAAAAGTAGCCCGATTATAACATATTCCGTACCAACGAAATATTATGCTTAGCATACATTTTGATGCTGCAGCAGCAGCTGAATGCAGCGCTGCTACTGCGCTGCAGCAGCAAACAGTCTAGTGTTCATAACTCAAAAACCGTTCATCCGATCTTCTCCATTTCTTTGGCGGATCGATAAGTAATCATCGAAACAAACCATCTGTCTTTAAAACTGTGGGAGATATGACGTTTTTCCTATATTGCAGATGCGGGAGGGGGCGTGGCTAAAACTGAAAATAAACTTGATGTGCCTGCAGGTATAAGAAGCATATGTTTCATACATGTCAAACCTGTATATCTTACCATCTCTGAGATCTGTGCATTTGTGCAGACAGACGGCTATGACGACTCGGCTGTTGATGCTGATCAAGATTATAGAAGGAAACACCTCCGACCCCATAGGAGATGCTTTTTTCTGGCTGTTACATACTTTTGCACAAACTTTTAAAACTCTGAGTATATTTATATGGGTGGCTTTTTAATTTTTTTTAAAATCCACCCCTAAAGTCTGAAATTGTTCGAAAAACTATTGTATTTTTCTCATCGATCGACCATATATTTTTCCGTGGAGAAATTGAGCAAAGCCCATGAAGTTAGCTCGTTTGTTTATTGTAAAATTCCATTAAAAACTTTTGAAACCGATTATCGAGTTAAGCTTTCTATAACTTACAACTTATTCTATTAAAAATTTGTCATTTAACTTGCCATGGATATGAAATCCTTATATAGATTTGCCCACAAGTTTGCAAGGTAGAAAATCATTTATTTCCGACCCCATAAACTATATATGTTTTTGATAAGAGCGACAAGCTGAGCCGATTAAGTTTTGTTAACTCATCTCAACTCAACTCAAATTTCAGTAATCGAGCGGAAGTTTTGTAGAGATTCTTCTATTTACTGCTCGCCGAAACCGACCGGGTCGGAAGACTATATCTCAAAGCTGTCATATGAGCGATCGTTCGGAGAATGGGTTTAAGTGAAACGAGCGAATTCTTTATGTCGTCAATCTAAGCATTCCTAAACTGGTTCACTATTAATATTAACAGACTTCTTAAATATGGTACAGAATCATCTAAAAACTTAAGGGAAGGAGGCAATGGGAAACGCTCGATGAACATCATTGCCAGCTAGGCCAGGAGCTATGCCTGTATCTACTGATTCTTGATCAGCGTAAATAGCCGAGTCGATATATTTCGTATGTAGTAAGATTTCAGATTTCAGAGGTTCTACATGTAAGGTACTCAAGCTTATTATACTTGCAGGCAGATCATGAATATATATTAAAAGTTTGCCACGCTCCTTTCAGCCCCCCCGCATTAGTTTCACCATGCTGTACCATTAAAATGAGTACGGAGCATACACTTTCGCAGGTACAGAGTATATTATGGTGCAGCTAGGTCGACCCTCCTGATTCTAAATAATGAAAGAATTCGGTTGTTTTTGTAGAATATACTAGAACTAAAAGTTTCCCCAGTTTTAACCGTACCAAAAGTCAGGAAAATTGAATGAAATTTATGCTTGGTTAACATTTTTAACATCTAATAAGCACACTTTGGTAAAACTAGTTAACTTAAAGTGAAAGCGGTTGGAAATACTAAATTTTTGTAGCGTACAACTTGTATTCTGCACATCAGTCGTTTGTCTTACCCCGAAGATAAAGTCTGGAAAAAAAAACCCCCCTGTAAATCTTGTCTATGGCTTGTCTTGAGCTCCATAAAACACTTTAATAGTTCGTTACCCACCCACACACACACACACCTGACTGATGTTCGCCTGATACCACCTCTGGCTTCGATGCTCGCGATTTAAAAATTATGGCAAGGCTGTCACTTAAATGGCGCCCCTTCTCCCATTTGGGGTTGTTCCTCCGTTTTTTGTACTTAATTCCTTGCGCCCAGACACTCGCTGAACTTTTTTAATGATTTCTGCCTTAAGCCTTGGGGACTAATTCATTGGCAGAGAAACGGAGCCCCGGCATATGCCTTGGAGACGCAACAAATTAACCCTTTCACCTGCAGCCGCCGCCGAGCAACCCTTAACCGCTTCAACACTTTGATTTGATTTCGTTTCACATTTTGCTCCTTTTTTTGGGCGCGTTTTTAACTTACGGTTAATCAATTGCCTCCCCCCTGGTGAAGCCTGCGCAAAGTTGTGCGCGTGGCAACCAACCGCCTCCAACCACCTGACATCTGACACCTGCAACCTTTTGCGCGTCGATTTCCGTTTCCGTTTCGCCGCCGCCGTAGTCTTCGTTTTGGTGTTTTTTTTTTTTTTTGTTGTTGTTTTTGGTTTTTGCGTATACCTTGCCCATTCCACTCACCATTTTTGATGCCTTTTGATCTTCGTGAACTTGGCGTGTTTTTAATTTAAATCCTGCTTCTGTCAGCGTAATACGACAAAAAATTGCACGCCATGTTTGATGTTTAATTTTATTAAAAGGATTTTTTATACCAGAATCCAATTAAAATTAACCGCCGGCATTGTTTGTCAAAAATATTTAAGAAACGCACACCCAACCACACTCACAATCATACACAAAAGCAACAACAGGTGCGATTCGTGGAAATGACGAAAAATATGCCAGTTCGGTTTTATTTTATTTAGCTGTCAGTGTTTCTATTGTTTGAAAAGGGAGGGGATAATTTGGGGCCAAAGGAGCAGGTGATTTGTCTAGCTATTTCAAAGGCCTCTCGCTACTATCATCAGCAGACTTCGCTAAACTTTACTTAGCTTGTGGTTCTATAAAGTGTGCTCTTCATGCGTCTCTGAACTTTGGCATTGATGCATGAGTTACTTTGTATACCCAGAAAAAAACAGCACGAATAATTTAATCACGAACACTCTTGAAAAAAAAATCTATTTGTTCTTGAATTTTTAAGAATTTGTATCTTCAAATCGAGCTAAATTCGTTCTCAGTTTGGTGTTTTTAAACCAAAAGGAGTGAGGTTAAGAAACTGAGAGAGCGAGAAAGAGAGGAAAAGCACATTTGAAATAATAGCTTAGGGTCTGCTTTCACAGTTTTGATTTTTGCACTCATGTTGCATTGAAATTCCCAAGCAGTTCTACCATTGCTGATTTAGAGAGACGACAGTTGCTCAGTGGACAGGAAAAAACTGCTGCTGCTCTGTGGTGTGGTGTATTCCTCGAGCAGGCTAAAACTAGCTACATGGTTTAACACCGAAAATTGTTTAAATCTATAAGAAAGTTAATTTTGACTCGACCGAAGTCATTACTCCCACAGTTTAAAAGATGGTGCTTCGTTCCATCTAGACATATTTAGTAATCAGGATAACCTATCGATCCGCAAAAGTAATGGTGAAGATCGGATGAACGGTTGTCGAACTATGGTCAAAAGACTGTTCTCTGCTGCAGCGCAGTAGCAGCGCTGCTTTCAGCTGCTACTGCAGCATCAAAATTTATGCTGAGCGTATAGTTTTGTTGGTACAGAGTATGTCATTGTCGGGCTTGACCGACTTTCTTTCTTGTTTCGACTAATTTGAGGGACATTTTCACTGAAAAACAAATAAGTTTTATTACTAAGACTACTTTTTCATATGACAGATATACTATATAGCTGTCCGATTTAAATCAAACTTTGTGGAATCATGGGAAAGCATGGCAAACTAAGAAATACAAAGTTTGGAGGCGTTTTCTTTCAAAACAAAAAAGTTTTTCTACCCAAAACTAGTTTCTCGATCGATCTTTCCTATGTCAGCTATAGCCTATAGTCATCCGATTTTGACAAAACTTTGAAGAATTGTGTGAATAAATAATAAATAAATATATGTGAATTTTAAAGGGGATTGCATTGAAAACAATTCAGTTTTTCTTACTAAGACTTTTTTCTAACCTCACTTTTCTATGGCAGCTATACTATATAGATGTTTGATTTCGACCAAACTTGGCGGAATCATGAGGAAGCATAGAAAACTAGTAAAAACGGAGTTTGGAGAAGTTTGCATGGAAAACAAAAAAGTTTTTCTCACCATAACTAGTTTTCCGACCAATCGTTCCTATGACAGCTATATGTGAAAGTCATCCGACTTAGCCGGCTCCGACAAATGTGCAGCGTATTTGTACCAGCAGACTTTGTGCAAAGTTTGGTCGCGATAGCTTTCAAACTGAGGGAGGAGACAGCATAGAAACAGACGGACAGACTCAGCTCGTCATGCTGATCAAGAATATATATATTTATGTGGTTGGAAAGGCTTCTTTCTATGCGTTACAAACATCAGGACAATTTTAATATACTCTCTGCAAGGGTATAATAATCATTTAACTTTGTTGTATGATTGGATTTAGAGCGAACTTACTTTTAAATCTGTGAAGCTCTTGATTCAAGAGTAAGCGATCTTACTCTTCAGCCTGATGAGCAAGAAAGTGTATTCCCTGTTTTTTTAAAAATGCTCTTTATTCAAGAAGGAGCAATCTTGTATTTAAATATGTTTATCACTTGATTGAAGAATTTGTATACTTGATGTGAGAATGTTTTGTAATTGGTTCAAGTATTGAAGCTCTTAAATCAAGAAAATGGAATAAGTAAATCATACTTGGATCAAGAATTTTGTTCTTGGATCAAGAACTTCCATTCCTAACCAACTTCTGACATCAAACATTCTTGATTCAAGCATTATATTCTCTATTTTTAATCTCTGAGTGCATAAATATATACAAATATAAGTTTCATAAGTACTTAAGCTATCTGAGAGTACGAATAAAACTTGTACCTTAGCCACAGTTATAGCTTTCCTCTATTTGTCTTGTCCCCCCACCCATTTCGTACCCCACTGTCCATCATACAAGGCCGCCGTGTCCACTCAATTTTCTCAAATTAATTAGCTAAGCTTATCTAAGAGCAGCATCCAAATTGCAACAGAGCACTCAAATCAAGTGCATTAAATGATTGGAGCTTGCTGCTGCTGCATCCAGGCGACTGCCGATCTCACGATTTATAATCACGCATCACTTGCGGCGAGTCAGGGGAGCCGGGGGAGCCGGGAGAGCCGGGAGAGCCAGGGGATCTGGCGGAGGAGACAGCGACAAACCTGACAACTTGAGCTGCTAATGAATGATTGATGTGTGTGGCGATTGCAAATTGCTGACCTTGCATTTGCATTAATCATCATTGATTGATCACTGGAGTTGGCTAAGTACACAGGCAGCGAGCATGGGAAGAGCTTTTTGCGGTAGCCACTGCAAAGAGCATTCGTTATCAGACCCACTCACCGACCGACCGAACGACCGACCGACCGACCGGCTGACTGACTGACTGACTGGTTGACTGACTAATTAGCGCGACGAGCCAACATCCGCCTTGATTGATGGCACCGCGAAATTTAAGAAGGATGGTTCAGGCCCCAGAAGAGGCAGCAGCTGTCAAGTCATTGCGAAAAGGATTAGCGCAGAGAGTGCGATCAAATGGTGCCGACTCGGGCAGCTTCCACTGCCTAAAGTTGACACTGGCTGATGGATCAGAGAGTGCTGGAGCCACGGCGAGACCCAACTCCAAGCATATTCCATCAGCTGTCACAAAATATGTCACTGTCAGTCTCGCAGATGAGATTTGCGCAGAATTCTGTTCTCGGTGTTCCTGCAAAGATTTCGGCTAAAAAAAAACAAACAAATTTGCCTTTTTGGGTGAGATTGACAAGGGAACGAACTGCTGCTAATCCAATTTAATTTGAATGTCAGTTCGTCTGGAAGACAGGAGTGGAGGAAGACCGAGTTGAGTCCGCAGGAGATGTAGATTCATGGGTATTAAGCAGCAACTGCTTGCCTTTCACTCTTTCGACTATTTTGCTTTTGATCAGGATTGTGTTATTTTTTTTTTTTTTTTGTTTCATTTTCGTTTTCAAATTTTTGAGTCTCGGACACATGACACAGGACTTAATTTGGTTCAGTGAGTTTTTGGGAAAGAAAACAAATCTCTTATTCAACAGAAGCTAAATAGCCCCCACAACAAAATTGGCGCAAATGAAATTCGATATGATTTGGATGTTTTGGATGCTGTTGTGTGATTCAGCACAGTAGTAGAATGTCTTGTGGTCGAGTCGAATCGACTTAAGCGATTTCCATTTCGATTCGGTAGCCAATAATGGAAATAAACCGATACACAGAGTGATCGGTAAAAAGAGAACTAACTTTTACTTATGTTTAGTTATTTCTTTGTACAATTCAATATGTGGTTTTGTGGGGAATTGGTTTGGAAATCTATTACCTATTATAAAACAAAACATATTTCTATAAAACTTCAAAAATAAATCTCGTATTTAAACCAAAAGAGTAAGCAAAAATAAAGAAAAATTAACCTGAATATCAATATTCAAAATTACTGTAAGTTTTCAACAAAGTTTCTCATAAAACTTGAGAGCGTTTATTACATAAACCTATACCCTTTTTATTTATTGTCGGTATAGAAGCGCACTATTAATGCTTTTGCTTGTCATGTATGCCTGGACAAAGCTCAAACTACTCAGCAGTTTATGCTGACCAAGAATACATATTATACACACATAATCATTTTATGATTATACATTTTTCGTAACGAAATTTGAATACCACACGAAAGCTTTGGGTTTTCTACATGTATATTGAAAGTCTACATGGAAATTCTAAAAGAAAACTGTGGCACAAAATCGTCACAGAATAGTTGTATTTTATTAAAAGAACTACTCTTCACACTTGATATGTAGGTTTTTTAAGTAAAAGTTAAGGGCTTTCAATGTTGAATGCTGCAAAAAGGAAATTTACATGAAACAAATTTACATGAAACAAACTTCATAAAATGTCCCTGCCGCGCGAGTGCTTGATAGTCGCATGTGTTCCCGAGACAAGGCAAGTAAGCTGTAGTTTCGAAACCCAGACAAGGGAAGAGAAAAATGATTTAGTTTCTATGTTTTTCAGAAGCAAGACTTGGCCTTCCTTATGATATGATATACTTAAGGTAGCATCTAGTATGATAGTACCCATTTATAATAGAAATATCAATGCATCTGAGAAAAATAAAACAAGCGATATGTGCTAATGGAGTCAAAATCAAACTTTAAAGTCAAATATTACTTTATTTAGAGCCAGCTGGATTCCGATACAGATGGTTGGGGTGATAAAGTGATAATTCGGCACTACGATCCCAAACTAGTTTTTATACCCTTGCAGAGGGTATATTGAAATTGTGCAGATGTTTGTAACGCCTAGAAGGAAGCATTTCCGACCACATGAAGTATACATATTCTTGATCAGTCAACAAATCCATGTCCGTCTGTCCGTTGGTCTATTTCTCTGCGATTTCCTCCGTCAGTTTGAAAGCTATCGCCACCAAACTTTGCACAAAGTCTTGTAGTACAAATACGCTGCTCAAGTATCAAAATCGACCATATCGGATGACTATAGCATATGGCTGTCATAGTAATGATCGGTCAAAAATGTAGTTTTAGTAACAAAAACTTTTTGTTTCCAAAGAAAACGCTTCCAAACTGTGTATTTCTTAGTTTGCTATGCTTTCCCATGATTCTAGTAAGTTTGTTCAAAATCGGACATCTACATGGTATAGCTGTCATATAAAAGTAGAGTCAGAAAAGTAGTCGTAGTGAGAATAGCTTTTTTGTTCTCAGTGGAAATGTATATCAAATTAGTTAGAACAAGTAAGGGCTCTGCAGTCGAGTGCCTCGAATACAAAAACCCTGTTCATTTCTTTTCATTTATTTGTTTTTGAGTTTTTGAATTTGAATGTAGAAGGTTTTAGTAACTGCTATTAAAGGCTCATCCTGGAAGTAGGCTACAAAATTTAGTAATTTCAGCGGCTTTAGACCTAACTAACGTCAAGCTCAATTGTTTCGCTTATAACTCCGGTGTTTTTTGTCCGATGTGATTGTACTTTTCAGTATAGATAGATATTGGGCCTAGCTTGATGTATACTAAACCACGAAACTTGAAAACTAACACTACCTTGAAAGTTGTGGATCTGACTGTGTTTTAGGTCTAGGACGTGGCAGTATTTTGGTGATAAGAGGGGGTCGGGGGGGAATTTTCCAAATCTGATACAAACTTGATCTGCGTACGACATGCATCTACCTTCATGCAAAAATTTGTGGCTCTATCTTTTATAGTCTCGGAGATCGTCGCGTTCATACAGACAGACGAACAGACGGATGGACGGACATGGCCATATCGACTCGGCTGTTTACTTTATGGTGTCGGAAATGTTTCCTTCTCCCTGTTACATGCATTCGCACAACTTCATGATCCCCCTTTTCCCAGGGTATAAAAAGCAGACCACCTTCCGCCCGACCGAGAGACGCACGCAAACCGGAAGGAATTATATAAAATAATGTTAGCTACCGGCCAAATATGTTAAAATAGAGATTTTTTAAGCAGGAAGAGAATGTTCCGAGTTGATTAAGTGGAAGAGTTTATTGTAATCAGCATAGAGGACTCGAAACGGATCATGCAAAGCATAGTTAGTACAACGTTTCGGAGAATCGGGAGACAAAAAAAAAGGGGACGATCTTCTAAAAAAAATTAGATTAATTTGGTAAACCAACTCTGATGAGTTGATTTCCCCATTAAGTTATCTTTATATGAAGATTATACCATGCATAAATCTAGGATTAATTAAAGAGGAAAGATTATTTAAAAGTAATCGTAGCTTCAGATGATGGTATTTTACCCACAGGAGTTAAGCCTATTTTATTAATGTCCGGGTAGCCAAATCAAAGTTGAGTGTCTCATGCTTGTGATTGGGGTATATCATAGTCCGGTCAAATTTGAGATTATTCTCGATGCAATTTTTATCGATAGACAAACGGCTGAATGCTTTGTTGTTGAGAAAGCCAGAAGACTTAACCACGGATCATTTCGAGCAACAAATTTGACCGGTGCTTAGCTAACCAGAGCTTTTAAGAAATGGAAGCTTAACAGGTAAGATTTAACTTGAAAACACAAATTAGTTGACCTCTAAAACGTCACTCGATTGCTATGGTACTGAAGGGTTATCGAAAAACCAAAAAACAGAGTCACTGATTGCTTGGAAATGAAGTGCAAAATCTACTAATCTATCTAATCCAATTTGGAATTGGAATTTCTAGTCTTTTTCAGAAGCATTCACTAATTTATATACTATATTAAATATTTCCCATTAATTGTAGCTTCCACTTAAAACCTAAGAAATATATTCTTCCCAAGCTGCTGACTAACAGCCTTTTTTGTAAAACTCTGACTTATTTCTGCCGGATTTCAGTCGGCCAGTGGACCGGCCAGCACTTGCGATCCGGCAGCATACATTTTGAAGTCAAAACCTTCTTATCGCCAGTTGCATGCCCTTCAAATTTCCATTCCATTGTATTGCTCCTCCAAATGGTCATGCAGCGCAGTAGTATTGTTCCATCATTCGCTGAACCCTTTCGGTTTTGTCATCCATAATATTGATGCTCGCGCCGCATTGTTGTGGCTGCCACATTTTTGGCCCCGGAGTAGGTGCCTTTATTTATGTTTATGGCTTATGAGACACAACACGACACTGCATTGCATTAGCCCCTGGTTTGAAAATGCCATTGGATTGGCCATTGGCCACAAAATAATGGCGCACAATGTGATTTTCCGTTGACATTTTGGAATTTGCTAAGCGCGCGCGCGCGTTCCTGTCTCATCAGCTTGTTAGGAGCAAGGTGGCTGGCAGGGGACGGGGGGAGGGAAAAGAGGAGGATATAGTGATGAGGTATTGGGTCAGCTTCATTAAGATTGCAAAAGTGGGTAATCCTTGAAAGTTAAGGAACAGCATGGGTATACGATGGGAAGCGGTGTGGTTACTTTAGGGTACTGCTCACGCTACCATCTCTAGTACCTATACAACGCTCAAGCGAGTCTCAAATGGAGAGAGAGATGTCCATCGCAATTGCCTGGTGGTAACTGAGTTAGTAGCTGCTCCTCGTTCCAGCCACCGATCCTCGACAGCAACAGCAACATCGACGACGACGCACGCGTGCGCATTTAACGAAATTTATTGGAGCCTCTGCTCTGGAATTTTGGGCTTGTGTTCTGTGTCTGTCTGTCACTCCGGTTTGGTTTTGGTTCGCTTGGCCAGTTTGCAGCTTCTGGCCTGCTGGCTCTCCATTGTTGCCTCTTTGATGCGATCGATTTTTAAATAAACGCGGTGACTATTTTTTTCCCCTGTGTTGCCTTCGTTTAGTCTGATGCTGCTGCTGCGGCTGTCAGGAGGAGCCTTGGGTAGAGTCAAGTTTTTAAAATATTTTATCAGTTTGTTGGAGTTTGGTGGAAAACGCTGATAACCATCGCGCCACTTTTTTTCTCCTACAGAATTTGGTTCGTTCTTCGCGTTCACTCGCGTAATGAGATTGTTTCACAGCCTTTCCAAGTTCAAATGCGAAGGAAGGTATTGACAATGTGATTAGCGGCGCTGAAGGTAGGAGGTATTTGCCTGCATTAGTCGGGGTCACCAGCTTGGTCTTTGCCAATCAAAAGACAGTTCGATTCCTGGGCATACACTTTAACTTATTTATACAACAGAGTACAACTTTGCTCACAATTTTGTATTAAATCAACATTTCTTTACATTCCTCTTCTTTCAGCTCTATTTCTGGTTCCTGCTTCACTTCCTCCACTGCCATATTCACCGAAATTGAAGTAATTCGTTCACCTGGCACCATCACATTACCCACCGAAATGGGCTCTTCATTATCGTTCCAAAAAGTGCCACAATTAGAGAGCACCAAATTCTGTTCACGATCGGTGCAACTGCAGATGCCAATCAATATCAAATTGTTATTGAGACCCACTCGTACCGGACGGCCCAGCCATTTCTTGAGACTTTCACGACCCGGCGATAGCACTTGATTTGCATTGATTGATGGATCATTGGTCAGTACGATGGGTTGAAACTGGGAGGGCAGCGATTTGTCGTCGGACATGTTGAGAAACTTTTGTTGAATCTGGTAGGAAATTCGGCTGCCTGTAAATTGAAATAATTTCCAGCGACAGTGTGAGATTGCCTTTCTCATATATGCTAATTCTCAATCCTTGTCCACAATATCAATATCTGCCAAGTGGATCTTTGTGTTGCACAATGCCAAAGCGCAAGAAAAAGTGTCGCCATCGTTTCTGTTTTTTTTTTTTCTGTTTTGGACTTGCAGTTGCAATACACGAAGGCTCCGTCCTCCAGTCCGTCCTTTGATGACCACAACAAACTGAAAGCCGGCACAAGTCCGCAGTCGTCTGCGCAACAGTTCAAAGTTTTGAGGGTCCGCTGCCAATGCCAATCGAGGCGAGGCGAACAGGCAGTTGCATGCCCCAGCCGCATCCAAAAAAAAAAAAAAAAAGAGAGAGAAAGATCTGTGATCTTGCCACAGTTGCCAGTTTTGCAGCTCCTTGAACAAAAGCGTTTTCGTCGTTCGGCACAGATCAAATTGGACTTACATTTGGCAATGGGCCTATGGGTATACACTTTTTTTCTTGGGGGCCAATGTGAACGGAATTACAAATAATTTGTGTCGTTCGTTTAAAAATTAAAGCAAAATATTTAAATAAAATAAGATTTGAAATAGTTTGGTATAACTGTGAGAATATATATGTATTTTAGGTTTACTTTTATAAATCTTTTGGAATGTTTATTCATAAAAGTCACCATTTTGATTGATTTGACTTCATAGTTTTACAGTTCTAGTATCAAAACTGTTGCCATAAGTACTTGTGATATAATGTGGCGCAGTGTGAACATAGTTTAGACTAGGGTTGCACAACAGCTACTTCTTCACACAAACAAAAAACTAAAATTAGAAAAAAACGAAAGAGTAAACCGATTACTGCCGGTTGTGTGTGTGTGTGCTTGAGGCTGTCTGATACAGCGCTCTCTGCACGTATTGTTATTGCCATCAATTCCGCAACATGCGTCAGCCCTATGCGCTTGGCTGAGGCGTTCGCGCATTACAACAACATAAGCGCATGAAGCGTATAAGGCATGGGCATTGCTGAACTAAAACATAAGCAGAATTCTTTAACGAAACAAAACTTTCGGTACCTCTGTAGAAAAAGACAATGAAATAAACCCAACCTCATTGATTTGGCTATTTTCGGAACGGCTTTGCATTATTGAAAAAAGTGCGGGCTGTTAATAATGTAAGGACTTTGGGGGAAGGACTGTCCAAGATTCAAAGTGTGTTGTTACCGAGAGTTGTCAAGCTGAAAAAATTACCGTGTGGTGCCTTTGCTGGTATTCCTTAATATGAAGTTGGTTACTACATTTTCCGATTCGAACTAATACTAAGAACTTCAGAAATTTGAAACCGACTGTTCTGTTTGAAGCTTACGCTTTCCTGTCTCTATATTATAGAAGCCTGCAAAGTTTCTTTTACTTAACATCTAAGGTTCTCGTAGTTTAGCTTAAAATTCAATCGATTATACGAAAATGTAATTATAATATCATAACAAGAAAGCAAAGCAAACTTTGTATGTGCCGAATTTTTAATACAATTGAAACCGATGGATCCTATGCTACCCGATCCAGGCGGCTCCGTCAACTTAACAGTGTGCAGTTTAAAAACGACTGCAACATTTCAGTTCGCTAGCTTCTACTGAGGGACTAGTTAGCGTAGAAACAGTCATGCTGACGGATTAACAAAGAACCATGAATAATGTAAAACTATAATTCGGTTTTTAAGTGTATAAAAATACAGTTTTGCAATTATGCAATATCAAGTGAATAATATAAATTTTAAGCTCGGTGTGGCTGTAGATGAATGGATAAGCTCTTTTCCCAACCTGCAATCAGTTGACGATATAGGAAAAAAACATGACCCTATAAAGTCTGTCAAGCCATAAAGAGCGAGATTACCAGCATGCACCAATAAAACAAACAACATAAAACGAGTACGTAAGTTAAAGTCGACCCTACCTGTCTTTGATATACCCGTTACTCGTGTAAAATAATGATTAACAGCCTCTTCTTATGTTAAGTAACAGTTCATTAACATTAATGCAAACAGTTTAACATTATGTTAGCAAAAAGGGATTGCGACTCTGAACAGTATACAACTTTTTTCGATCTTAATGAAAATTTCAGAGATTATAGATATTGAGCTCATATACATACTTCATTGAGGGGGCGAGGCAAACATTTGAAATAACTCCCATACGTACCACTACGTACTTCAACTACGATCAATTCGTGAGAGCATCAAATTCAAAAACACTTTCTGTTTGTCTATCAGCCTAGTTTCCAAATCCACTTCCACAAAAGTTTTATGATTTAGAGCAGCAATGTTCAAGAAGAGCGGCTCTCTGTAGCTCTCTGTCTCTCTCTCTGACACTCACTGAAGCATTACTTCGGCAAGCATTCGGCATGAGTTGCCTAAAGTGTTCGGCCCCTGGGGGCTATGGATGAACATCGCTGATTTATAGACCAAATCTAGTCCAAAAAATGGTTTTAAATCACAAATTTTTTGCGGAAGTGGATTTGAGATCAAGGCTGCTTTTGTATGTTTAACCTTGCTTGATGAAAGGAAAGAAAGGAACCTCTCTGATCCATTTGATACCAAGAGAGAGAGAGAGAGAGAGAAAGAGAGTGCTCAAGTGAAACCAAAGGATTTCGATTACCAGGGAACCACTCTAACTAGAGACAAAGTCAGCTTCGATATCCGATTAATGGTTGGTGGTGCAAGCCGATACTTCCCATAATAAGCTGCTATGTTAAATGGGTTATATAACCCTCATGCATTTGGAAAGTCTAGAGATAAAGGTGTACAAATGAAAATCCGGCAGGAAACGGAAAACCCATGGCAAGACATGCTGATCCCATTGATGAACCCAAATATCGGACCAATGAAGCACTTAAAACTTTTGCAAAAAGCGTATCCACTATTCTGTATGAAACTCTTTGTTGACTTTTGCTCCACTCGAAGTAAAAATGAAAACACAACAAGAGCTCCCGACATTGGCGATCGATCGCATTTGATATATTTGCTCCTCGAGCTGTTGTGCAGCAGCAGCAGCAGCAGCAGCAACAGCAACAACAGCAGCATCGGCGGCGGCGACGGCGGCAGCCGGCGACGACTTGGCCATGCAACTGTGTGTGGATTGGACGTGGATGTGGATGTGATGGCGTCGTCGACAACCATGCACTTTTTTTTTTCCACCGATTGGCTTTGTTTGGTTGCTGCTGCTGGTAGCTGGCTACACACCTTCGCAGCCTCTTTTGGACTCGACGTAGTGTTTATGTCGTTCATGTGAAATATCAGCTGCTCATGTTGAGAATGTTTGCTGCCTTGTTGCGTCTGCCACTTTTTGTTGGCCGCTGGCTTTTGCATCGTTTTGTTTATGGCATTGGCAGCCATTGGTCAACGATTGGCTGTGGCTGCAACTGCTGCTTGAATTTCAAATCTTGTGGCTTGTTGTCTTACCCACACACTTCGGCGATCGGCAATAAAGTAAATTATTTGCCATGGGACTGGCGTTTGCATTTCTATGCATAGATTTGCACCACATTAAGCCGGCTTTGGCACCCAATAAAAAGAACAAAACGCTGGGTAAATACGACTACCAGGATTTCAATTGATTGCGCCGGGTCAAGAGGGGTCATAATGCATAACACGAACTGCATTTACCTGTTTTGACCTTCACTTTCGCACTGTTGTCTTTGGCAGGCATGCGAAAGAATCTCAAAGAATGTCGGTCTACCTGCCACAACTTTCACCATTTCCGTGTCGACTAATCCGCACTAATCCATCAGAATGCTGGCTGGCTGGCCTCACGTAATGTTGGCGCAAATGCGATTTTCCCGGCAACTGCATCAATGTCAAAATATTTTCCCCCCGAGACGCTACCCTGCGGTGCGGAACGCGTGTGTTGGCACAACAGCGCTGACACATTTGCATCCCAAATCCCTCGGCCCAACAATTGCAGTTGCAGGCGAGCCAGAACACTGATTTATGATCTATACAGAATTCAGCGCCCTCATTTCACTTTCGTTGCAGTCGCCCGCCCTTTGGTGCGGATCAAACAGATAGGCCCTTCTATTCAGAAGGCTTGTGTTACGCCGCTTTCACTCGTAAATCACTCAAAGGGCAAATCCGTCTACTTCTTGACGTGTCTGAGAGACAATGGTCAAAGGAAATTTGTGGTAGCATACGAAGGCTACCGAAGTGAAAGTTATGCTTGACAAATGCAAGGGATTCCTTTTGTTTTGGGCTCAACACACACGAAACGAAAGAGAATCAATGGGTCTGCATGTAATTCGTTCTATTTGAGACTATTTACTGTACTTTACATCAACTTCAGAGATAGAGAGCTACAATTCTAGTGGTATTGTTTACTATTGTTGAAATGAGGCAGAAAAAAAAGGGGAAATATGTTGAGTATTAAAGAAAAAATCAACAACCTAACCATTTTCTTGATCATACTGCAAAACTCACTGAAAATATAGAAAATCTATGATGATTTCAAATACAATTATCCATTTGTATAGCGAACGAACGTTACCTAAATCTACCTTTGATTCAGAACAACATATTCAATTCATGATTTGAAAGTACTCCCCAAGCCCTGTTTACTACTTTGTTAAGGTGATTGAAATCAAATTTTTCTTTAAAGAGTTTTCATAATTCCTTTATCAGTTTTAAGATTTCGTATAAGAGCTTTAAGGGTGATCTACTTATACCAGGGTTCATGTCAGGACCCCCACAATATGTGTACCTACACCTGAAGACATAACCCCATCGAAATTTTATGTAAAAGGTACGAGCTTTTCTGACCTTACACTCCAAGTTCTCAAATTTTATAAGAAACTACTGCAATATTTTCGTGGCGGCATGGAATTGTATCGGGATACTATTGACTGGAGGTACATAGAGTGTTTACACGCCTGCAGTAAGTGCCCAAGACATGCCGCTCTGGATCGTAGGCTCGTAGGATCGAGGTCAATCTGCGGGTTAGCTGAACTCTTCTGGTCCTGGCTGTTAAAATGATTCAAGAGCTTTCTGGTCACTTTTAATGGCTCGACCCCATCAAAAAATTGTTAGATTAATTGGAAATAAATGCATTTTCAATAGACCCTGTCCCTTATACATTCAGAAAAAAAACCCAGAGCTTTTTATCTTTCGGTGGGTACGAAAATACTTCATTCAATTACAACATTCTTGGTTCAAGAACGATTTTTTCAATCAAATACTTGGATTTATACTACTAACTTTAAAATCATTTCGGGCATACTTGTACAGGGTGCGCCATCTAAAGTATCGGTATGGCAACACTGAATAGATAAAAAAACAAACAACCGATTGCTTTATGTTGATCTTGTTCCTTTAATTTGGTCCTGTACAATTTATTTCGACTACTTTTTGAACACAACATCAATCAAGTGGCCGCAACATATAGCAATCGGTTGTTTGTTTTTATATTTATTCAGTGTTGCCATACCGACACTTTAGATGGCGCACCCTGTAGTTTGTAACGGTCCAAGGTCCAATTTCACATCTCCTGTATAACATTATCGATCACATAATTTTACATATAACAGAGTAAATTCTGTGTAGAAGAATAGCTGTCAGCGCTTAGTCAATCTCAATTAACTTTCAAACACCCAAAAACATGCTAAACAGAAATTATGTGTACTTCAAACACTTAGAAAAAGTTCTTGGATTGAGCTTATCTCTTTCTAAAACTTATCCTAATTTGATATAGATAGGCTGGAAATATCCAATGAACATAAATTAACCAAAGACAAAGGTAGAATTACTGTAAAATTAGAACTTCAACATCGCTTCATAACAAAAGTGTTAGAACCGGTTGGGAATTTTAAGAACAGACTCGTTAAAAAATGGTTCGCTGCTCCATTGCATACTAATTAGAGCTTGTATTATAAGTCTACAAAATTATAAGAACTCGCTTTTATTTAAATTGTGTATCTTACCATAAGTACAATATGATTTTGATTCAAGAACGACTGTTCTGATTTAGAAAATATAATTTTAAGGATCGCTTTTTCGGTTTTAAAATGTTTTGTGCTCAATTAAAGTATACTCGAGATCGCATTTTACCTGACAGCTAGACTGTTTGGTCTAGAACGCAGTCAGTTAGCTAAGAATGTTTTGTATCTACAACAAAATGCCATTTCCCTTCCTGAGTCGCTAGTTACGAATTGATTCGTTTATTCTGAAAAGAAAATAAGTTGAACCATCTATTTTCCCATATATCTAAATATTCACAAACACATGTAGCCATCTAATAGCTATTGCTCAACTAAAGTGTATAAATATTTTGATGAATTTTTAGTCGATGCTACTTTATAATATTATTTCTAGCTCGATTTATGAGTTGTTTTAAATTTTTTAACAAAAATTGTGTCGTCGCATTTTTATTTTTGGCATTTATTAATGGGCGCGACGGAGAAAGAGAGTCCCAGCGAAATTAAATGCTCACCCCTTACTCACCAAACTGATCTTTCCAACTGTTGATGGCCCCCACAACAATCCGTCAAGGAGCTGTCGCAGTTTCAGCCGACTTCTGTTCTTCTTTAGATGCAGATAAAAACTTTAGCTAATTGGTGCAGTCATTTTTATGGGCCAAGAGATGGCGGTGGATGGCTTTTTGTTCTAATTTTGTAAAACGTCTCATAATGAAATGTTTTTCGGTCAATTTGGAATATGTTGTCATCTATAAAACAAATTTATGACAAACACTGGGTCATAAATATGCTAACTCTTAGATTTAGTTTTATCTAGCCAACCCCCGCCCCACCCAAAAAAAAAAAAATGAAACAACAAAATCATCTACTGACGAAACTGTAGAAAACGGCGACAACTCGACGCGACTCAAACAAATTATAAATAGTGGGTGTTTGCTTATTCGATTGGCTTGATTGTGATTTACAGCAATTTTGATATTTATTCAACAAAGATGAAAAAATAACAAAAATATTTTATATGCATAAGCACAAATGTGTGTTTACTCGTTCGTTTTATTATGTAAAATGCCTTTCGCGGCTCATCAACTTTAAATTATGCAGCAATCAAACATTGAAATCGGCGCCACTTTTATACCCACCTTTCTCTAGGCCGCTCTCGCGTTCTCTTTCTCCTCATTTCTGTCCGCCGAGCCCATTCTTTTCTACGGCCCGGCACTAATAAAGTCATTCACGCTGTTTTCCCCAATTGCAGGCCAAATTAATTGCAAAAGAAAGCAAATGCTGTAAAAATATTGTTGGCAAAGTGTCGACAGTGGTGCGAGACTATGAAGAAAGTTCGCCAAAGTATGTCTTTCACTTGATTGCTCTGCTGTTAGACTCCCACTCGATACATTCAATTCTCGGCACTTATTTTTTATGATTATAGTATGATTAGTCTGTTTTTTTTTGCAGATAAACCATTTGTACTTCAAACCTGGTATTGTTATATTTTAATGACACTTGGCTTTTCGATAACTTATCGAAAGTAAAACTAGCGAAAGCAGCTAAATGTGACTCAGTGACGAACATTTGTTGAGGCAATGTTTTATGTTCCTTCATCTATATCTTCCCACTTCATATTATATTAAATAAGAATAATGAAATAATAGTTTGAGTTCAGTATTTATGTTGTATGTGTCTTAACTCAACATTTTGTTGTGTACCCATGATTTACCTAACAATCTGGGTGAATATGCAGTATTGATTATCGATAACTGACTCACAATGCCTTTATGCTTAACGAAATAAAGTTTGCATACTTTGAAGGGCATTAATCACGAATAATTTGGTATGTATACAAATAGTATGAGTCTACGACAGGCGCAAATGTAATTTAAGTTAAATAAAGTAAAAAAGAAATTAAATTAATATAATCTTATTCCTTTTAGGACGCTTTATCATATTTTGTATGGCTCCTACACAGTTATTTGTACGCTTATGTGACAGATGGAAAGACAAATGGCAGATACATTTATACAACGATTTTAATCGATGTTTTCATTAAAAAGGGGGCAAAAGATGGATGTTCAAGGCAGCTTTACATCCTATCTAAGTTCTAATTTGGTTCCTCTAATGCAACATTTACACTACACTGAGTTTGCTATCGAAATCGCTATCGCCGCAATAACGCAGAACCTTTAATATTCTGCAAAATTAACCACGGCGACCTAGAAGAATTTGGACGCTAATTCTTCCTTGCATCATTTCAAAATATATTTATATTTTAGCTTAACATCTGCCATTTTAAATTTTGTTGGAGGCGGCAATATCAACAGACTGTATAAAATTGTTAGTTTTCTCCTGAAGGAACAAAAATTGACATTTCATTATCGTTATTGACGCACATAATAGGCAGCTTGTAGATGCCAAAGAACACGGGAACCAACTTGAAGGCACCCCACAGCAGACCGTCCAATTTGATCCTAAGATTATACTTCTCAATATCCATCGCGTCGTTTTCTTCATCCCAGGGATTGACATCGCACTACTGAAGACTTGGGAATAAAGGTGGGATTCTTCACTTTCTTAACAATATATGCAGCTCAGCTTTCTCATCCTCCTGATCATCTGAAGCGAAGGTTTCACATCATTATCGGCAGCCTCTATATCGGCAGGAGATTTTACAGCTGTTTGTTGTTGTGCTAGTGACGATATTTGCGCGATAGGCAGGAATGGGCAACACTTATCGAGTACACAGACAACACTTATCGAGTAGAACGAGTAAATGCACGTGCATCCAAACGAAACTCAACTTTTTGTCACCACTATGGCCCTATACTTTTTGTATGGGGAAAAAGCTGCTTGTTGCCGCTTAACGCAAAACGCATAACGCAGTCCTAGTGTAAATAGCCTATAAAGTTGTGGGATTTGGAGAGCTTAAGTTTTCGTAACAGCTTATAAAATGTATATAAATTTTTTTTTAATTTTTGCTCCCAATCACACGACGCCAATCCAGCTCCACTTTACCCCTACCCAGTGGCGCTGGGCTGAATGTGGTCGGTCGAAATAATGCATTACGTACGAGCCACAATGTAATGCATTACCCATGAGATTTTTTTTCAGCGCATTTGTAATGGCTCGAGAATTTCTGCCTTACAATATGGTAAAAGAATACGCTTGTGTAATGGGGACCCATTACTTTCTGCATTACAAAATTCAATGAACTCATGTGCCGTGCGGAAAATTTGGCCATTTCTTAAGAAAGTAAGGCAGGTTGGGTTTTTGAATGCATACAGGCGAGAGGTAATGCTTTAATAATGAGCATTTGCGCCACTGGGTAGCTGCAGTCTCCAACTCTCAATTATCTTGCAGTTTTGCTCTTTTTCCTCTTTTGTTTCAGTTTGCTGGGTCTGACCCAGCAGCAGTTGGACTTCCATTCCGCCCCCCAAACACGATGCAGGCGACAAACGTAGCCCCATCCATCCGTCAGTTTTTAATACTTTCCATTTGTCTTTTTTTTTTTTTACTTGTTATTTATTGGCTGTGCCTCCTTTTTGTAGGAGTTGACATGCACTTGTCATGTGTTGCCCAACCGAAAAATATGCAAAATTTCTGTTGCTCGAGTGCAATTAATGAAATGCTGGCGCTGCTCTGCCAGTGTTAATATTTGCATAAATTAATGTTCGATGAAGGAATGCGGACGTGGCAGACTACCAGCAACATGTTGCGGGGAGGGCGGGAGCAAATTGTGTAAACTTAGAGATGTTTTTTATGGAAGTGTACAGTGGTGATTCCACCCAGTGATCTCTCTCTCTCTCTCCTTTTCTGTGTCATTCCCCAAACACTCAACTGTCTATCCCACCTAAGCTTGTGTAAACTTTTCATGGACTGACAAGCGAACATGCCAGGCATTTGCCGCATACACCAGTACACATGTCGGCATTCTATTTTCATTTCAAACAGAATTAAATAAATATTGTGCCAATTTAACATAATGATTTATTGGCTTATTTATTTTCTTAAAATATTTTCCTAGCAAAGTTCTTTCATAACAGCAGCAGACTGAAGCTGAAGTAGCAGCGCCCACGCGGCCAAGCAAATCCGCTGTGTCAACAGAAGTGATGCCGATGTGGTTGTGGATGATGTTGATGTCTTCGAACTGTGGGCACTGGGAAGGCAAAACTGCAGCGGTTCAGATATTGACATATGCCATTGGACCCCAACCCGAATCCCAAATGCGGAAACTCATTGGCGTGGGCTGGCTTCGGCGAGAGAGTTATGTTAATTGCTGACACGTCAATTTGAATCACGACTTACACTTGTCTCCCGCCTGCGGCCCAAATTTACGACTCGCCGGGTGAAAATCGCAATTATCGTTTTTTATTATGATTTAATGGTCAAGTCACAAGAAGAATTCTTCACACAGCGGGCGAAATGCTTTCCATTTGCCTTCACTTTCTTACATATATTTTAATTTTTATTAATTTCCACGCATCATCGGCAAATATTTTATGATGATGGAAGCGTTCTTTTCACTTTTCACTCGCCCGTAATTGTTGTCGCTCGCTAAGAACAACAAGTTAATTAATTTGGCTAAATGATTTTGCTTAATGGGTACAACATGTTTAATGGGATTTTCGGCGCTTTTGTCAAATATGTCTGCAGACACACAAAGTGACTAACAAGAGAGATTAAGAGAGAGAGAGAAAAGGCGGTGGGTGGATATTGCATACCCTGCAGGTTAATATTTAATCATCAGACTTAACAGAAAGTCAATCTTTTAGATCCACATTCTAAGTGAAACTAGTTTGGCAATGTTCTGAACAGAAACAAACAAGAAGATCAGATTGTTTTCAGTGTTGTTCGAGTCGTACTTATGTTTCGAAGCTCGTTTTAGTGGGTGTAAAATAAACAAATCCCCACACCCCGAAAAAAGTAGAACCAATAACTTAAGAACAAAAGCTCTTGGAAAAAAATTGATTTGCTCTTGAATTTTCAAGAATTTCGCTCTTGAAGTCGAGCTTAATACGTTCTCAGCTTGGTGCTTTTAGGCGAGGGAAGTGAGTTACAGAAACTGAGAGAGAAGAGCAAGCACATTTGAGGGAACAGCGTTGAAGCTGCTCCTACAGTTTTGTATTTTATGGAAGAGGGGTGTGTGGGGAAGCTATCGAGCGGAGAGCGTAATGGATTTTTGCACTCATGTTGCTATGGAATTCCCAACCAGTAATGGTTGTGCTGGCATGGAGAGACCTCTGTTCGACTGATAGTTGACAGACAAAGACTGATGCTGCTTTGAGGTGTTGAAAAGTTGCAACATGGCTCAACAACTAATTTTCCATGAAATAAATTTAAACAAAATGAAAAAAATCTTCTGATTTTGAATTGTTGTATGGTTGAAATCAGTGAAGTTCTTAATTTAAGAGTAAACGATCTTACTCTTCAAAGTGATGAGCTCGGGATAATAGTAAGAGTTTTCTCGGTTTTTGACAATGCTGTTTGCCCTTGATTCAAAATTGAGCAATCTTGAAAACGAGTATGTTTAGCACTTGATCCAAGAACACTTGATTTGATTTGAGAATGATTCGTACTTGGATCAAGTATTAAAGCTCTTGGTTCAAGAAAACCGGGATCAAAAATGCATAATTGGATTAAGAATTTCGCTCTTGGATGGAGAATTTTCACTCTTATCGAACTATTGAACTCGAAAATTCTTGATCCAAGCATATAATTCTCTATTTTTTCTGTGAGTGCAACTAACCCCACCCAACATTTGGAAGATCATTTTAGCAAAAATCACCTTGATGAGTCTTTTACATTCAAAGAGAGAATACTGTCATGTGCGATTCAAAGAAGACTCAATATTGATGTTTTATTGAAAAACGACTCGGAAAATGCTCTCGAATGACTCGAAAATGAGTCTAAACTGATCAGTAGAACGGTTTAAAGGCGACTCTCTAAGAAGAGTCGCGGCTAGGGTACCATTTCATCCCAAAAACGAGCGCATTGTTGACTATGTTAATAAGCCATAGGACTCGAAAATGACTCGAATGTGATAAAAAATTTAATGAAATTTTTGCTGGGACTTGACAAAGTAGCATTGCTTCTCAAAGTGGTAGGCAATCTTATCCAATGCACAGTGGTACCAAAGATAATTTTTTTTAATCTCAGTCATTGACTATAAAACTTCGTCAAATTAATCGATTTATTTCTAATTTTATCTCCCTCCAACGGCTTCTCTTTTTAAATTTCTTTAAATATAGTATTCTTTTTATACTTTTTACAAAATGTACACAGAGTATATTAAGTTTGTGCAAAAGTATGAAACAGCCAGAAAGAAGCATTCCACTTTCTTATTTGTTTTTGATAATGAGGGGCATAAAGAATTGGGATTTGTGTGTTCGGCTTCTTTCTTTTGTACAAAAAATAGATGAAATGTTCCATCCGAAACAAAAGTAAGTGCTCCAAAATACTCGAAATAATCAAGCTGGACGAGTTTTTGCTTACCGCTTTATTTGGTTACTGTGGAAAAGGTCATCTGGTATGATCTGGTATCATCTAGTATCAAATACAAGACGATGCGTTCAAAAAGGAGGATCATTTAAGATCTAAAGCTTAGACGCAATTCTTTATGGAAATTATCCCAATAAATACTTTAAGAAATTTATTTAACAGACAACAATTAATTACTGAACTACGATCAAATATCATAGACGAACAATTGTAAAAGGACGAAGAACTAGAATACGCTTTGCTCGTTTTATTATACTAAATTTGACAATATTATTACCATATTACCATAATTATCTTTAACAAAAGCACAGTTCAATAATGCAAAAAAAATAAAAAAAAAACACGAGAAGTGTAAGCTATCTTCGTCTGTGGCGAAGTTTTAATACCCTTGTAAGAGGCCGCTTAAACATTTTCAATAGTAATAATATTTTTCTCACTAAGACCCATTTTCCGACCGATCGTTCGTATGATACTATATGATATAGTCATCCGATTTGGACAAAAATTTTTAGAATTGGGTTAAAGCATGTGAAACAAAAAAATACAAAAATACTACTTTTAAAAACAAAAAAAAATTTCCAACTAAGACTTTTTTTTAGACATATCCAATTTTCATCAAACTTTCAAAAATTATTTTAAAAAAACTGTAAAACCTAGGAACACAAAGTTTGGAGACGTTTCCATCGAAAAGAAAAAAGTTTTTCTCACTAAAACTAATTTTCCGACCGATTGTTCCTGTGAGCGCTATGAGATATAGTCATCCGATCCAGTCAGTTCCGACATATTAGTAGCGTACAGCAAAAAGAAGACTCTGTGCAAAATTTCAGCTCGATAGCTTCAAAGCTGAGAGGCTAGTTTGCAGATTGCAATCAGTACAACAATATTAGCACAACAAATAAGCAAGACATCAGATTTTTTTTACGATATCATAATATTTGCGTTCCCAACATTAAATCGGAACTATTAATGGTACTTAAAGAAAAGAGTATTATTATATTCCGAAACTTATTCGAACTTCTAAGACTTAAAGCAAAGATAAGCCCCAAACCGTTGTCATAGCTGTTTGAAGGATTAAAGGATGCTGTTCAAATCGATTTTTCTATCCAAGTCACAGGGGTGTCGAAGTGCCAACAACAAAACGCTGGTAAAAGACTCATTTCGTAATCAGATAACATACATTTATTAACATTTTTTGTTTGCTTATTCCCAATTGAATGGGTCAAATCTTTCGCTTTTCTATTTGATATTGGTGCCCACCGCTGCTTGTTTTCTCAAAACCCTTTGCAAATATCAAAACTTTTAAACTATTGTGTTATCCACTTACATTTTGTTTTAACAATCTTTATCTAAATACGATATTAAAAGCTCTATCAATAGTTTTCCCAGTTTCAGCAGCTAGAAATTTTATTTTTACAGCGAGTTTTTAGAAAACGAGCCACTGTGCACAATAATTTAATCATTATAATAGGCTGAAGTCGGGGGGCTGTCCTGTTAATATCTAGATATTTTTGAAAAAACGATTGCAGTTGCAATGTTGCCAGGGAAATTTATGATAATATTACTATTTAATAGCGGTTTCTTAAAATAAACTGTGTCTTCGGAAGCGCAACTGTCAACAGTTCATAATAAAGCTTTGCTTCTCACTTATTCAGGGTATGCCAGTTTCGATTTGATGCTCATAATTGCCACTTCCTCCCACCCCACCCTGCCCTCATTTAAATTTTGGCACACACAAAAAAAGTGTCAAAATGACAACTGTCAAATATTTTCAGCTGCGAGCAAATGTTGAAACTCATTAAACAAAACGACCAAAAACGACATCGTCGACGTCCAACACAAAGTTGTCTCTAATTAGAAATAAATCGAAAATGTTTGCCATTCGTTGTAGTTATGCAACACAAATGGACAAACAAACATATTTTGATGGCAATGCTCAAATTCACAAAATTCAAAAGCCATTTCCATTCATTTCATTTTTGTTGTTGTTGTTATTATTTTTTTTCTCGCCGGCAATTTTCAAAATATCAACTGTCAAATTTTTGCTGCTAAATGTAACTCACATTCTGTATGACACTTTAGCCGGGCCGCCACAAAACCGGAGCGCATCGGCCAAGGCGTTCAATTTGAAAAAGGGGGGGGGATTGTAAGCCTCTGGCTTGCTTGCCAGCTACACATGTAAATGGAAGGGCATTTTAGACTGCCATTTGCCTTGCTGACAGTTTTTTGACACAGCTGAAAAATCTGCAAATTTTGACTCTTTTTTTTTGTTTCTAAAATAGCAATTCCGTTTTGTCAACTTTTGGTTTTTTTTTTGTTTGTCAATTGTGCGAGTGTGTGTGGGGAAGGGTGGGGGGTGGGTGGTGGGGGTGTGGCACGTGTAATTACGGTCGACACTTTAGCCATGTTCACTGTTCAAGGCTACTTAGGAGCAGAAGGGGTAACCATGTGGGTGGGGAAGGGATGTTGATGAGTTAGAAAAAAGAAGATTGCTGACTGGCGTGAAAGGGATGGGGGTGGGGGTCCTTTAATTTGACATTTCATCTGCAAGTGCAAGCAATCCAAATGGTTCCATGCAGACAGAAATTATTTTACATTTTGGTAGTACATTTGTATGGTGAGTACGAAAATTCTTAATTCAAGTATAAAATTATTATTTCAACAATGATTTTTTCCAACCAGAAGTCCTTGATTTCAAATTATTTTTATGGAATTTTTTTCAAACATTTTTAAAGTCGTATTGATTGAAGTTTTTAAGTATTTCATGGTCTTAAGTCTAACCCGACTAACTCTTAAAATAAGTACCTTATATTCTTTGTTGAAGTCTGATGAATTCTGAAGTGATTCTTGAAACAAAATAAAACAACTTCTGATAAAATGTTTTTATACTCTGTACCAAAGATACATAGAGTATTATAAGTTTGTGCAAAAGTATGTAACATCCAGAAGGAAGCATTTCCGACCCCATAAAGTATATATATTCTTGATCAGCATCAACAGCCGAGTCGATATAGCCATGTCCGTCTGTCTGTCTGTCTGTCCGTATAAACGCACAGATCTCAGAGATGTTAAGAGATAGAGGTTTGACATGTATGGGACATATGCTTCTTATACTTGCAGGCAGATCAACTTTATTTTCATTTTGCGACACGCCCCCACCCGCCCCCGCAATTTGAGAATAACGTCATATCTCCCACAGTTTTATAGATAGAAGGTTCCAACCTTCTGGACATATTTTCTAATAAAAATTGTTGTTCGATTTGCCAAAGGAATGGTAAAGATCGGATGAACCGTTGCCGAGATATCAAAAGACTGTTCGCTGCTGCAGCGCAGTAGCAGCGCTGCTTTCAGCTGCTACTGCAGCATCAAAATGCTGAGCGTATAATTACATGTTAATGTCGGGTTTGACCGACTTTCTTTCTTGTTTTAAATAAGGAAATGGAAATTCATTTACCGCTATGTTTGAAACCGAAAAACCAGGACAATTACTTTTTAAGCGGGTTTGTATTGGATGACAATGTTTTTATTCTGAAATCAAAACAGACACTTGGAGTATATTTTGCACAATTGGTGTGGGTCTTGATATGTAAAGCAAATCAAAAGATCCATAAATCGAGCTAAATTCAGTCTCTTCTAAATTCTACTTAGATGGGTATTTCTGAAATCAAGTCGATATTTTGATCTCGAACATGATGATTTGATTGAATTGATCTCGAACATTTGTTAAGAGATATTGCTTAGGGAAATAATTAAACTCAAATATTGGACTAAGCTTTAACTGTATGAGATAACATTGAAATATATTAAGCTCTTTGAGCATTAAAAACCAATAGTGTAGGTTAATAAAGGCACTGCTCGACTTCTATATACCCCTTACTCGGTGGAATTAAGGTGTAATACCTCTGTTTAAATGTTAATTAACAGAGTATTTGCATTAATATAACCATATCAGCATTATGCTAGCAAGCAGTGCAAACTGCTCTGAAAAGTAGGCTACGTTTTGTATAACCTTTATGGCTATTCCATTTGTTGTTCGATTTTTCTTAGAATTTGTAAGATTATAGAAATTATAGAGTCTATTGCAAAGCAAAAGATTCCATTTTGTGACTTATGGAGTTGATAAGATTTATCACACATTTTAATATCTCAGAATCCTCGAAAATTCCATACAAAAACGAAGTGCCAACTCCAAATCTCATGCCCATTTTCATATAAATTACCTGCCCTTACCAAAAAACGCTTCTCTTAAATCCGCCAACTGGAATCGTAAATATGAATTGTTAATGCCTTACCACAAAACGTTGGAAGCAGGAGAGCAGAAACTCCCAAGCATCATTTCAAAATAAAGTATCGTAAATTTCCAAGTTAACATCAAAATTGTGAAAATTATGTACAATTCCCAGCAAACAGCAGCAACATTCATAACCAAATTTATTGCAAATAAGAAAAATGTCCGCCATACGATAGACATACTCGCACACACACACACACAGATCGAGAGACAGGACATGGCGACTGGGAACAGAACTAGCCACAGCACAACCAGCAGCTTCTCTGCTCCTGTGGTCAGCACAAAATGTAGAAAAATAGATGAAAAGCAAAGCATAAAAAACATAAATTCCACAAGAAAAACCCAAACCAAAGAATAACACATAGCATAAAAAGCAACAACAGCAACGAAAAAAAAAAAAAAATCTAAAATGATGAAAGACAAACATGCGCCACCAGGATAATGGACACGAAGTTAGGGAGACGGGAAGACGGGGACGGGGGCTGCGGGTCGAGTGGAAAAAGGACACATTTTGTGGGTGTTGTGTGCGCACAAAACTTTTGCTCAGCCCAGCCACGGAGTGGGAGAACCTCGGGTGGTTTCCATCAAAACAAACACTTGACGAGCACAGCCAGTCCTAGACCCGAGAAGAGAGACACAAAACTTGGACTCGGGCAACATTGGGCACAAACGGATGTGCTAGAGGGGCGGCTGACCCGTGTCGAAAGTGTTGGAATGCTATGCCAGTTACATTCTTGCGGATAGGCGACCGAAATGAACGAAATTGGGTGGGTTCAAGGAGGTGTTCAGGGCGCAAAAAAAGGGGATGTCCTACCATGCAGGGCCATTTGGCATTGGAAATTTGATAGTCATACGAGTAATGGGAAGGAAATATTAGAAAACTGAAGCGTTTACTGGTGTCGTTGATGTGCAGGTAGCCAGTTAATCGACTTTTCAAATCACAAGCTTCATAGCCGGAATTTCTCAGAAATCATCTAAGTTAATATAATAATGGAAATGTTTAGTTAAGTACTTTCCCAATTGAAAACAGGTTTCGAGTAATGTCGATTTGCTGACAGACTAAAGGTGAAAATCGACTTTCTCAACAATCTCATATTCTCACCATGCAAAGGACCCGGGCCTAGCCGGGTACAGACCGTGTATATACGACGAAGCAAGAGATTATAATGCTTTTGATGAACTATTGTAAGATAAGATGATTAATTTTACCTTGTTTGGTGTGGTTTTCAATAGAATAGATAGAGGAATGTGTATATTTTGTACCAACAGAGGGAGGAGTCTGTTCGGTTTAAGGTTCAAATGGTCTCAAATCTGTGAACTGGTTTGGTTTCAGTGACCCTGAGAAACCCGAAACGAACTAGTTCAGCGACTCGATTCTAGATTAGACTGCAGGCTTGCACAAATCAAAAACCAAATTTGTGCTGCAATCGGTACACAAATAAGTGGTAGAAATATTTTAACTGTCAAGCTTTTATCATAATTTTTGCAGCCAAGTATGTTGTCTTCTTCAAGATGAACAATGAACACAACCCAGGACCCGTAAGCAGTATTCACAACATTGGCAAATGAGCAGAGAAGAGATACGGAGTGATATGTCTGCTATTCGGTTTTTCAATTACAAGAACAGGTTCGGTTGTGAACCACTGGCTCGGCCCATTGCATGGTTTTGGGAGCTAACTAAACAGCGGATTCGGTTCGGTTCAGTGGTTCATAAAGGCACATTATGAAAAATTATGATTTCTGTTGTCTGAATGTGACTTTTGCAAATTAAATTCCGAGAAACCATTCAACAAACAACAATAAGTGACTATACACAACCTCCAAAGGGACCAGAGTCGAGCTTTTCGCTCAATCTCTTCCCACAGGGAACCCACAACGCCGAATCCGAAAGGCAGAGTTTTGAGAAGCTTTTTCGCTGGCGGCTTATAAGTTCCTCAAGAATAAAACTTAATCATTAACAACTTATCATTAACTTAAGCACAGTCGGCAATCACACTTACCGCCGTGCCACTAATCTTTAACTAAACTTTTCGAATATCTTTAAAATTCTTGACAGAATGTTCAAAAGTTTTGATGTCGGATTTGCAGGATTCGTCAATAGATTCCTAAAGAAAATTGTCTTAAAAAAACAATTAAAATTCCCAAAAATTAAGTATCATTGCTAGAGGAAAACGATTCACGCCTGAAACATTTTTTACACTGAAAAACAGGCATAAAAGCCGGCCGAACCGAACCGGTTTTCTATGTGGTTTTCGGTTCGGTTCAGAATTTCTAAGAGGAAACCGGTTCGGTTCAGAGCCAGCTTGCCATGCTGCTTTTCAGTGTAAAAAATGCTAAAAGAATGCTCTGTAAGGTTTGCCATTTTCCCATGAACAGACTTACAAACGAACAGGGGTTGCAAAACATTGAATTGTGTTTCGCAACTTACGTCTATTTTATGGTAGTCATAATCGACCCACCGAACGGGCTATTTAAGCTATTTATTGTACATTAATCCAAATCAATTCAAAACTTGGGATTGTCCTTTATGACCTCGGTATGAAACATTTGAGTATAAAGCCGTCTTCGGCTAGAAAAAAATTTGGTGGTTGACCTGAAAAATGCACTGTATGGAGCGGTTTATAAGCCAGGGGGTATCATTAGGCCGTCCTTTTTTAAAAATAAAGAAAATCAGAACGTTTAGTCCAGTAACCAATATTTTTTTTTGGCCAAAATGCAAGAATTGGACTTGGACATTTCGGAATTAATTAAAAAATAATTAAATAAAATACAGAAAAATTTATGAAATTTATATTTGAGTCGATAGAACATTCTTCATGATATAAAGATCTATATAAAGATTCTATATAAAGATGATTTCATTTAAGTCTCACCACGCAGCTGCGCCTCAAATGGTTGATCGGCTGGGTCCAATTTTGGCCTATTCTCTCCAATGTATCGGCCGGTTTGTTACGAATAAACTCTTCAATATTGGCTTCCAGTGCATCAAATGTGGCGAGCTTGTCGCCTTGACATGCGCCTTCACATTACCCACAATAGTTTAAGCAGGCGGCGAATTGACCAGCCCCAATTTTGAGATAAACTGTTAACCGAACTCTGCTTTCAATTGGTTCATTGATTCGCATGCTGTGTGGCTGTGTTGTTGAAACCAAATGACAGCCAAGTCCAGTTTTTCCATTTTTTGCAAACAAAAGTTTGTAATCACGTCACGTCACGTTCCTGCCTTCGACATCTTCAAAAACCAGCTACCAGCCCATAATCCACAATTAACAGTGCATTTTTTAGGTTGCATTGAGAGTTCTTGTAATACTTCTAACTTATAGAACAAACTGAACATGTTTGACAATAACAAAATGGCTAAAAAATCACCCTTTATATGCTGGACCAGCATCTATATCCGAGTTGATATAGACGGAGGTACCCGAAGACATTGTGAGACGAGAAAGCTAAGCTAACTTCGACTGTGCCGAAGTTTTTATACCCTTGCAAGTGCTCGCTTGAATATTTTCAAAAAATACTCTTTTTGCCATCTTTTAACCGATCGTTCGTATGGGAGGTATATGATATAGTCATACGATTTGGCCAAAAATTTTTAAAATTATGTGAAAGCAAGTGAAACAAAGAAATACAAAATTGCAGGATGCTACCATTAAAAACACAAAAGTTTTTCTAACTAAAACTGTTTTTCAGACATATCTTTTGTATGGCAGCTATACCATATTGTTGTCCGATTTTAATAAAACTTGGTAGAATTATAAAAAAAAACATAGAAAACCTAAGATTACAAAGTTTGGAAACGTTTCCGTTGAAAAGAAAAACGTTTTTCTCACTAAAACTAGTTTTCCGACCGATTATTGCTATGGGAGCTATGAGATATAGTCATCCGATCCGGTCGGCTCCGACATATTAGTAGTGTGCACCAAAAAGAAGACTCTATGCAAAATTTCAGCTCGAAAGTTTAAAAACTGAGAGAATAGTTCGCGTAGAAACAGACAGACAGGCAGACAGACAGGCGGACGGACGGACAGATGGACGGACAAAGCTCAATCGACTGAGCTCTTCACCCTGATCAAGAATATATGTAGTTTATGGGGTCATAAATAAATATTTCAATGCATTGCAAGCTTCTGGGCAAAATTATAATACCCTTTGCAAGGGTATAAAAGGAAGATGCTTCGGAAGGAATTATTTCCAAATAGTTCAAAAAAACTATTTATAATGTATATAAGATATAGGAATTTCCTTGGAATGCAGATTCTAAAGACTTTTACAAAATAGATCAGGACAGTGAGTGTAAAGAAAGTAATTAGGAATGCAATGTACTTGAAAAGTAATCTAATCTTAGTAAATGTTTGATTTGATTAGATGAAAATAATCAAATTTAAATATTTGAATGTAAGAATTTTGATATCTTAGAACGTGGTCAAATCCAGGAGTTTATAAAACTCCTGAACTCCCCCACATTTCATACACACACACACACACAAACCAAATTGACAACAAATATGTAAGAATAAAAGTTTTTTTTTGTTATGTTTTCTCCCCCCCTTTATTTTTCGTCCTGGCAATTTGTGTTATTTGTCCATAAACTTGATGGCTGTCCCGTTTTGTTTGACATTCCGCAGGACACGACCAAAGTGGAGAGCCAAGAAGTGGGTGGCATATTTTATTTCTCCTAATGACAGCGCACAAAATGTCTCCAAGGACCAAACTGGTCGAGCAGCCAAGAAAAGTGCACATAAAATGTGAAATTTATGTTTTCGGCTTTCCTTTGTTTTTACTCAAATCGTACATAGATTATACAGAATTATGACGGGCGCGTGTCTATCCATCGGGGCAGGACATTGGACGAATAAGGGATCCGCCAGTCGTTATCGTTGTTGTCCTGGGCAAATAGTTTTCATAAATTAAGTTTATTTCGTTTGGTGGAGCCGAGTCGTGCCATTTCCCCCCCCCCCCCCCTCAAAAAGAGCTACATATTTCTTTCCTAATTGTGCGACATTTTCGTTTTCGTTTCGTCTTGCGACGTAAATTGGAGCACTTTGCGTCGATTTGCAACGATTTTGGGTGGAGAGGAATCCATAAATTCATATTTATGGGTGGGTCCGACCCAGACCCACTGCTCTTCAGCTGTCAGGATGTGAACGAGTATGTCGCCTGTCAGGCAGTGACATCATAATAGTATGTCCTTGTCATCTACGCAAAATGCAGTGCCAAAAACGGTGCTGCCACAAAAACCAGGCAAATTTTCTGCCCGTCATAAATCAAAAAAGCGCCGCATGACGAAAAAGCTAAACAAAAACAATTAGAAATAAGTGCAAAAACTAAACGCACGAGGCCGGGCCGGGCCAGGCTCCAGGCCAGGCACCGGCTCTGGCTCCGGCTCCATATGCCAGGCATAAATAAACAATGCAACAAAGGACGAACAAGGACAACGACAACATTTCATCAACGCAAACGAGCGAAACGTTTATCAACTGCTCAAATGGCCATTAAATGTATGTGCATGTGTGTGTGTGTGTGTGATGGGCTGGCACCAGCGCCCAGGACCTGGTCTATCTGCCAGGACATTCATCAAACGATAAATTGAGTGAATGACTTCATGAGTGCGTTTGCAGAGGGGCGCACTTCCTCACTTCCGTTGACAATTGGCCATGTCCATGTGGTCCTTGTTGCAGCCACGCCCACCAAAAAAAAAGACCCATTTTGAGCAACTGTCTGGCAGAGTGTGCAATTGTTTCTCTGATTGGTATTCATCCATGGTCACATGGTCATATGGACATGGACATGGACACGCTGCAGCTCTGTGCCATCCTCTTTCTCTCCTCTCACATTTTTTGGGACGCCTTTCGCCTGCATTTGGTCCTCGCCGCCTTAGGCCACATTCATCATTCGGCGCTTGACGTGACTTTAGTGTTTTAATGGACTTCACTTGTCCGCTTTGATCACACACTGGCCAAAGGACTCTCGGCCATTTCCTTGGCTGCATTGTTTGTCTACGTGCTGGCAGTTGAGTTTGTCAGTCTCTGCTTTATGGCCATCGCATTGAGTCATTTGCATCTTTATTCGGTGTCAGAGGCGTGTGCTTATCTGTCCGACGAGAATTGGGGCGCCAAACATTTTTTGGAACAAACTGAGCAGCGCGCTTGGGAGTATTTTTTGAACAAATTAAAGAAAAAGGAATGAGCATCTAAATTGTGGGTAAAAGGTGAGAGCTTTAAGGAATGCCAAAGTTTTAAGAAATGGTAAATATTTTCTAATCTTGGGGTACTTTAATGAACTATGATAAGTTTAGCTGTTCAATATTCAAGAATAAAACTGCATTTCTTCACAACAAGTTAAACCTCAAAGTAAGTCAAAAGAAGAAAATAGTTTTAAGACACTTGAAACCATTTGTTTCTATGGCAGCTGTGAGAAAAAGTCATCACAGTCATCTATCCAAAATCGCAATGCTCAGATTTAAGTATATTTAAGTATTTATGATATATTACTAGAAGCCATAGACTCGTTAATAATGATCCCCACAATTTCACTTAGCTCTGCACACATAAAGGACTGAAAATTAACCATAACAACCGGTTTTTAAATGTAATTCGGGTATTAGAAAGAATTTGAAAATATTCAAGGTTTCTTCAAATATAAATACAATTTTTACCTTGACCGTTTCCATTACTTTAGCCAGACTTAGAAAAAGCTAAAATAGTATTATTTACGTTCCAATCTCTAATACGTTCTTTCGAATTATGTCCAAAAGTCAAAACTCTCAAGAAAAAATTTCTGTTTTTACAAAGAAAATGTCTAAGATAATAATCCGGCCTTTAAAGATCTCCAGAGAGCAATTTCAGAATATATGTTGGCAACAAAAAATTACACAAAATGGCCAACAATCCTAGAATAGATAAATCTCTCTAATCAATCAAACTCGCCACCATATCCTCAGATGTACCGAATACCTTAAGAATAACTTTATATCGGCGCCTTATTATGTATGCCAACAATACCTTAAGGCATTCAAAACAGTTAAACAGACAACTAGCATACCATTTTGTATGGTTTGAGCCAAGTTAACGCCCTATTGGGGGTTTCAATTAATGAGTCAATTAATTGAAAGCTTTCATGTGGTGAAATTTAAATTCTACAAATGTCTGCAATGGCGCTAGCTCACTCACGTCGCCGAGTGCAAAAGTTGAACACCCAGAAAAAAGCACAGTGAATAACTTAAGAACGAACGAAAAATATATTCGCTCCTGTGTTTTTACACAGAAAAAAAAAATCTGAAATCGGTCCGAAACGGGAATGAAAACAGGGTAATCCCGGAGCAGTCTACAATTAATGCTGTTTTTTGGGATTGAAAAAAAAAGTGGGAATAAAATCAACAAGAACAAGAATATTCGGGATTACCCTGTTTTCAATCCCGTTTCGGATTGATTTCTTTTTTCTGTGTAGGCAAGGAGAGTGAGGTAAAGAAACGGAGAGGAGAGCAAGCTCATTTGAGGGAATACATCGTTGAACTCGCTCTCTCAGTTTCGTTTTTTATGGAAGAGGGTTGGGTGGGGAAGCTATGGAGCGTAGCTATGCACTCATGTTGCTTTGGAATTCCCAACCAGTTATGGCATTGCTGGCATGGAGGGACGGCTGGGCGCCTGACAGTTGACAGGCCAATAACTAAGCTTCTTTGTGGTGTTGTGTATTCCTCGAGCAGGCTAAATCTAGCTACATAATTTAACAATTTATTTTCTTTAAAATAAATTTCCGCAAAATGAAAAAAAAACCAACTGATTTTATACTAGAATCAAGAATTTTACTCTTGGATTAAGATTTCCATTCTTATCGAATTTCTGGCATCAATGATTCTTGATCCTTGTACAGAAAAATTTAAAAACAAAAACTATTTGGACTGGCTATATCTCTAATATAGTCTAACAGTCATTCAATTGAGCTAAAATCATCCAAATAATTATCATTTTTCATATCCTTTGGCCGATTTTCAGCTTCGTTGGATGATTAAAATATATTTAAGCTATGGCCAGCCCAAAGTGATATGGCAAATACTTCAATGGATATTTTTTTAAATTATTCTCAGTGTGACTGTGCTCATATTGAGACCAATGTACTCGGTTTTTTTCTCTATGTAGTCTTATTTTTTTACAAACACTTATCTGTTTCTTTGATTTAAAGTTAAAGAACCACCCAATAAATTATAAGAAACAGTACAGAAAACGATTAAGTGACTATACTGACCTGAATGATGCCTTTGTTTAATAATTCAGGTTTGGCAAAATCAACTAGTAAAATGAGTCTTGCCAAGAACGCAGAATTTCCTCAGCCCCTAAAAAGTTTACACCAAATATGTTATTTGTAAATCAGGCGAGCATTCTATACGCTTCAGGTGCATATTTTGAGCAAGTTTTCAGCAAAGCGAATGACGCCTGTTTAGGACTCACGCAGAACGAAAATGCAACAACAACTTCCTGAGTGTCTCTCTTCTCCTTGTCTCCAAAGCCTTTTGCTCTGGTTTCTGCCGTGTGTGTGTAAGACAGCCACAAGAATACATAAACAGAAATAGGCAATAAAAGCATTCAATTTTAAATGAGCAAAACGCGTATAGTTATAAAACGCTTCAAAGTATTTTATATATTTAATAGTATTTTAGACTCTTTTCGGAATCTTTTGCGGTTTATGCTTAATATTTTTTCTTTGAGAATACAATGAAGAAATTTCGCACCTAGCTCAAGTATTTTCAGTTTCTAAAGTTCAAAAAGAACTTCTTCTTTTTTGTTTCGAATGGAAGCGCCTTAAATTTTTAACGGTCGAAATTATCTTTTTAGATATCCATTTTTAGAGTCTTCGAAATTGTCCGCTATTAATATCAAATGCTTTGGCAAATTTTGACCAATATCATCAAAATCGGTTCAACACATGTAGGTAGTAAATTTCCGAATATTTTTTAGATCCTTCGATTTTTAAATTGTTCGAAATTTGTTGTGTTTTTAAAATAAGTAGAATATTTTTCTTTTGGTTAGTTACTTTTAAGTTCTCCTTACACACATTCTTTTGGAAATGTTGCTAGCTTCATTATCAGACTAACTCAACTTTGCTAAAAGTCCCTACCAATCCTCTTAAAACTTATGGTTCCCAATTTGTACCCCTTTAGATTTTAACCCATTGACTTGAATAGAACAAACTCCCCTCCCTTTCTGTTCAAGTTACAGAGCAGCAGCTGAGGCTTCTTTACCATAACTTGGCATGGGAAATCCCTTTAAATGCCACCGCAACTGTGCTTTTAAATCATTTTGATAATGACACAGTGAGCACTGCTCAACATGATCTGCTGGGGCAACATCTTCCCCGGTTTCGGAGGGGCCTCCTCCTTCCAGCAATTCATTGAGCGCATAATTTTACTTCTTTTCTTTTCTTTTCATTTTTGTATTGTTATTTTTAGCCTTCCAGTCGCCAAGTGGCGTCGCCGTGTTTTGGTATATTTTTGTGTGATTTTCGCTTTTTGTTTTTATGATGTGTAGTAATTTGTTGGCTCGTTAAGTTTGCTTTAATAGAGAGTGGAAGGTGGTGGTGGAGTTGGGGGCTCCACACGCACACGCAGACACAAGCACTAACACATGCACAGTCTTTTTCTCTGGTCAATAAAATTTCCAAATTTTTTACGACCCATCAAAGGGGGGAAATCCAACAGAAAAATATTTTTTTTATTGCACCAGAAACACTCAATAAAAGCGAATTATTAGTGTTTGCCGCTGGTTTCTCTCTGTATTCTATTTATTGTGTTGCGCTTTTGTTTTCAGGTTTTTTGTGGCATTGCAAATGCATTTTTATAACAAAACCAGCTATTTGGCCGACATTGCTCGGGTGCTTAAAAATATTTTAGTTCCTTTCCTTTTCGCAAAAAATTCTAAACTGTTTGAAATTGGAAGACGTTTTTGGATGCCGGGGTACTCTGATTTTAAACGCAAAAGTATTCAACTGTGTTTTTCTCACATGCATCTTAAGTTTCAAGCCTGTTCCAGATTATTTTTTTGTATATTTTTCCTGCTCAAAGTTCTGAACCATTCCTTAACCGGTTCGATCACTTTCTGCAAGAGAAAACTTAGAAACTTTATATTTGAAATCTTGAAGATAAATGTCAATATTAGAAACATTGCTCTAAGCCGGAGAACTGTTAGTACATATCCAAATTTTAGCTAGAAAAGTACTTAGTCCGGAGGGACTTCTTTTGCACTGGTTCCAATAGCCTAAAGGAAAATATTCAAATCTCCAAATACCTTTGAGATAATAATAGATTTATACTCCGTGAATTCCGTGTGAGACATTGGGAAACACCCCACTTAAATCCAGAACAAAGTTACGAAATTTTAAACGGCATAAACTGGCAAACACTAATAACCTTCCTGAGGCAAGCATTGCGGTACCGGAGAAACATATCAAACGAAAACTTCTAGCATTATTATCCAGATAATATCTTCCAGTAGCTGTGCGTGTATAAAACTTGTTAATTGTTGCACTTATGGAATCAAAAGAGAGCTGATAACACTTTTTATTTGTAACACCAAACCACTTTTCCACACTACGAGGTGAACGATCCAGGTGTATTAGCCGAACTAGTACTGGATAAGTGTAAGGTGATCGACTTACGGTTCAAAACCAAGTCGATATTAATCAGATTTACTTTATTTTTCGATTTTTAATATTATTTATGTTCTTATATCAATCTAAACTGAAAACAAAAACAAACAAAATTAAAGATATACTACTACTACTAAAGGGTGATTTCTTAAGAGCTATAGGAAAGTTTTTCAAAAAAAAAAAACACATAAAATTCAGAAAAACGCATGAAATCTTTATTTGAATCGATGGTACGGTGCATATAATTTAATGTTTGAAGATTATTTCATGCAAATGCTGACCGTCCATCCGCTTAGTCCAATTTTGGCATACTCTTTCCAACATTTCGGCCGGTATCTCACGAATAAATGCTTCAATGTTGTCTTCCAATGCGTCAATTGAAGCGGGCTTGTCTGTATAGACATGAGCTTTAACATAGCCCCACCAAAAATAGTGTAAAGGCGTTAAATCGCACGATTTTAAAGTGAAAAAATCGATTTTTTTGGAAAAAAAAATCGGCTAATTTTTTATTGTAAAAAAAAAGGTTTAAAAAAGTTTGAAAAAAACTCGACAGCGTTACCTCTTAAATTATGTTCAAAAATACTGTAAAAAATTTCAAAATTATCGGTTCAGTAGTTTTTATATTATGTTATGGGGCACCGGATTTTGCAACCGCGAGTTGTGGGAAAATCGCTTTAAAGTTTTGAACACAAAAAAAGTCAAGTCCAATCGACTTGAAATTTTGCGAAGAAAAAAAATATAAATAGCTAAGTGAAATAAGTCGCAAAATTTGTATGGTATATACATTTGTATTTTGGACCATAACTTTCAAAAGCGCGATATCAAAAAAAAGATAATTGTATTAAAATTAAGAGCACATTGGTCTATTAAGTAAATTATTTTGTGACTTTTTCAATTGGCAGATAAATTTAAAAAAAAATTGTTAGCATGGGGAACAGCTTAAAATTCTCATGTTTCATATTTAAATCATTATAATGGTATCTCAGGAATCAAAACCAAACTTTGGGTTTTGGTTTGTAGCGATCGTTGTTCATCTAAGTTTACTTACAAACATTATGGGTTCAATAGGTTAATAGATGTAGCTAGGGAACCCAAAACCTTAAGCAAACCTCGTTCGAAACACATTTATGCAAAATTTCTCTCAGTAAAATTGTTTCTTATATATATAGATATAGATATAGAAATTCGTTTTCTAAAATCTTAAAATTGTTTTACTACAATTTAGAAAAATTCTCTTTTAATAATGAATATTATCTATGTTTTAGAAAGTTTCAGTACTATTTAAGAAATTATTTTTCTGAAATATATGGTGAATCGACTGTGGTCCCTATTTTAAGAAGAATTTTCAAATTTTGGGGCGTTTTCGGCTGGTTTTTTTTATAAGTTGGGTTAGATTTTCCAAATCTACAAGTTCTTATATTCAAACTTAGCTAAGGTATAAACTGTTTTTAAATCGTTTCACATTAACCTGAAGTAGGCTTAAGATGTGTTCAGCACCCCTCATACGGAACATACAAATATTCTCTTTTAAGGTACAATTGTTGTTCACTTTCAACTTCTGAACGCATTTCCATTTGCCATTTGCAATTTTTAGCACATTTTGATTAATATTGTTTAAAGTGGACATATTTAGATTTCATGCCTCTGCGGCGCAACTAATCACATTCAATTTGCCTTCCGCATATGGGGGGCAGGCAACTGTTGCCTTCAATCTGAAATTAACCCCCAAGCACCTTTCCTTTGCCACTGTCCAAAAATATCAAGCAAAACGCCCATCGCATCGCCCAGACCAATTATGAATAGAACAATTAATCTCTAATTATGCCTGAACATCTGTCAAGCGAATTATTAGCAAGAATCAACGAGTCAGCCAAGAAGAAGGAAGGATGATGGTGCGCTGACGACCTCAGTGCGCCTCGCTCCTCCGCCTTGCTATGGACCGCTGATCGGCTTATGACAGGCAACGACACAACAGCAACAACAACAACAACAACAACAACACACAAGGCGTTCGCCTTGGCTTTTTTTTTGTTTTTGTACGTTGATGATGCCAACAGATGCAAGCGGATGCCGCGCATCTTGATCGCCACTTTTGATTTGGATTAAGTGAAAATTCATTAGATAATTTCAGACCATGTCGTCGCATCTTGATGGAAAATCGTTGCTATCTTGTGAGGCGCACTACCGCAGTCCAAGTGTGCGACTTATCCCCACCCGTTTAAGTATGCCAATTAGCTTATATTAGCAACCAATCAAAGCGATTAATGTCAGGAAGTTGGTTGACAAGCGAGACAATTTGATGGAATCATTTGGAATTGTATTACAATGTATTTTAAGCTCATTAAGATGAATGGAAAGTGCAACACTGTTGCACTTTTGGTTTTTATCAGCCGGATTTGACATTGAATGTTGAAATTGGCACTTTGAAGAAGCTTACGATAAAAGGTGTAACACACAGTCTGAGATGAGCAAGTCTTGGAAGAGGCAGGACAGTGTTCTCAGTCAACTGATGGGGCAAAAATGCTAAACTATATATAACTGAAAGCGCAGTTTGGTCTATACTTTGGGTCTAGCTTATGGTCCATATGATGTGGTTTCAGCGTGAATCCGAACTTGGCACTTCTGGAGGCACCTTAACCAGTATAATTAAAGAAAATCTTTGATATTACGAATTGTTTCCTGAATTTTGCAGATTTTTTTGATTGAATCGTTAACAATTATGTTGAAGATATTGTACAAAGCGCGAAACTAGGATACTGTTGAAAAACTGGGTAGGATGTGATGCTTACAGAAGTCCCTTCTATCACGATTACACCCAGAAACAAGAAAGAAAGTCGGTCAAGCCCGACTATAACATACTCTGTACCAAGAAATTTCTTTTGATCATAACTCGAAAACCGTTCATCCGATCTTCTTCATTCCTTTGGCGGATCGATAAGTTATCCTAATAACTAAATATGTCCAGAAGGAACAAGTCATCTATCTTCAAAACTGTGGGAGATATGACGTTTTTTCTAAATTGCGGGGGCGGGAGGGGGCGTGGCCAAAATTGAAAATAAACTTGATCTGCCTGCAGACATTAGAAGCATATGTCCCATACATGTCAAACCTCTATCTCTTACCATCTCTGAGATCTGTGCGTTCATACGGACAGACAGACGGACAGACAGACAGACGGACAGACAGACAGACGGACAGACGGACATGGCTATATCGACTCGGCTGTTGATGCTGATCAAGAATATATATACTTTATGGGGTCGGAGATGCTTCCTTCTGGATGTTACATACTTTTGCACAAACTTATAATACTCTATGTACCTACGGTACAGAGTATAAAAAGTAGTACAAATAATATAAGTACGAACGCTCTTGAAAAAATATTTATTCGTTCTTAAATTTTTAAGAATTTCGCTCTTGAAGTCGAGCTAAATACGTTCTTAGCTTGGTGCTTTTAGGAGAGGGTAGTGAGGTACAGAAGAGCAAGCACATTTGAGGGAATAGCGTTGAGTCTGCTCATGATACAACAATAAAGGTACGGCTACGTCAGTGTGAGATCTCTGCAAAGTAGCTCAACGCTCAGTGCTGCGCGTACTCTTGAAGCGTAAGCTTTTGGCAAAAGTACGCATCTCACTGACTTCGCCTCACCTTTATTGTTGCATCATGAGTCTGCTCTCACAGTTTTGTATTATATGGAAGAGGGGTGTGTGAGGAAGCTATCGAGCGGAGAGCGTAATGGATTTTTGCACTCATGTTGCTTTAGAATTCCCAACCTGTTATGGCACTGCTGGCATGGAGAGACCTCTCTTCGACTGATAGTTGACACAGAAGGACTGATGCTGCTTTGAGGTGTGTATTCCTCAAGCCGGCCAAAACTAGCAACATGGCTTAATAACTAATTTTCCATGAAATAAAACTTAAACAAAATGGAGAAAATCAGCTGATTTTGAATTGTTGTATGGTTGGAATCTGTGAAGCTCTTGATTTAAGAGTAAACGATCATACTCTTGAATCTAATGAGCTCTTGATAATAGGAAGAACATTTTTGGTTTTTGACAATGTTTTAAACCCTTGATTGAAGAATGAGCAATCTTGAATACGAGTATGTTTAGCACTTGATCCAAGAACTATTCTGCTTGATTTGAGATTGATTCGTACAAGTATTCGTTCAAGTATTAAAGCTCTTGGTTCAAGAAAACCGGGATCATAAATTCATACTTGGATCAAGAATTTCGCTCTTGGATCGAGAACTTTCACTTTTATCGATCACTCTGATCTCGAAAACTCTTAAAATTCTCTTTTTTTCTCTGAGTGTAAAGGCTCTTATCCCGTGTATTTGCAAAATCGAACTGTGTAGATACTTTGTAGCTATATAAAGAACAAGTTGGATCAAAATGAATTTGAAATAGCTCGAAATTCAACACAAAATAGGTACAGTAGAGACTCGCGAAAGTTACCCACAAGTATCTCTAAAAAATTACGTTTTTTCTTAACTTTTTTGAGTCTATTTTTTTCAAGCTAATATTTACATTAACATCTTGTTAATTATTTTTCGATATTTATTTATTTTAGCAAATGCGACAGTTTACGAAAAAGGGGAGCCCCCATGTTGACGCTCGAATCCCTATTTAATAAGGGGGATTCAACAAAAAAAGGTTACTGATTACTTCACCGGATATTAAGCAAATTTTATTCTTTATTATCATTAAACTTTTTCTTAAAAATTAAAAAAAGGAAATAAAAATTTAATAATTACACACAAAACTTATTTAAACGGATTCGTTTTGTAGTTTTAAGGTGCATATGTTGCTATTTTTGAAGTTAAGTTTAGTAGAAGTCTTGAAAAAGTTAAGAATTCGTTAAAGTTAAGTAAAACAAACTACTTAACTTTTGCGAATTTAGAATTTTTTAGAATTTAGAATTAGAATTTTGTACTTGAATGAAGAATTTTGTAAGTTTTTACGAACCGTTTGTACTTAGACATCAACCATAAACCCTGTATCTGATATGCCGAAAAGAAATAAGTTCTAGCACTCGAAAAATAAGTTCTAGCTCGGTTCAGTGGTTCACACAATTACTGAACCGGTTCATTGCATTCTTTTTTGAGCAAACTGAACCGTGGTTTCGTTTCGGTTCTGCGGTTCATTATGAAATATAACTAAATAAATATGACTTTTCGCACACTTTTGAATTTTAATTCCTATAAACCAGTTGATTATCTTTAGAATCCTTAGAAGAATATGCAAAATTTTTGATGTCGGATTTACCTTCTGTTGAATTTGAGAGGTTTTTTTTTATCTATAGGTGGTAACTTGTAGTACGTGTCTGTATGAATGTTGCTACTTTTTGAAAGTGTGCAAAAATTTTGATAATATCGATTTTGATTTCCTCGAAAATATCTAACTTAAAATTATACTTTTTCATTATAAAAAGATACATATATTGATATCAGGGCTGGAAGCCTAACCATATTTTCCGAAGCTTCGTTTCTGCCTACCCTTTTTACTGTAGGAGTTATTGGGTTGAAAGAAAAACAATACATTCACGTTTGTTTTTGAATGGAAAGTGATTTTTAGAACCAGGTGCGTATTTTGCATTGTATAGTCGCTTCTTCCTCAGTCTAGTACAGTCGATCTTCTATATAGCGAATCTCAAGGGGACAAAAATAAACTTCGTTATATTGAAAATATGTAATGAACAATTGTTCTTATATTGAAAGAAATTTCAGTGTTTTCGAAACTAATTCACTATAAAGAAAACTTTTAAGACTAAGTCGCTCAAAACCGACCAGATGACAGAAGTTGCTACGGAGTAAATTTACTTTGAGCTGAACTTAAATTTAAAGTTCGAAACAGGTTCAGACTTAGTTCTTATTTCACATTTCCATAGAGGTAGATGGTTCGGTTCACAGTAACATAAAAAACGGTTCGGTTGAAAACAAGAGGAACAAATCAAACTGCATGAATCTGCCTTAACATGAAATCGATTAAAAAAGGTTCAGATTCTTTAGTCAAACTTACTTTGTACACCGCACAACCCACCTTGCGTAGGGCGCCCCTTTTCTAAACCAATGTGCTTCCCCTACTCTACTCTTCTCTACTCAAACACCACCCAAACAATTCTTATGAATGAAAGCAGAAAAGGCAAACTGAATAATAAACGACAAGCTGAAGATTGGCAAAAATAAAAGACAAGACGAATTATGACAATACTCTCCCCTTCTGCTTGTTTGTTTGTATGTGCCACACACGTACAACAGCAACAACAATTAACTCACACAGGCACACACACACAGGCACACACACACAGGCACACTCAACACTAAACAAAGCAAAAACAACATACAACAAAAACTCGCAACTAGTTCGATTGGGTGCCAAAGCGAGATAGCACGAGGCGCTGTACAGGCAAGTGCAAAGAGAGCAAAACTGAGCGAGTGAGAGCGCGCGCCATGCTCTCTCCCTTAAGGGGAAATGCTGACGGGGTAGTGTGGCACACTGGAAATGAAACAACCGCAGCTGTGTCTGCAAAAGAGGGGAAGCGTCAGGCAGCAGCAGCAGCAGCAGCAGAGAGAGAGAGAGACTAGAATTGGATTAATGCTCTCGCTCTGATTAGAATGCGGAGAGCATAACACTCAGAGAGAGAGAGAGAGAGCCGCTGCATGTGCAAACTTTGCCGGCAAAGCTCTGCTGCAGAGCGTGGGCAGCGAAAGCGAACTCGCCTGCCCTCCCCCACACACCCAGCATGACCCACCAGAGGCGCCTAAACTACCAACCGGCATAAATTATTGTTATTGTTTTTTCGTCTTCGTTTTTTTTGGTATTTTTGCTCATTTCTGGGACGAAAGAAACTTTGGTTCGTCTCTGCGCTAAATAAAAATGTAAAATCTTGCGATTCGTTCGCGCGGGAAATTTGCAACTAGGCTAAATACCGCATGGGAGCCATAAAGTAAACATTGAGCCAAAGTTGCGCTTTTCCACTCCGTACTTATTAGCCCAAGTGGAAATTATGCGAAAAGTAGCTACAAGTATTTTGCTTAGACAAGACTTCCACTCAAAAGGACTTGGGACTATATTCTAATTGGGAAGGGGGGAAATGTTTACACACACACTTTCAGTTGGGTTAGAGTTCAAGGCGTTTTGGCTTGTGGCAGCTGTTTGGAGTGTGGGTAACGAACTGTTGATCTCAGCGCCGTTATTCAGAGGTGTCTGTGAAACATAGCTTGGACACAAACCTACACACTACATTTTCCAATCAGATGCTTTTACAGTTAGGAATAGCATATCAAGTTGGTTTCAAATCTATTCTGGTTCGGTTCTGCGGTGTGGAATATTCACTGATTGGGCTGATAATTGTTGGATTCCTCACTGCTCGACTTCGAAATACCCCTTAGTATTTCTTTATACGAAATTTAAAAAGTTTTCAAAACATTTACCCATAACCGATATTAGCTTTTTCAATTTAGTTGCCAAAACCGTAATCCTAACAGAAAAAGTTAAGGGCTAAATTCAATCCCACCAAACCATATAAGAAGTCAGTCAAGAGCGGATTTTCTCAATCCAACCACGAGGCGCATTGACTTGAGTAAAAAAATTTAAATTCCGCAATTCTTGTTCTGAGCCTGACCTGAGCTTGATGTAGACACATTCTACAACACACGGTATTGATGTAAATTATAATTCAAGCTCGACTTGATGAATTAGTTGAATCAAATCAAGGAAACTCAATATTGATATAAGCTCCAAATTCGAAATATTTATATTTCAGATTTTTAAGAAATTCTCTTTCAAATGAAATGTTTTTCTTAGTTTAATAAAAATTTCTTTTTCTAAACCAGTTTAGCCTTTAAATCTTTTTTACAATATTATTTCTTAAATTTAGAAATTGGGTTTAATTTTTCTTAAATTTTGGGTAATTTTTCTAAAGGTTTTTCTCAAATTAAGGGGGAAAGTCCTATATTAAGAAATAATTTTTCTAAAATATATTCTAAATCGCCTTCAGCCTCCTTTTTTAAGGCAAATTTCGAAATTTCAGAGCGATTTTGGCTGTTTTGTAGCATTATACTTTATTTGATTTTAAAATTGGCTTGTTGCAAAAAGGATTGCAGATGCAACATGACCAGATGGCCTCAAGCTCAATATTTAAACTTGATGTAATCCAAAATAAGCTGTCCACAAGAGCCTCAAAGTGACTCATTTGACGATCTTTTTGGTTTTCAAGCCAGCAAGGTTCAAGGTCACTATTTGTGGGCATACACTTTCGCTTCCTCCTCATGCCAGCACTGCTATGACTGTTTGGGAATTCCATAAGTGCGATATAATCACAAGAAACTAAGCGATAATTTCATAGAAGCCTTTGCGCGTGTGTGTGTGTGTGTATTCATTTAGCCTTACTATATTGCTGACTTCAGTAGAATTCTCATTTTCGCTCTTACATTGGTCAATTATGCTCATTTGCATCTCGATTAAGTATCACTAAATTTTCAATTACTTTTGTATCTCCTTTGATGTTCAAGGGCTGTTTGAAAGTGTTGCTATTTGTTTGAAATATTGGTTGTAGTTTTGGATACTAGCCCCTAATCAAAACTATTTAATTTCCCTCATTTATTTTTATTATACATATATCTCCATTTTTCTAACTTTCTCAAGAGAATGCAAGGAAAGGAGGTAAATTTTAAGAGAATCTAAGTCTAGGACTTGAAATGACTTGAATGAAATGTGTGGTCCACATCTTGTACATTTTCAGTAGATAATTCGATTATTAGATTTATTAGATTAGATAAGTTATAAGTTCCTTTTCATCGTAATCGTTTGATGGGTAAACTTTTGAAAAATTTCGGGCTTTTTTTTTACCATTTCCAGCGAGCGGATAAGCTCTTAAAGTATATATATTCTTGATCAACGCGGCGAGCTGGGTTGATTTAGCTATGACTGTGTGATTCTATGTTATCTTCTCTGTTACTTTCAGAGCTATCTCAATGAAACTATGCACGAAGTATTTAATTACATTCACACTGCACATTTGTCGTAAAAATAGTTCTGGTGCGAAAAGCTATTTACTAGTTTTAAAAGCTTCTCCATCATATTAACAAGTTTGGTCGAAGTCGGACATCTATATAGTAAAGCTGTCATAGAATAGTAAGGTTATAACAGGATCGGATGACTATAACATATAGTTGCCGTAGGAACGATCGGTCGAAAAACTAGTTCTAGTGTGAAATAGTTTTTTGTTTTTATTGCAAACGTCTCCAAACTCTGCATTTACTAGTTCTTAATGCTTCTCCATGACTCTGCCAAGTTTGATCGCAATCAGACATCTATATAGTATAGCTGCCATAGAAAAGTAAGCTTAGAAAAATAGTCTTAGTAAGTAAAACTTTTATGTTTTCAATGTAAACCTCTTTAAAATTGGCATATATATATTTATTTTATAAGCTTTCACACAATTCTTCAAAGTTTTGTCAAAATCGGATGACTATAGGTTATAGCTGCCATAGGAATAATCGGTCGAAAAAACAGTTTTAGTGAGAAAAACTTTTTTGTTTTCAAAGAAAACGCCTCCAAACTTTGTATTTCTTAGTTTGCTATGCTTTCTCATGATTCCACTAATTTACGTCTGAATCGGACATCTATATAGTATAGCTGTCATAGAAAAGAAGAGTCAGAAAAGTAGTCTTAGTGAGAAAAATTTGTTTATTTTCAGTGGAAATGTCCTTCAAATTAGTTAGAAAAATGTGCTGCAAGGGCGTACATGTATTATGTGTATATCCTCTTGATAAATTTTGAAAAAATCGAATGAGTATATCATATAGCATAGTAAGGGGGGTGCCATCTATTGGTCACTTGAATTTTTTAAAACGAAAATTAACTATTCGAATGATACTCATTTAAAACCTTTATCAAGATAAATTGTAAAAACTGCAAGGGTATACTAACTTCGGCCGAAGTAAATTCTTTTCTATTTATCAAATTGTGACCGTGAGGCCGACGCCCATAAACCTAATATTACAAAAATGGGCTTTAAATCAAGGTTTTATAACTTTCGTTCTCGATGATGGACTACTTAACAGAACCAATTTGACACTCTGACAAATGATATAATAGGTGGATGTTATTACCTACCTATCAAAAATTTTTGGCATCATTTGGTTTTGCCTTGAAATATGGCATTCGTCGAAATCCACTGCGCAATCGGAATATCAAGTCTTGTGAGATGAATACCAGCAAGGAGAGCACTGAAAGAAAAATGCTAGCCAAAATCGAAAGCCCTTGACCCAAAATAGCATCTTGTTTTCCGACCTTGTGGCCCAAAGAGCTTACAAACCGATATTTAATTTAGATCAGTTTAAAATAAACGATTTTTTTTGAACAAGGATGGGAGCTAATCCCTTTTATCACTGTTTTCACATCGGATAATTACTTGTAATAAAAATACTTAGCAAACTAACTGAAAAATTCACATTTTCTGAGAAATTTTCCCCGTCCTGAAGATAGATTTTCCCACCGATGCTAAACACATTACAAATTATTTTGCTTACTATCCTTACAAATGGAGATTCAAGTCTAACCGATACAAAAAAAAGGTTGTTTTTAACCAGTTTTATCTTGTGGGACAAATTAGATGTCCACTTATTGCGCTTACATTTTTGTTCTTTTCTTTTTAATATTCTTTCTTCTCTTGGAAACAGCGCCACTTAAACCCACCATGCTTTGTGTAATAACGCCCATTTTGGGCACACTGTGAACTCTACAACTACTAATCATTGAACGCTAATACTCAGCGCTTATTATTATTGCACATCTTCACAAAAACACAAAACAACACAGGAAGTTGTGTTGTACTGTTCTACGATATTTCCATTTCATCTTTGTATTAATTTCACAGGAAATACCAAATATGATTTAGTACCTTCTTCGATACATCGAAAGTATCCAACATCAAACGTTCCACCTGGCTGGGTATTTTGTTTTTGGTTTTTGCTTTATTTACGCATAATTTCCAACAATTTATGAACTCCAAGCTTAAGAATTTCAACTGAACATAAATTTAGCTGATATCGAAACAAGTTCAAAGCATTTTCCCTATCGAGTACATAAAATATTAAAAACTGTCTGCTATAAATATAAGTAATACCAGGCGGCGCCTTAGAGTAGCTTGGTAATGCCACCCACTTGGTTGTACAAAGACGCCCGATCCGGAAGCATCTTTCAATTGTGGCCATCGCGGTGTCGATTAGCCAGATCGAAGATTAAAAGGCGGAGGCCGCCGCCAGCTTCCGTGGACTTCAAAAGCGGAGACGAACTTGTGTTGATCGGTGGTTGTTCTCATCATAATTTCAACAATCGAATGAGTATCGAATTTGTTTATGTTTGTTTGTTTGTTGTGGGGGCAGGGCGACGGCCACGGCGGCGATGCCCTTTGAACAGCCAAAGAAACTCTACTATTGAGCTCAGGTGCGAAGTGATGGATCTCACAAAGGATCGGAAAGGTGTATCCGAGGTGTTAATCATGAGCGTACAATTTCTTAAGGGGATTGTGAAATATGCCAAAGATCAAAGTCAAAATATCGTCTCTCGACCTGATAAAACAAAATTAACTGAGATCTATTGATGGGGAATCGATTCATCCAAATGCCATTTACACGTTGCACCACGGCTAGTTATCTAGTGAGATATTTTCAAAGTAGACAAAAAGGGCATAACTAATAATTGTGTTGCACTGTGAATATGCGCAGTTAGTTGGTGCTAGAAATCAGAATAGGTTTTCTAGTGTAATTGTTGCAATGTGCAATGCAATATAGAGCAGAAGGTGGAAAAACTGAAACATTATGGAGATTCTTCCCTGCCGCTCCACTTTTCAGAACTGAATTAGCCAGGGCTGATGCAGAGCCTGAGCCTGAATTGGCCTTTTATCATATGCTGTGTGGCATGTGGCACCGTTTTCTTGAAATCAGCCAAGAAGTCAGCCAAGAACAGCTCTTTCATGTTGGTCTGTTCGCAGTAAAGTTTCTGCCTTTATCAGTTTTAACAAAGTAAGGTCCAAAGATGCCACCGGCCCATAATCCACACCAAAAAGTGCATTGTTTTGGGATGTATTGGCAGTTCTTGCATGGATTCTGCCTGCTCTTCATACCAAATACGTCAATTTTGTTTGTTCACTTAACCCTTCAACCAGAAATGAGCTTCCTTGCTGTACACAATTTTGCGATAAAAAAGTGGCATGAAAAATAAAGAGGAAAGTTAACTTTGGCTCGGCCGAAGTTTGTATACCCTTGCAGCTGAAAACAAACAAGTTTTTCTCACGAAAACTAGTTTCTCGACCGATCATTCCTATGGCAGCTATAACCTATAATCATGCGATTTTGACAAACCTTTGAAGAATTGTGTAAAAGCTTATTAAATAAAAATATGCCACTTTTGAAGAAGTTAACATTGAAACAAAAAAAGTTTATCTTACAATATATATTTTTCTAACGTTACTTTTCTATGACAGCTATACTATATAGATGTCCGATTTTAACCAAACTTGATAGAATCATGAAGAAGCATTGGAAACTAGTAAATACGCAGTTTGGAGACGTTTACATTAGAAACAAACACATTTTTCTCACTAGAACTAGTTTTCCGATGGCAGCTATATGTTATAGTCATCCGATCCAGCTGGTTCCGACATATGTGCAGCTTATTTGTACCAGAAGACTTTCTGCAAAGTTTGATAGCGAAAGCTTTCAAACTGACGGAGGAGAGGAGAGCATAGAATCAGACGTGTCAAGATGACAAAGGAACAGATAGTTATTTTACATTATAGTTTTAGTTATTAAGACTGTGCAAATGTTTGTAACAGCCAGAAGGAAGCATCTCCGATCCCATTAAGTGTATTCATTCTTGATTAGCCTGAAACTCCCGAGTTGATTTTGAACTCTTCGTCTGTCTCTCTGTCCAAATGAACAGAGGGTAAGAGATGGAGGTTCGACATGGAAAATGGGAGAAAACTTCATATTTAGGGTGAGTTTTTAACAGCTTTTGCATATGGTTTACAAAAAATATACGGTTAATGGCTCACGACTCTCGACGTAGGGCTCTCAGAGCCAACATCAGAGTGCTATGAGCTAAGAGCAGGAGCTGGCTCTCGAGAGCTGCAAGCAATGAGCGATTCCGATCACTGGTAAAATGTTTGAAATGTTTTTTGAGTCTATAGATGGAAGTACATAATTTTGGGCCGATTTCTCATCTTCTAAATAGCTACTTTGTGTCAGATCTACTTCGATTTGTCTCTATCAAATGTGGGTTTATGTGACAGACAGCTGTATGTAGAAGACTATAAAATGGATTCTTGAATCAAGAGCTTCACAGAATCTATTTTTGTAACAAGTTAAAATCAGTTGTATTTTCCAATTAGGTTTGAGTTTATTTCAAATAAATATAATTGTTAAGTTATTTGGCAAGTTTTAGACGGCTCGAGGAATAAACAACACCACAACAAAGCAGCAGCATTTTTTACTTGTCAACGGTCAGTCTAACAACAATCGCTTTATGCCAAAAATGCTAGAATGGCTTGAGAATTTGAAAGCAACATGAGTGTTAATATCGCTTGGAGTTTTCCTGCACACCCCTCTTCCATAAAAAACGAAACTGTGAGAGCGGAGCCAACGCTTTTCTCTCAAATGAGTATGTGTTCTCCCTCTCAATTTCTTTACTCCGCTCCCTTCGCCTGAAAACACTTAACTGAGAACGATTTTAGGTTGATTTTAAGACCAAAATACTTGAAACTGAGAACGATTTTAGGTTAATTTTAAGACCGAAATACTTGACAATTAAAGATCGAATAGATTCTTTTCAAGAGCGTTCGTACTTAAGTCATTCGTTCTGTTTTTTTTTATGGTTTTACATAAGTAAGAAAGCAGCAAATAACAGATTTCTTTATGATTGTTCATACTTAAGAAATTAGTAAATAACACTAATCTGGCAGCTGGCTATAGCCTTGCCATTCACTTTTCAAAATTTAAGCACTATTTTTCTTAAAAATAATCACTGTAAACTCAAAGTTTTAATAAAAGCTACCTACCTACCACCAGAGCGGGCAAACCAACGAAACGAAACGTTTCTGAATCGTTTCGTTTCTTTCTTTGCACAGAGCGAAATACTAACAAAACCCGAGAAAAGTAACTGTAACAAAAAATGAGTTCTGTTCAGTTTGCGTTCGTGAGAGCAAACTAAACGTAAAGCGAAATGCTCTCATCTTGATTTGCGGACAAAGGGAATCAGAACGATATGCAACGAGCGCGAATAGTTCGAAAACGTTTGCTGCTCAATTTGTATTTGTATTTGTATTGTTTTTTTTTTTTTTTTCTGTTGCTTACTTCTTTGTTTCTTTCAGCTTTGTTGTTGTTTCGTTCCGAAACGTTCCAATGCAGTGCAGCTGTTGGGAGAACAATATTCCAATCGTTTCGTTTTCGCTCTTCGGCAATATAAAGTTAGTGGTTTCGTTTTCCCTGAATAGAGTAACAGCTACAAAACATTTGAATCGATTCTTAGCTTTCGCGAACGGTTCGTCAAACGTTTCGTTTGTTTGCCCGCTCTGCCTACCATAGTGGATCTGTCTGGAAGAGTATATACCATACAAAAGTTCTACGGATTTTGAAGGAAGAAAGGAAAGGAAGGGGAATTCGCAAATTAATCTGTAACAAGCTTGAAACGAGTCTGCTTTCGAAAGAAAATTAACAGGAAATTTTTACTTTATTTAATCTTTAGGATATAAATAGAGAAACGGTATATATTTGAACTTATCAGGACTGAAAAAAGTGGTATCAAATAAATTTTTTATGGGCTCGGCTAAAGAATATCCGGGATTATGCTGTTTTTAATCCTGTTTCGGTGTATTACTATGATAAAGGCTCCTCTTAAATGCATAATTTAAAGAAAGTTACTGAAAAATTTGTGCCAAAGATTGGAAAAGTTCCATTCCATTTATCCATTCCCTGCCCCGGCTCATTTTGATGCTTACATCATAAATCTAAAACAGGAATATGGGACTAATCTGTCGATTGTTTTTCGTTTTGTAATATTGTTCACAAAATCATTTTTCTGCCCATAAATTTAAAGAATTATTGAAAACCAACACAAAAAATGAATCGGCCGCCAGATTGTATGAGGGATTTTGAGGCGCATTGGTGTTTGGACCATCCGAATGATCAATACGAGAAGGGTTATTTGCGCCGACATCCAAACCAGCATGTCCACAATGCACAGAGGGACGTCCTAAATGAGGAACCACAACAGAGACTTGGTCTTTTGGTAACTGAAGACAATACACAAGTGCAGATCAAATTCAAGTCTGGCATGACCAATTCTCGTCATCTACAGGATGTACAATTTTGCCAGGAAGCGCAAAATACCTTTTGGATAGCTGTCAGTGGCTATCAAATCAATCGTGCATATTTGGTATATCGTTTCTTTCATGACATTGGACGCATTGTGGCCAAATCGTTTACCAAATCGAATCTGATGTATCTCAAGTATTTCAGCGTTTTGGACTGTCAAATAGCTTTGAGCTATGATGGTCAGAAAATTGGTTATGGTGGCGATATACGTGTTCGTGTCAAGCCGGAGAATCCCATAATGGAAAATGCATTTTTGGGAGATTTAGACAATGATAATCAGCCTGGCACTTCGGCATACTTAATTCCAACGAAGGCCAAGGGAATGGCTAAAAATCAAGGCAACAAGGCAACAGAGGAGGAGGAGGAGGAGGCTGTCTTAACTGATGAGGAGGAGCCGCCGCCGTCGCCGCCGCCTACCTTGCCAAAGAAATTGAGTTTTATGGAATGGCTGCGAGAGAAATTGTCCTACATGTTCTATTTCTATTGAATGTAAATAGAATATCCCTTCCTCTAATACGTTGTGCGTTTTGTGCCCGGTCGCCATTATAGAATTTTTAATTACAATAAATCAATTTAAATAAAATGTAATTTTTCAATTTTATCAAATTGTCATTATGCGTAATTAATTCCTATGCACAAATGCATTTTGTGTAGCTGCCACCACGTTGGGCGCCAACTCTAAAAACTATTGTGTGATTGTTCTGCCTGGGGGGGGGGGGGGGGAGGGGGTGGGTGTTGGTGGAGACAATGCGTTTGTTTTGTCAAAAATAATGCTGCTTAATTATTATATTTGTAATTTATTTGCCCCCACCGAGTTATCAGATCCAAATGCTAAAAAGTATGCACGGTGCTTTAATGCCACATTAATCCCACATAACAACAACAACAACAACAACAACAAATACAACAACCAAACACTAAAATGGCAATGACAGTAACAAAACAACAAAAGCAATTCAAATGCAGCGCATAGAATGCATAATTAATTTTTATTTTGATGACAACGTCAACGCACACCATCCGCCCCCCCTCCTCCTCTGCCCCCCCCTGCATCCTGCCCGCCAACCTTCTCCGCCACCCATGTGCCATGTCCAAATGTCCACTGCAATTATTTTGTATGTAATATCTGTCCCTGCCGCTGGACTGGACATGGGACAAGTGCCACAATTTGCTGATCAGTTGGGAAATTCACTTTATTATGGCGCACAGAACACGTGTGCGTGTGTGTGTCTGTACTCTTTAATCATTCTTAATCGGTTCCAGCGATTCTACATCCATTTTCAGAATATAGTCTATCCTGTTTGACCTTATTTTCCACTTCTAGTTTCATGATTTTACGCATTTGAGCCCGTTGAAAATAAATAATTTGATTATTTAATTATTTTAACAAAAGCAGGAAGCCCTAAAGAGAACTGCAGGAAAACTATCAATCGATAAATTGGACCCACAGGACCATCAGCAACAAGAAAGAAAGTCGGTCAAGCCCGACTATAACATACTCTGTACCAAGAAAATTTGTCTTTTGATCATAACTCGAAAACCGTTCATCCGATCTTCTTCATTCCTTTGGCGGATCGATAAGTTATCCTAATTACTAAATATGTCCAGAAGAAACAAGCCATCTATCTTCAAAACTGTGGAAGATATGACGTTTTTTCTAAATTGCGGAGGCGGGAGGGGGCGTGGCCAAAATTGAAAATAAACTTGATCTGCCTGCAGACAAAAGAAGCATATGTCCCATACATGTCAAACCTCTATCTCTTACCATCTCTGAGATCTGTGCGTTCATACGGACAGACAGACGGACGGACGGACATGGCTATATCGACTCGGCTGTGGATGCTGATCAAGAATATATATACTTTATGGGGTCGGAGATGCTTTCTTCTGGATGTTACATACTTTTGCACAAACTTATAATACTCTATGTACCTTCGGTAAAGAGTATAGAAATACTACCAATCGATAAGTTGGACCTACTAAAAAGCTAAGCGGTGGGAGAGGAGTAGTAGGACAAACTCCGTTTAATATACAGAGTGTCCTTTATATACCCTTGCAGAGGATGACTTAAAACTAGTTCTACTGAATTTTTTTTTTTTGTTTTCATTGCAAACGTCTCCAAACTGCGTATTTAATAGTTTTCTATGCTTCTTCATGATTCTGTCAAGTTTTGTCGAAATCGGATATCTATATAGTATAGCTACCATAGAAAAGTAAGGTTACAAACATAGTCTTAGTGAGAAAAACTTTTATGTTTTCAATGTAAACCTCTTTAAAATTGGCAAATATTTATTTTATAAGCTTTCATACAATTCTTAATAGTTTCTTCAAAATCTGAAGACTATAGGTTATAGCTGCCATAGGAATGATCGGTCGAGAAACAAATTTTAGTGAGAAAAGCAGTTTTGTTTTTAAAGAAAACGTCTCCAAACTTTGTATTTCTAAGTTTGCTATACTCTCCCATGATTCTACAAAGTTTGGTCGTAGTCGGACGTCTATATAGTTTAGCTGTCATGGAAAAGTAGAGTCGGAAAAGTAGTTTTAGTGAGAAAAACTTGTTTGTTTTCAGTGGAAATGTCCTTCAAATTGGTAAGAAAAACGTGTTGGAAGGGTATACAAACTTCGGCCCAGCCGAAGTTAACTTTCCTCCATTTTTATACCCTTGCAAAGGGTATTATAATTTTGCCCAGAAGTTTGCTACGCATAGAAATATTCATTTTCTACCCCATAAACTATATATATTCTTGATCAGGGTGACGAGCGTAGTCGATTGAGCTTTGACCGTCCCTCTGTCTGTTCCTACGCGAACTAGTCTCTTAGCTATCAAGCTGAAATTTTGCACAGAGTCTTCTTTTTGCTGAACACTACTAATATGTCGGAACCGAACGGATCGGATTACTAAATCTTATGGCTCCCATAGGAACAATCGGTCGGAAAACTTGCTTTAGTGAGAAAAACATTTTTGTTTTTTAATGGAAACGTCTCCAAACTTTGTAATCGTAAGTTTTCTGTGTTTTTGTATAATTCTATCAAGTTTTATTAAAATCGGACAACTATATGGTATAGCTGCCATACAAAAGATAGGTCTTAAAAACAGTCTTAGTAAGAAAAACTTTTTTGTTTTTAATAGTAGCATTCTGCAATTTTGTATTTGTTTGTTTCACATGCTTTCACATAGATTTACAAATTTTTGGCCAAATCGGATGACTATATCATATAGCTCCCATACGAACGTTCGGTCGGAAAATGGGAAAACGAGTGTTTTTGAATATACAAGCACTTGCAAGGGTTTAAAAACATCGGCACAGACGAAGATAGCTTAGCTTTCTCGTTTAATATAATTTTTGTTCTCTGTTAACTTTATGAGGTCTGAGATGCTTTCTTCCTTTACATGAGCTCTTTGTTTTCTTTGCTTTGCAATTCGATACTCAATACTCTCTACTCAGTATTCCATACTTAGTACTCTATACTTAGTACGCACTTTTGCGAGCGGGCATTATTCAATGTTGAATACAATACTCGATATTAGGTATGCGGTACTCAGTACTCTGTACTAATATCTCGATACTCAATATTAGATATGCAGTATTAGATACTCATTACTGAGTCATTGCTCGCTTCTCAGTTCTGGATACTCATTACTCGCTACTCTGTGCCCGATACTCAGTAGTCGATACTCGTCACTCATTAGGCAGTATTGTGAGTGTATTTTTATTTTAATTTTAGTTGACTACTCGATTTTCAGTACTCGATACTCGTAGCTCTTACACAGTATGAGTTAGGATCAGTATTGGATACACAGTATTAGATACTCAGCTCTCGATACTTAGTTCTCAATACTTAGTGCTCTATATTCAGTGTTGTATACTCAGTTATTGAAACTCTGTACTCAATAATTGGTATTGGATAATTATCCAATAATTAGTTCACTATACCTAATGCTGTAAACTCAGTTTGCAGTATTGTAAGTGAGCGTTTTTACTGAATATGCTATAATCTGTACTCAGCAATAATAACTCGTTACTCAGTATTGGATATGCTGTATTAGATACTCATTACTTGCTACTCATTACTGACTACTCTGTACTTGATATTCAGTTTTGGACACTCAGTTGACAATACTCGATACTCAGTACGCAGTATTGTAAGTGTGCTTTTGTGTTATTTTTAAATTCAATACTCGAAACTAGAAACTCATACTCAGAATTCTCGACATAGTATTTGGTACAAAATATTAGACAATTACTTCTCAATACTCAATAAACACTTATGGTTACTTAATTCTAGAAACTCAGTACCCAATAATCAGTGTTGGATAATTAGTTCGCGATACTGTGCACTTTTATTTGTGTTTGAATTCAATTCAATAGTTAATTGATACTTAGTACTTGATACTCAGTACTTGACACTCAGAACTCGAATTAAATGTCCAGTACTAAGTATCGAGTAGGTATCTAGTACCTGAACTGCTGATATGAAGGCGTATTCAACCAGGGTTCGTAAATAACACTCAAAGTAAATAATTCAACAGAATATTTCACATAGACAAACTTTTTCTTGTTTTAGTTGCCCAATGAAACGTCTGGTAAGGGGATTTTTTTTATTTAAATCTTTTACTTAAATTTTATTAATATTTAATCAAGCATCCATCGTAATACTAAAAATTTAAAGGTTTAAAATATTAAGATGGCAGAGCGGTAATTTCAAAGTATTTGGTACTAATTATCAAAAATCTTTAGAGCTATGTTGAAAGTTATTTTGAGAAATCTCCTACTTTTGGAAGATCGGCTCAAGCTAAACTAGTAGTTAAAGAGAAGTTTGCGAGACAGGTTTCGGGACTTTTTAGACTACTTATTAAAGGGAATAAGAAAAGTAGTAAGTTGTATTTAAAAACTTTTCAGTTGAGTTGACTAAGACGTCTTTCCTATTCCCTTAGCTAGCGAAAGGACTCACGATTGGTGGTTGGGAAGTACATTGGTAGGCTGGGGTTAGACTGGTATAGCTTTACGATACTTTTAAATCGTTTTCCGGTTTCTGATAATCATACTTTTATAGAAATACATGTTCAAGTTTCTTTGATAAGATCGTTACACTTACTTGACAAATCTCAAGAATAAAACACTTTCAAACAAGTATTAATACATTCTTTATTCGTATTACTTACATAAGTGAAGCAGTGAACAGAACTTCTTTTAAGTATTTCAGTATTTGGAGTATTTTGAACAATTCAATTTTAGCCCTCATACCGCGAACTCTTTTTTTTTTATGCAACATTTTTCATTCACGAAGAAAATAATTAAAATTATATGGTTATTGAATTAATAATGCTGCCCGCAACTTTCGGCGATTACAAAAGCAATTCGTTATTTAGCATATCGATGCTTTGAAACGAAAAATTAATTAAAATTGACCAACATAAAAATACATAGAAATTGTAATAGAAAAATGCCCAAAAAACACAAAATACATGTATATATATGTATATATATATATAAATTACACAGACTTTTCCCCATAACAATTGATGATCCCGTTTGGCGATAAAAATCATGCATAATGCTTTTGCTAATAAATAAGGAAATAGCCAAATACAATTCGCAAATACTTTTGTGTCATGCATTCTACATAAATAATGAGCACAACTGTACCGACAACGTGTTTTGTGCATGTGAGTGTGAGTGTGAGTGGCTCGCTCTCTTGCTCTCTCCCCCATTTGAATTATAAAATCTAATCACCTTTGTTTAAAATTTAATGAACGCAATAATTTCAGAGGATTTGCAGCCGCAGTTTGGTAATTGGCGACAGCCGACAACACGCAGAAAGGGGGAGAGAGGGACAGGGACAGAGTTCAAAGGCTGGAGAGAGAGAGAGAAAGAGGGAACAATTTTCATAAAACTAAATACAAAAAACAAATAAAACGGATTTGTATCTGTTAACGAAAATCCGCCAATAACAAAAAAAAAAAAAAAAAAAAACGCGGAAAAATACACAACAAAAGAATTTTAATTTTATTTTATTTATCGAATGCAAATAAGCACTTTACAACAACAACAACAACAACAACTGCAGCCTCAGCCAATATTTAACGCTTTCATAAAAATCGCGCAATTTATTTAACAAATTATCCATTTTAGCGCTATTCGCTTTGTTTTGTCAAATGAGGTTAATTTGTGTTTAACCTGCCATGCCGGTTGGCCCAGGAGGTGGAATAATCGGAGCATCAAGAGCTTCTGTGGTCAGGTGTGGGTAACCACCAGTGTGGGTAAACGCCAGTTAGAAAGCGACAACAGGGCGCCCAATTCGATATTTGCAGAGTTGAGGGAGCTTAGCAGGAGGGTGGATTAATAAGTATCAGGGAGTTGCTACGAGAAGTGCACTGACTGATGAATTTTATAATGCACCACTTATTCCCTAGAGGACAGGACTTCATGTAAATTTCTGTGGAAATTGCTATGGTATATTATTGTGATTAGAATCTCGACTGCCCTGTTCGAAGTTGCAATACATTGTCAGTTGATGTTTTGAATTTTTTGTAATCGTTTTCTAAAGCATATTTTAACACGAGAGCGTGACAGAAAAAACGCTAGATCAGCTGTTGCCAAGGACCAGGATCGACGACAACAATAACATCAAATTCGGAAAATAATAGTTAAGTTTCTATGTTCTTATGCAGGTTTAGAACTGAACCGGTATTGAACCGAACCGAACCGCTCATTCGACTGGTGAACCAATCCACAAACCAAATCGACTTCTTTCCAGAAATGCTGAACCGAACAGAAAACCACAAAGAAAAACGCTTCGATTCGGTTCAGTTCTTTGGCGAGCTATAAGACGTGAATCACTTTCCTCTAGCCAATTAAACTAGTTACTAATTTGGGAGTTTGAATCGTTTCCCCAACATACATTTTATACGACATTTCCATCGACTCTCTTAATCCTTAGCGATCCGAACTGGCGGTACAGAAACTGTGTGAACCACTGAACCGAACCTCTTTTTATGTCCTTTGGGGCTCAAGTGCTGATTGGGCTTGTGTAATCCTGAGTATTTGTAGTTCTTGAGCCTCGAAATTATCTCTTTGTTCAGTTTTGAGTCAATTTTCCCAGCAGTGTTTTTAGCTGAGTGCTTCTCTTTAGAGCTAGAATGACCAGAAATTATCATTTGAATACCAAACTCAGAAAAGAAACAAAAAAGTCCAACACTGGGGAGTAAGTTGTGGCTCTGTAAACAAAATTATTAATACCCTGTACATACAGTAGGTGGGACAATTTTGTTTACCTACAAAGCAAATCGTAAAAAGAAATCTTTGTTAAATTCTTAGAAAAGTTGACTCGTTTTTTATATGACAGCTATAAGATATAATATTTTCATCCGATTAAAAAAAAAAAAAAACCAAAAAATTGTGCTGAGGCAAATAATTTTTCTTTAGAGACGCTTTCGCTTAAGACAAAAACAAGGTTTTCCCCAGTGGAAATAGTTTCTCGACCTATCGTTCCTATGACAGCTATGTTCTAAATTCAACGCATTAAAAGCAAGCATTAAAAACAAAGCAATGCCAATTTTAAGAACATTTTCATTCAAAACTAAAATTTTATGTCTCTTATAGACGTTTCCATGGAAAACGAAAAGATTTTTCTTAGTTTAACTAGTTTTTTAAATGAACTGGTTCCTATGACAGTAAGCGATCCGGCCGGTTTCGACAAATGTGCAAAATATTTTGACCAACTTTCAAACTAATGAAATAGGTACTATTGAAACATACTGAACGAACGGCGTAACTAAAGCAGCTCTGATCAGGAATATTTATCCTTTATGTGGTGGGAAATGCTTGCTTATATATATACTTATATACAAGCACCAAATCAATATTAATATATTCTCTGGAAAATGTTTATATACGCTCAGCACGGGTATTTAATTATATTTATAAAAAACGTTCTCATGAGAAAAGTTTTAAATCGGTTTTTAATAAGTAACGGAATGCGTCGTACAATTTTAGCCAATGTTTAAGATATATTAATTTGAAACTTGGCATGGTAGCTAAGAAGAATATAACTTTCAATATGGTTATGAAGAACTAGTTCTAATTAATGTCAAAAGGAACTTGTTCCGAACCATCCTTTAAAAGACTAGCTGGAGACAATTTTTTTTTCTCGATTTAGATTATAGATTTGTTCTATTTTTTTGGAAAAATTTTTTTCCCTGACATAATAGCACGTGTTTGATTGCTGTTATCGTGCCATTCACATCTCTTTTATTCTCTTTTGCGATTGTTTTCTTAACAGTTGGGTTTTTTTCTAACAAATTACAAAACGAGAAAGCTAAGCTAACTTCGTCTGTGCCGAAGTTTTTATACCCTTGCAAGCGTTCGCTTAAATATTTTCAAGAAATACTCTTTTTCCCATTTTCCGTCCGGGAGCTATATGAAATAGCCATCTGATTTTGCCAAAAAATTATGTGAAAGCATGTGAAAGAATCAAATACAAAATACCAGGATGCTACCATTAAAAACAAAAAAGTTTTTCTAACTAAGACTGTTTTACAGACCTATCGTTTCTATGGCAGCTATACCATATACAGGGGGTTGCCCAAATTCGACGGACCCATGTTTTTTTTTTAAAAATCAAAGAAAAAAAGAAAAATTTGGCGGTTGGCAATCTTAATCATTTAATTTGTTCCAAGTAGTTTAGTTTACATCAATTTTTGAATATGATTTCTCTCAAATGGCCGCCTCTGGCGTTGATGGCGTATTGTGCCCTTTTTGCAGCATTTTCCATCGTTTTCGCCAACATTTCGGCCGGAATAGCGGCTATTTCTTCACGAATGTTGTCCTTGAGCTCTTCTACGGTCCTTGGCTTGTTAACGTAAACCTTTGACTTCAAATATCCCCACAAGAAGAAGTCAGGCGGCGTCAAATCGGGCGAACGCGGTGGCCAGTCCAAATCACCACTTTTCGACATCAAACGGCCCGGAAACAATTTCTTCAGAAAATCGATTGTTATGCGACTTGTGTGCGGTGGAGCGCCGTCTTGTTGAAACCAGAACTGCCTCATACGCTTTCGACGAATAATTGGCATCACAAAATTGGTCAGCATGTCGCGATAACGCTCCTGGTTGATGGTAACAGCATGGCCATTTTCATTTTGGAAGAAAAACGGCCCAATGACCGTTTTCGCACTAACGCCGCACCAAACTGTGACTTTTTCGTCATGAAGAGGCACTTCTTGAATCTCCTGAGGATTTTCAGTGGCGTAAATACGGCAATTTTGCTTATTTACGGTCCCATTCAATGTGAAATGGGCTTCATCGGACATGATAATTTTGTTTTCACAATTGACTTGTTCTGTTGAATGTAAATTTCAACTATTTCAGAGCGCTCGCGTGGCGTGTATTGTTCCATGGTAAAAATCTGCTTGGACTGACGCTTCAAACGCGGTATGTCATTAAGCGATCTGACATCTCTGTCAAAAGTTATGGCGTTGCCAGATGGGTCCGTCGAATATGGACAACCCTGTAGTTGTCCGATTTTAATAAAACTTAGAAGAATTATAAAAAAAACATAGAAAACCTACGAGTACAAAGTTTGGAGACGTTTCCATTGAAAAAACAATTTTTTTTCTCACTAAAACTAGTTTTCCGACCGATTGTTCCTATGGGAGCCATAAGATATAGTCATCTGATCCGGTCGGTTCCGACATATTAGAAGACTCTGTGCAAAAATTCAGCTCTATAGCTTTTAAACTAAGGCTAGTTCGACTAGAAACAGACAGACGGACAGGCGGACGGACGGACAATGCTCAATCGACTCAGCTCGTCACCCTGATCAAGAATATATATAGTGTAAGGGATAGGAAATAAATATTTCTATGCGTTGCAAACTTCTGGGCCAAATTATTATACCCTTTGCAAAGGTATAAAAATTATTGATTTTCAAGACTGGCAAAATCCCACACAGTGCCTCAGTTAGAAAGTTAGAGCCGCAATTTTGAGGTTAGGTCAAATTTTGTCAACCACTCTCTAGATTTCTAAAAAAAATGCCATCGAAAAATTCTAAATTATTTCTAGAAGAAGAAGCTGATGATATATTTAATCTAAAAATATTGCAGCGAACCATCAAACCATCACCTAACCAAACTAGTTCCTCTCGGCTAACTCATCAAGGCAAACACAACTGAGTTGACCAAATGTTGCCAAAATACTCATCGAGCATTACGAACCGATATGAAAGCATCTGAGCAATTAATTTTGGCTTATGAAGTCTGCTTATTCGAATTTATTTTATATATCTAACTAAGTTTTCAACAATCGCTCATAATATTTTAAGCAGAGCTGCAAACCGGTTTTGAAGTATCGGAGATTTGACTTTAATTTTAATGTGAAGCGAACGAACCTCTTAGGAGGTTAAATGTTGATCCCGAACCAGCCTTAAAATTCGGTTCGGTTCAGCAAACATTAGAATATTTCACCTTCTCTTGACTTCATCAAGTTATCAGCTCGGTTTTGTGAAACGAAGTCTTGTAATGGACAGGAAAGTGTTACTTGAAATATAGAAAATCGTTTGAGAGCTATTAATATGATTCAAAAAAGGCAAGAGGTTAACCTTACATGGGAAATATTTTTTTTAAGTTGACCTATTTTAGTAAATTTTAAAACTATTTGCCAACTGGCACAAAAATTAAACCTTTAAACCTGTTTAAAATAATAATTTGCTAAATTGACAGAATCAAGTCTGATTGTAAAGGCGTTTAAGCTTAATTATACCCAATTGTGACCGATTATGTTGCATATTAAACAAATGATTATGAACGCCCCCAAGTTGTTATGATGGCGACCCAGCCATTGTGTCAAACAGATAGCAAGAAATGCACTAAAAAATATTTGTCGATTTCAGAGAAGTATTTTGAAATCGGCTTAGCTATCAACACCCCTCAGTTGGTTTCCATGCTCAGTTTTAGTTTCAGTTTTATTTCAATTTGACGAACTGATAAGTGTCAAATGGTTTATGGCAATCGAGCTGGGCTGTTGTTGTTGTATTTTTGGATGCAATAGTCGATTTCCCGCCTCAACTTATTGTCATCAAATGGATTTTGTTTATAGATTAATATTTATGATTTTTGGTGGGGAGTTTTATTATGTAGGTTATAATTTCTGATAGTGAAACTTCTATAAATGTTTAAATTTATGATGTGGAAATACAAAAAAAAACAAAAAAACAAAACAAGAAAATTCGAGCAATCAATAATCTAGAAAATGGATCACTGTGTTATAATTTTCCGTCAAGCTGCCAGTTTTGTTCCTTCGCCAAAGTCCACTGAGATGAGCGACAAGCAATTGAATTAAAATTAAAATATATATGGCCCAAAGACCATTTGCAATTTATTCATTTTTACATACACACACACACGGGTCAACCCCCCCCCAACTTCCATCGAAACAAAAATTATAAATTTAAAAAATAATTAAAAACCATTTGCAGTGCAACTCGCTTTCAATTAATGCAAAATGTCCTAAAATGAATGCATTTCTCACTGATTGTTGGCGATTGTCAGTTCAGGTCGGTCCAGGCTCGACCTCCGTTGACAGCGGCCGGGCGAGTAAATTGAAATGCGTTCAGGACGTGATCGACCCCGTCCCTCCTCACCCCAGAAGCACTGGTTGCCAGTTGCCAATCCGCGTGGCAAAAGTGCGTGACTGCTTCTCTCTTATTTCATTTCATTTCAATTTTTTTGTATTTTTATAGTAGTTGTTGTTGTTGGATATATAAATTAAGCCATGAACAGTCGCAGATGCCAATTGCCACTGAATTTTTGAAGTTTTTCCAGTTGTCACATTGAATTTAAAAAGTGTCAACAATTGGGCGGTCAAATCCGGCCACCCAAAACAAAGCAGTAAAATCCTTGGATGTGGCAAAAAAAAAAAACAACATTAATACCACAAATTGAGCTCTTTTCACCTGAACTGATATGCCCTTTCAATTCATCGTATGTGTTGTGTAGCAGCTGTTAAGATATCGGACTTCGACAGATAACGATTTCATCATCTTTTAGCTGTTTTTTTTTTTTAAATTAATTGTACGATAGTTGTTTTCAGATTTTTATATTGCATTCACTTACCCCAGATAAAGCCGCAGGGATCTTGCCAATTTTTTCTTCTTTCATTAAATCTGAAAAGAAAATTATAAACCAAATTAATCAGAGATTGGGTAATCGATCTAAAATGCAGTTCTAAGAGCATTGCCTTCCAAAAAAAAACTAGTTGGTATATTTTACCAATTTTATGGTTAATAAAAAATGCTGCAACCTTTATCATGGAACGAATTTTTGGCTTAAGCAAGGTACGGAAATCGTTGGAAAAATGTTTAACAGTAGCCGTCTTACGTTATGTACGGAGACAAACATACAAAGGCGTAGTAAAATCCACACGGACGACGTGGCGTTGCCACTCTTTCTCAATGTGTGGATTTTTATTGAACAGCTGTTCGAGTTTTGCTTGGGCGCCCAAACTATTTTGACAGTCGGTAGAGAAAGATAATGTCTGTCAAGAAGTGTGAGCGTAAGAAACGGTTTGAGCGCTATCATGAGGAAGAGAAAATCGCCCATTTGCTAGTATAGCTTACTTAATGACCAAACCAACCGAATCTAATTCCCTTGGCAAACCAGCCAGCCCTTCAGTTTTGGGACAGTTTGCTCAATAAAATGACTCCAGCAGCAGCCTGCAGTGCAGAAAGACCTGCGAGAATAAAAATGTCTTGGAATAATTTTTGGGTATTATAATATAAGGTTGTCAAAAAAGTCTTGCGAAATTTCCGCAAGCTTGTCTTTGCAAGCGCGTAGTTCTAGTTGTATTCGTCGCATCGGTTCACGCTAGAGCTTTTTGGAAAGCTCTTTTCACGCGCTAACACGTGTTTTATTTATTGTTGTTTGTTTTTAGTCGTTCGTGAGTTAAAGCTTCGCAAACATGGAGCAAAATAAAGAGAAAATACGGCATATTTTACAGTACTACTACGATGAAGGCAAAAATGCATCTCATGCTGCCATTAAAATGCGCCACGGTCCGCAAGGCCTGTCGTCGAAAATTGCGATAAAATCGCTGAATTGATCGAAAGAGACCGACATAGTAGCAGCCGTAGCATCGGTCAAGAGCTGGGCATGAGTCATCAAACCGGTATAAACCATTTGAAGAAGCTTGGATTCAAAAAGAAGCTCGATGTATGGGTGCCACACGACTTGACGCAAAAAAACATGTTGGCCCGTATGGATGCATGCGAATCGCTTCTGAATCGCAACAAAATCGACCCGTTTTTGAAGCGGATGGTGATTGGCGATGAAAAGTGGGTCACTTAGGACAACGTGAAGCGCAAACTGTCGTGGTCGAAAAGCGGTGAAGCTGCCCAGACGGTGCCCAAGCCTGGATTGACGGCCAGGAAGGTTCTTCTGTGTGTTTGGTGGGATTGGCAGGGAATCATCCACTATGAGCTGCTCCCCTATGGCCAAACGTTCAGTTCGGACATGTACTGCCAACAACTGGACCGCTTGAATGCAGCACTCATGCAGAAGAGGCCATCTTTGATCAACAGAGGCCGAATTGTCTTCCATCAGGACAACGCCAGGCCACACACATCTTTGGTGACGCTCCAGAAGCTCCGGGAGCTCGGATGGGAGGTTCTTTTGCATCCACCGTATAGTCCGGATCTCGCACCAAGTGATTACCACCTATTTCTGTCCATGGCGAACGAGCTTGGTAGTCGGAAGTTGGCCACAAGAGAGTCCTGTGAAAATTGGCTCTCCGAGTTTTTTGACAATTGGAAAGCGAGCTTCTATAAGAGGGGCATTATGAAGTTGGCATCTCGTTGGGAACTCGTCATCGAACAAAACGGCGCATATTTGACTTAAATCGCATTATTATAACCAATTTTATGAACAATTGAAAATTCAATAAAAAATACCGCAAGACTTTTTTGCCAATCTTATGTAATTAAATAACCATTTTTAGTGTTAGGGAATTAAATAAAATTAGAATCAACAGATTTTTTTTGGTTTCAAATTTACATAAGGTTTATTTGTAAACAAATAACAGCTGGGGAATGGTGCGACGGTACCTTCAAACAACACCAAATGCTGAATTTTTGGCGGTTTTATCCCAGCACACTATTTCGTTTTACGATCCAAACTGTTGGGCGTTCACCGTACCTAGTTTTAAAGTCGACAAATGCAGCCATGGTGCTTGAAACTTGGTGAATTTCATAGCAACAACCAGAATATCACTTTGTCTCACGTGGCGGATGCGTAATATAGTTTTATTTATTATTGTTTGTTATTGTTTGTTTTGGAGCTTACTTTCTGCACGTTCATTTGTTCAAAAATCCTTTAAAAAGTGTCCCTTTTCTTGATTATTGATCAGCCATACAACAAATATAAGTCCCGGGCTGAGCTTAATCTTTTCTAAGAATCGTAGAACGGGCAAAATCTGGCAATAAAAAGTCTTGATATCAAGTTGAAATGCATACTCTAAAGAACACTTTGAAAATAATTACATTTTGGCTGAAATTGGGTGAATGTTAGTTTTTAGTTGTTTTGAGTAAGATTTCTCAGACTAAATACATATCACAATATAAATTAATGAGCATCATTTAACTGGTATAAAATAATTGCTTAATATTATTAACATAATACATACATATTACTGTATTTTGCATTTGATTTATTCACTAGCATCCATTGTCTCTGGTAGCAAAGATGACTTAGACAAACAGCCAAGCAAACATCAGACTTTGCAGGCCTGTGAAACGTCCACAATTGCCCTCCGAAGGCAATTCTTTTTGAAATTGTTATATTTAAGAAAAAAACAGCTAACATAAAAAAAAAATGTCATTCGACTTTATGCCAAAAGTTTTGGCCATTCAGCTCAGTGTGCACAGTTATGCTTACAATTACTAAGTATTTCTAAGCTTAGCAGTTGAGCTTAAATTTCACCGAGAAATCTACAATTGATAACGTAGCTGAGTTAGTACATCTATCTACTATCCATCGATGGCGAAACAGAAGCTGCCAACTCATAAAAGCATAGCCATGACTGTTTGGGAATTTCAAGGTAGCAAAAGTGCAAAAGTCCCATATGATTAAATCACATAAAGGGAAACATCTCTGACTACATAATTGTTATATGTTCTTGATCAGCATCAGCAGCTGTGTCGATAGAACTCTGTACGTCTGACAGTCCTTCCGTTCGTACACCTAGATATCGGATACTAAAAGAGCTAGAGCCACCAAATATTTTAAGTAGACTTAATTTATGCATACAACCATGAGCTCATCAAGATGGAATGCTAAATGGCAGTTATAAAGGTTATAAAAACGTTGCACACTTTTTTGGGCTGCATGCACTGTTTGCTAACATAATGTTAAAATGTTGACATTAATGTTAATGCCCGGTTAAATAACATAGGGAGAGGCTATTAAACATAAATTCCCCTCATAAATGGGTATGTAGAAGTCGGGCGACTTTAACTTGAATTGAGAAAGGAAATCCCGAAAATATACACAGAACAAATAAAGATCAAATCGGTCTTCATCTACAAAAAGATCAACTAAAAGATCATATTTACCCTATAATGTAACTATTTTCATATCAAAGCGATACTATTTAGTCCTAAATATATGGACACGATCATATCATCTAGATATTATTTCAGATGAAGGCCGATTTTATACCTAAAGTACCCATATGATACTAAATATCGTGATCTTTTTTTTCTGTGTACGCTCTAGTTTTTGTTTAGTTAAGTACATATCCAGCCACTCCTTGAAATTAGTGTTAAACTGAGACAAATAAGTAATAACACACACACACACACAGACACAGCACAAATGGTTGTTCAAAATGGATTTTCAGCTGTTTGAGTACTTTAATACCTCGAACCAAACCTCGCCGCATTTCGAAGCGCATCTAAACTTTGCCAAGCCAGTGGTACCTGTAAGTTGGCTTCTTTGATGTGCCTATTCATATATCCGTATATACGTTATATTCTGTTCTTCAGGATACCTGCAGCAAGGTGAACACATTGCCGCAGAGTGAACGATGTGAGTTTGCCCGTTCGAGACCTTGTAACAAAACGGCCTTCATCATTGAGTATACCGCCATTTTCTATTGCGTTTTCGATGCCTATGATCTATTTCGCGTTGTGGGTATCGTTACACTGGTGGCAGTTAGTATGTTCTACTTCTGGACGGTGATGATTACCGCCAACTATTAGTGAGTGTGTTGGGACATTCAAATTGATTTTACTATTCAAACATTTGGCTTTGCATGCAGCTTTGTTCCCGCATTGACCGAGGTATCCAAGGTGTTGCAGATTAATGAGTATGTGGCTGGGATTACCATATTGTCCATAGGTAATGCCACACCCGACTACTTTATAACACTGGTGGGCGTCAATGCTGAGTCACGGCATATTTATACGGACGCCATGTCGGAGAGTCTGTTCGTTGTACTGTTTATGGCCTCGTTTGTGATTTGGTTCTGTCCGTTTTTCTGTGAGCCCTACTATTTTGTACGCGAAGTGGGCTTCTTTTTGTTCTATGTTTCATACGTGGAGTACTGTGTGAAGGTCACCCATGGCAACATTTCTATACTGAGGGCGTTCTCCATTGTATTGGTTTACTTGGTGTATTTACTGATAGTTATTTTGGATCAGTTTCTGCTACTGCGCCAAAGAAAGAGTAAGTAAGGTGGTGGGGACGCTTCAATTTCTATTAAATTCCCCCACAGCTTTGCAGGCACGCTTGCGGAGTACAACATCCGAGGACTTGCGTAACCAATTGAGAGAGTACGACCGCCGGACCTTTTCATTTGGTCACACGAAATCAATGTGGAATATCGCACTTTCGTATCAGTACGATTCGCGCAATAGGAAACTCTTTCGTCAGTTCTTCAGGACTCTCGACACGTTTGATAGGAAAATGTATGCCAAGTCGTTGCATATCTTTAAAGTGTGGGCCCTGGTGAGGACGTTGCCTTTGATGTTTCTAACATTGTTGATACCCCAGATCAATCTGGAGGAACGTTCCTGGTCGAAGCTGCTGTGCTGTCTGCAAATTGTCCTAACGCCCACGATGGTTACCTATGGCTATTGTAAGTAAGTGATGACTGATGTACTGCTGCTAATTAAGGTCCTCCCATCTCTCTCTGCAGTTCAAGTGAAATTTACATTCTATTACGTTCCCATCTTCGTCATAGCCTTTATTCTGTCCACACCCATAGCCATTTGGGCATTTTGTAAATCTCGCACCGACACGATACCGGATTGGTATGTCTATATGACTATATTGAACATAATTGGTAGCAGTTTCATGCTATACGTGGCGTCGCGCGAAATTGTGGTCACAATGGAAACATTGGGTCTGATATTACAGCGCAGTAATACGTTTATTGGCTGTACGCTGTTCACTTGGGGCACGGGCTTGGTGGATCTGTTGACTAATGTGGGAATTGCACGTCAGGGATTTCCACGGATGGCATTCTCTGCCTGCTTTGGTGTGCCGCTTTTATGTAAGTAAAAATACGCAAAGGGCTGATAGGATAAGACCAAATGTCTGGTAACTATAGGGATCAACATAAAAGGGAATGCGTCGAAAAAAGAAAACTCAAAATTACTTTTTACTTTTTTTGTAGAATCAATCAAATGTCCTTCCGTTCTCTTCCACAGCTGCTAAGAGTGCCTCATAGTCGGCTTGAAAGTGAAAGAAAAAACCTTATAGACTTTTTTACATCATACTCCAAAAATTCAGAAAATAGTTTTGTACTCTGCACTGTTGTGCAAATGTATGAAACAGCCATAGGGAAGCATCTCTACCGCATAAAGTATATATATTCTTGACCATCATCAACAGCCAAGCCAATATAGCCTTGTTCATCTGTTCGTATGAACAAACAGTTCTCAGAGATGTTAAGAGAGGATCGACTTGATCAAGTTTGTTTTCAAACTTTTAGAAACAAAAGTCGAATCCCCGACAGAGTTGTGAATGAAGGTATGTGCCCTCTGGACATATTTAGCACTAAGGATTATTTATGATGAACGATAGTCGAGCTATGAACAAATGAGTGCCCAATCGTCTAATCTTAGAGCCAATAGCTAGTGAAGGTGACCGTGTGTGTAATAGGCTATTTCTGCTATATTTCGAACATATTCCGAAATGTAAATATTTATACCCTTGCAGAGGGTATATAGAAATTGTTCAGATGTTTGCAACGCATAGAAAGAAGCATTTCCGACTGCATAAAGTATATATATTCCTGATCAACATGACGAGCTGAGTTATTTTACCCTTATTCGTCAGTCCGTTTGTCCGTCCGCCTGTTGCTATGCTAACTCCTCTGTTAGCTTAAATGCGACCAAACTTTGCACGAAGTCTTCCGATACAAATACATTTGTGGGAATCGGTCGGAACGATCGATCGAAAAACTAGATCTAGTGAGAAAAAAATCTTTGGTTTTTAATGCAAACATCTCCAAACTCCGTATTAACTAGCTTTCTATGTTTCTCCATAATTCTGCCAAGTTTGGTCGAAGTCGGACATCTATAAAGAATAGCTGCCATAGAAAAGTAGGGTTAGAAAAAACGTTGTAGTTAGAAAAACTTTTTTATTTTTATTGTGAACCTCTTTAAATGGACATATAATTTTTTTTTAGCTTTCACACAATTCTTTAAAGTTTTGTCTAAACCGGACGACCATAGGTTATAGCTGCCATTGGAATAATCCGACGAGAAACCAGTTCTAGTGGGGAAAACTTTTTTGTTTTCAATGGTAACACCTCCAAACTTTGTATTTCTTAGTTTGCTATGCTTTCCCATGTTTTTATTAAGTTTGCTTGAAATCGGAAATCTATATGGTATAGGTGTTATCTAAAAGTAGAGTCTGAAAAGTATTCTTAGTGAGAAAAACTTTTTTGTTTTCAAAGAAAATGTTTTTAAAATTGGCATTTATTTATTTGAAATGCTTTCTCACAAGTCTACAAAGTTTTGTCCAAATCGGATGACAAGCATATAGCTGCAGTACGAATTATTAGTCAAAAAAGAAGTTTTAATGAGAAATTTTTTTTTTTTTTTAAATGGAATCCACTTGAAATTTGTTTGTCAGGATTTTGCACGATTCCACTAGGTTTGGTTGCAGTCGCACCTTAATATAGTATAGCTACTGTAATGCTCCGGGTTTTCTGGATATATTTATTTGTTTTTAATTTACGTTTCGTTGGTCACAAATGAACTGAATATTGTTGACCCCTAATATAATATTCCAGATCCCAAATCTGATGTAGGGTTCCAGGCTCCTATAGCTACCATAGAAAAGTAAAGTCCGAAAAGTAGTATTAGTCGGAAATACATGCTGCAAGGGTATACAAACTTCGGTAAGCTTATTTATTACGTCAAAATTATATTATAAACGAGAAAGCTAAGCTAACTTCATCTGTGCCGAAGTTTTTATACCCTTACCCTTAAATAGTCTCAAAAAATACTCTTTTCCCCATTTTCCTACCGATCGTTCGTATGGGAGCTATATGATAGAGTCATGCGATTTGGCTAAAAATTTTTAAGATTATGTAAAAGCATGTAAAACTAACAAATACAAAATTGCAGGATGCTACCATTAAAAACAAACAAGTTTTTCTAACGAAGACTGCTTTTCAGACCTATCTTTTGTATGGCAGCTATACCATATAGTTGTTCGATTTTAATAAAACTTGGTAGAATTATAATAAAGCATAGAAAACCTAGGAATACAAAGTTTGGAAACGCTTCCATTGAAAAGAAAAAAGTTTTTCTCACTAAAACTAGTTTTCCGACCGATTGTTTCTATTGGAGCTATGACATATAGTCATCCGATCCGGTCGGTTCCGACATATTAGTAGTGGGCAGCAAAAAGAAGACTCTGAGCAAAATTTCAGCTCGATAGCTTTAAAACTGAGAGACAGATTTGACGGACAGACAGACAGGCGGACGGACAAACCATATATATTCTTGATCGTTACCCTGATCAAGAATATATATGGTTTATGGGGTCGGAAATTAATATTTCTATGCGTTGCAAGCTTCTGGGTAAAATTATTATACCCTTTGCAAGGGTATAAAAATATCACTTTGATATTAAAATATTGATTTTATATGTTCGAAGTATCAGCTTCATATAATCGGTTTATCATAATCGATATCATATCACCGGCTTTCTTACTTCTTTGTGCCTAATTTTTGTTCCAGGCATTTGTTTCTCCCTTGGTTCACCTCTGTTATACAAGGCCATCACATCCAAGACGGGTGATGTTGAGGTAAGTGTTGATGGTTGATGACAATTTTAATGATTTCATTTATGCCAAATTTTGTTTGGACAGGCCACGGAGGGTACAATTGGTGACAATTGTTCAACTTTGTTGATCTTATATCTGGTTTGTTTTCTATTCTATGGCCTAACCACAAATTTCATGATGCGGCGTACTGGCGCACTGATGGGCATAGTTCTATATGGAATCTTTCTTATATTTGCGGTGGCCAGTGAGTTTGATATACTGCATTCCTATGGCACCGATCACAGTGTGGAGCGCAGTCGGCCCGAGGAAAGCTATGGAGGCTAATGATCATAGCTGGCCTGAGTTGTCATGTCACTTTATTTTACCTACAAACCTAAGTTCTCAAATAAAAAATCCAAAAATGAAACTCCTTCCGTGTTCTGATCCTGGAAATAGACGCTATCGACGCCTGTTGTTTGTACTCATTGTCCTGTGCCTAGTCATGTGTTTCAATTTGGTGTACTTACTGGAGCAGAAGGACGAAGTTGGCACCAATGAGGGCTATTTTATAAATACCTCGGGCTGTCAGATACGCAAACTGAAACCGCTTTCGCCGATGGTGCTGCCTCATCTGAAGTTTGGGGAATCAATTGGTGCCTGTCCCAGGCCTCAGTTATTGCGTGCCGAAACTGTGGAGGGTAAAAACTATTTGGTTCTGGCACTGAACGAGTTGGAGGTGATGAAGACTTTTGATGTGAAAAGCCTGGATGAGGTGAAGTGTGTTTATATGAGAGTGAAGCGGATTTCAGATGAAGAGAACAAGCTTTCGCCGCCCAAGAAGTTGAGTCTGAGCTCTAAACGCATGGAAGTGGAGGGCGGTATTCAGGTGATACGCATTAAATGCAAGGGTATTGATATGATCATCTATCATGATGTGCTGTTGTTTCTACCTCCACCGGTGGCCAAGAAGAAGTCTTCCCGCTTGTCGGTCATGATATTAGGCTTGGATTCTCTGTCTCACATGCATTATCTACGCAGCTTCACTCAACTGGGTGCTTTTGTGAAAACTCTGCCCCATGCAGAGTTCTGGGGATACAACAGTGTGGGTCATAATTCTTATGCCAATCTGGTTCCACTCTTGAGTGGGTTAAGTTCAAATGAATTCGACAAACTTTGCTGTGAAACTAAACTGAATTACGATCAGTGTCCCCTGATTTGGAAAGACTTTAAGCAAGCTGGCTATACCACCTGCTTTGGAGAGGATTCCATCAGAGATGGTATCTTTAGTTATGGCAAGATGGGTTTCTATAAGCCGCCCACAGATTATTATTTGCGCTCCCTTGTCAGGGAGATGGATATGTACACGCGTTATGGATTGGACAAGTATCCACTGATTCCATGCAGCGCCGGTCGCAAATTTGAGGAAGTTTTGTTCGAGTTTATCTACAAGCTGGTGCCGCATTTGCAACAAGATGGCATCTTTTCTGTCTTTTGGCAAATAGAAGGATTAAAGGACTATCTCAACTATGCTCCAAGTTTGGATGTGGTCTATCTGAAACTATTGCAACACTTTCAGCAGCAGCAAATACTTGACCATACATTGATACTCCTCATGTCGGATCATGGTATGCGTTTCGGCAGATTCCGGGAGACCTATCAGGGTATGCAGGAGGCATCAGAGCCTGTACTGATAGCTCTGTACCCCAAATGGTTGCAGCAGAAATATCCCTTGGCTTTGACTAATTTGCTTAATAATCAACACAGACTGGTGACTCCTTACGATGTGCATGTCACCCTTAAGGACTTAATACAGCTCCAGCAACTAGATGAGGCTCAGGTGAAAAATCGCACTCTTGCTCTGGCGGAATACGATCGTTTACCTCCTCGTGGTATTAGCCTGTTTCTTCCCATACCAAATCATCGCGGTTGCAGTGTGGCCCACATACCGGACGACTTTTGTCAGTGTCACAAGCTGATCAAATTGTCCCTGCACGATGGGCTGGTTAGACAAGCTGCTCGCCTGGTGGTGGAGAAGATTAACGAACGGATTATACCATTCCTGAAATGTCAACAGCTGCGCTTGCTGGAAGTGCAATCCGGCTATTTTATAAGTCGTGGAAAAGGTCAAGCAGTATACGAGATACGTGTCCAGGTGATAACTATGCCGGGAGCTGGTCAATTTGAGGGTACCGTACGATTTGGTCAATCCGTGACTTTGAGTGGTCCCGTGCTGAGAATCAACAAATATGATGAGAAGTCTGATTGTGTGGATGATGTAGAAATCGAAATGTATTGCTATTGCGAGGGGAGTTAGGTTTGATGTTGTATTGAAAGAATAAAGGACGAAATAAATGTATGAAAGCCTCATCTGCATACTCATACTTAAACCATATACCCCATAACTCAAACCTCAAACCTCTTAACTCATACCTCATAACTCATACCTCATACCTAATACCTCATACCTCATACCTCATACCTCATACCTCATACCTCATACCTCATACCTCATACCTCATACCTCATACCTCATACCTCATACCTCATACCTCATACCTCATACCTCATACCTCATACCTCATACCTCATACCTCATACCTCATACCTCATACCTCATACCTCATACCTCATACCTCATACCTCATACCTCATACCTCATACCTCATACCTCATACCTCATACCTCATACCTCATACCTCATACCTCATACCTCATACCTCATACCTCATACCTCATACCTCATACCTCATACCTCATACCTCATACCTCATACCTCATACCTCATACCTCATACCTCATACCTCATACCTCATACCTCATACCTCATACCTCATACCTCATACCTCATACCTCATACCTCATACCTCATACCTCATACCTCATACCTCATACCTCATACCTCATACCTCATACCTCATACCTCATACCTTAACCTCATACCTCATACATGATAACACTTGATCGGATAGATATTCTTAACAAGAGATATTACTAATTATGTTAGGTATTATTTGTAGATAATATCAGAAACGATCTTTTCTCATTCTTTAAGCTTGCAAATCTAAGCTGCAAGTTCTTAAAAGCAGTTTAGTTTCTTTTTATGAAAAGTTCGTCTTTTAATTAAGGTATTTCATAGGCGCCAGGCATAAATTAGTTGTAGTTCGGTACACTTCCGATTAATTTTGGATCTTTAAGACATCACTTTTGGGTGTATGAGTGCGCCTCAGTCCACCAGGAGCGGCCAAATGAAGACTACAGTCGATTTAATGCGCTTCTGGGCTCACCGAACTATAGATGGTCCGGTTTTGATGTATGCAGTAAGTGACACGCATCCTTCCTTTTTCTAAAATTCTCAAATTTTTGGGTTCCTCTTGACCAAGGAAAGTCCCAACGCTCAGACAGTTTATAAACAATGAGGAAACTCAATACACTCAGACTCGATAAATGACTGTCAGAGCTCTCGATAAATCGATTTTGAAGTAAGTTTTGTTATTGGAAGGTACTTAATTTAAATACAAAACATTCTTAAATCGAAAAACGACAGTTAGTGCTATGTTTGTATCAAGTTAGAAACTTTTCATTCGATATTAAGCTAAAAATATATTGGGTTGACATACAAGAAAGAAAGAGGGTCATGCCCGACCATAACAAAGTCTGACCAGCGTCCCATACACGTCGTACCTCTATCTCTTACCATCTCTGAGATCTGTTGCGTTTAGACAGACGGACATGGCTATATCGTCTTGGCTGTTGATGACGATCAAGAATATATATACTTTATGGGGTCGGAGATACTTCCCTCTGGCTGTTACATACTTTTGCACAAACTTATTATACTCTGTGTACCTCCGGTACAGAGTATGTAAAGACTTATAATGCAAGCTCAAAAAAAGGGTGGGTACAACGGAATAACCGAAATATTTTTTTAGCGATTCCGTCTTAAAATCCCCAGTTGGAATAGACAGAAGGATGTATACACAACGGTCTTTTAAAATTTAAATTTTAAAGTTTGTTTTCCATCAGTGTCTAAAATTTTGAAAATGTGTAAAAAATGTATATATTTTTTAAGCGATCAGCCTAATCAATTGAAATTTCAGTTATAATAGCATTTAACAACTAATTAAACACTTTTTTTGAGTTTCGTTTCTATTTTGTAGCTACAAAACAAGAACCAAAGACCTAAGCTCTATCTTGGGCAATTTGAAATTTAGCCAAAAGGCAAACGAGTGTCGTTTTGTCATTATTCCTCAAAAGAAATGGTCAGCAAGTTTTTGCTTCAAACTCTTTTCAAACCTTTAACCGTTATGTGTGCCGTTTTATGTCACATATATGGAAAACCAGAAAATATATATGGTTACCTTCTGTACGGGAAGTCGTTATTTTACGAAAATAATGAATTAGAATTAAATTTTGAAACGAAGTTTCTTTTAAAGTTTACGACACAACTGTTTTAGTTAGTTAAATTTTAAAGTGTATGAACTTTATGTGTTGTAGACTAAAAATCTTGAGAAATAAAAATAAATAAAAACTAGAAAGCCAACGACCCATTTCTCGATTGATCGATCGTAGGAGAGCTATATGATAGTCATCCGATATGGACAAAAAATTTTTGAGTTATGTGAAAACATGAGAAACAAGCAAATACAAAATTGTAGGATGCTACCATTAAAAACAAAACAGTTGTTCTAGCTAAGACTGTTTTTCAGACATATCTTTTGTATTGCAGCTATACCATATAGTTGTCCGATTTTCACCAAACTTACCACAATTATTAAAAAGAATAGAAAACCTCTGAATACAAAGTTTGGAGACGTTTCCATTGAAAAGCAAAAAGTTTTTCTCACTAAAACTAGTTTTCCGAACTATTGTTCCTGTTGTAGCTATGAGATATAGTCATCCGATCCGGTCTGTTCCGATACATCAGTAGAGGGCAGCAAAAAAGAAGACTGAGCAACATATCAGCTCGATAGATTCAAAACTGAAAGACTAGTTAGCGTAGAAACGGACAGACAGGCGGGCAGACCAAGCTCAATCGATTCAGCTCGTCACCCTGATCAACAATTTATATGGTTTATTGGCTCGAATAGAATCCTACAGTGGGACTTCAACTCCCTCAAATGTTACGAGCGTTTAGGAAAAGTGACCTTATAAGTATGAGAAAAGGGTACTTTTCTCATCTTCTTCAAGAACTTATGAATTATTTAAAACTTGTTTAAATAGTATTAATGCAATTGCAGCCTGGTTTCAAAATTCAGAAAAGTTACCCCGAAGCATGCCTAAGGGTTAAGGACAAGAAAACAAACAAGAAAAGCCATCAGCTGTGGAAAGACACAGAGAGAGAGAGTGATAGACCGAGTGAGAGGGAGCGGGTGCTAGGAGTCTGCAATGCAAGATGACAGCTCATTCGTCAAATCACACAAAGAAAAATTTGAACTCTTCATCAGCTTTTTGGGTCGTTCTCCGCCACCGCCTCCGCCTCCGCCTTCTCCTTTGTCTGTTTGTGTCCGTTTGGCCGTTGGGCAACTTGATGTTGACGTTTCAATATTGATGCAATGTGCTTGAACCGACTGCTGCTGTCCTGTGTGTGTCGCTCTCTCCCCCCCTCTCTCTCTCTCTCTATATAGTATATATGTATAGATAACATATTTCATCGGCCATGTCCGTTGCCAATTCCTTGACTGACATGAAAAATAACAAAACAACAAAAGCGGACCACTGCCAAAAAGAATGACGATGACGTTCTCTAGGAACGGAGCAATGGAACGAAGCATCGTAATCCATCGTCGAACGTCTTGGCATGTCCTTGGACTCGCGCGCACATTGCATTCAGTCTTGGGCAATCTCTTCTGGTGCAGCTGTCGTTCTCAACGATGGATGGATGTTCAAAGTATGTGAAGCTTGAGCTGCCATTTCACATATGGATGGGCATACCCTGCTGATGTACATATATATGTAAGCTATGTATGTAATATCTTCTATCTTTAAAAGTAGGCAGAGGCTAGAAAAAAGCTGGGGTATTTGAAAATAGAGGCAAGATTTTTGAAAGGACATTGCAAAATAAGCAAATGTGATCAGTCATGACAAGTTTTAGCTGTTTTTTAGAAGCTTCGGATTCAAATTTTTAAGAAATCTTCACTATACTTCGGAAATTGGAAAAGGAATCATTAACAAGAACGATTTTGATGCGATTTTCAGGCCCGGTCCACCATAAACCTTGAGCCAAAAAGATCAGTTGAGACTATCTATGGTAATTGCGTTATATACAGGGTTGTCCATATTCGACGGACCCATCTGGCAACGCCATAACTTTTGACAGAGATGTCAGATCGCTTAATGACATACCGCGTTTGAAGCGTCAGTCCAAGCAGATTTTTACCATGGAACAATACACGCCACGCGAGCGCTCTGAAATAGTTGAAATTTACATTCAACAGAACAAGTCAATTGTGAAAACAAAATTATCATGTCCGATGAAGCCCATTTCACATTGAATGGGACCGTAAATAAGCAAAATTGCCGTATTTACGCCACTGAAAATCCTCAGGAGATTCAAGAAGTGCCTCTTCATGACGAAAAAGTCACAGTTTGGTGCGGCGTTAGTGCGAAAACGGTCATTGGGCCGTTTTTCTTCCAAAATGAAAATGGCCATGCTGTTACCATCAACCAGGAGCGTTATCGCGACATGATGACCAATTTTGTGATGCCAATTATTCGTCGGAAGCGTTTGAGGCAGTTCTGGTTTCAACAAGACGGCGCTCCACCGCACACAAGTCGCATAACAATCGATTTTCTGAAGAAATTGTTTCCGGGCCGTTTGATGTCGAAAAGTGGTGATTTGGACTGGCCACCGCGTTCGCCCGATTTGACGCCGCCTGACTTCTTCTTGTGGGGATATTTGAAGTCAAAGGTTTACGGTAACAAGCCAAGGACCGTAGAAGAGCTCAAGGACAACATTCGTGAAGAAATAGCCGCTATTCCGGCCGAAATGTTGGCGAAAACGATGGAAAATGCTGCAAAATGGGCACAATACGCCATCAACGCCAGAGGCGGCCATTTGAGAGATATCATATTCAAAAATTGATGTAAACAAATCTACTTGGAACAAATTAAATGAATAAGATTGCCAACCGCCAAATTTTTCTTTTTTTCTTTGGTTTTTTTAAAAAAAACATGGGTCCGTCGAATTTGGGCAACCCTGTATATATATAGTATAATAATAGGAATACCTTGCCCTAAGTAAAGGGACACTTTATTGTCCCTAGGCATCTCAAGCTAACCTAAGTGCATTACGATGAAGTTATGTGCCCCTTAAGGGTCGCTAAGTGTATCTTTAATTAAAATGGTTAACGTTCTAAAACGCTAACTCATATATATATATATACATAAATCAAGTTCGCGCAGTCTTAATTTGGTCTTTAATTATTGAAAACCATTCCGATTAGAGACACTCACCTTGCTTGTACCGTATCAAGTCCCCAATCCGTATTAGTCACTTAACATGAAAACGATCATCCAACAGGCAGTTGGTCAAAAACTTTAACGAGTATGCGAGTGTGGGTGAGGTGGCTATGAAATCGCTGTGATTGATTGCCATTCCCGGTTTGATGATGACGACGATGGTTGGGACCACACGCTTGTTAACTCTGTCAGTGTTAAGTTTAAAAATATACAACCCAAGCGCGATAAAGCGAAAAGGTGCCATGCCACAGCCCAAAGTCATAAATTCGAGCGCGAAAAGAAATTCCTGAGTGCGAAAATAAAAAAAAAGAAGAAGTATTTTGATGTGGCTGGCAAGTGTCAAACATTGGCCATCAGAGTGAGACTTATCATTCGCTCATAAAAATGTCAAAACTATCACACTGACAGTGACTGATGACGCCGACAACAGGGAGCAGGAGGTGGATGCCAAGTTGGAGGTGACATACGCTTGGGTTTCATGTGGCAGCAGGATGCCAATGTTAAATGCTTTTTTTCGCCGCTCTCCTCCACACTTGTCACACATTCACAGAGCCATCATGTTGAGTGATTTCATTTCTTCAATTTCTGCGCTGTTTTTTTTTTCTTCTCCGAGCTGCATTCAGCTATCCATCAACTGAGTGAGTGAATGAGCCGGGGAGTGGCTCTCGAAGTCATCATCGACATCAGCATAAACCATGAACATCTCAACATGATTCATGGCTTGGATTGAATTTTGATTGACAATATCGCAAGCATTTAAAGTGTCTGCTTCCGCTAGGAGTTCCTACTTTTTGCTCCCGCTTCCTGTGACAGGAGACTTTTGGCATTTGGCGAAGTGATTTTAAAACCATTTGTCACTTGACAGATGAGCGTTTGATTGACTTCAATGACTGCGGTTCGTGCATGTTGAGAGGTTCTACTAAATATATCGATTACCGAAGCCCCCCATCACAACAACTCAATTAGCGATAAGATCGGCTACAATATCAATTCCATTCTAACATTGATTGAATTAATTTATGAGCTACTCTCAATGGGTTGGCTTATTTATGACGTTAGCGATGCCCATTCGAAATCAGAGCGATTTGAGTGATTACCTGTTTACCCAATTTGAGATTTATGCTTGGACATAAACGGAAATTCTGAACGGAGAGCTGACAGGTTTCGGAAAAAATTTACAGTCCATGTCGCTCTGGTCACAAACATATCAATTTACACACTTTTGACTGATAAGAACTGGCGTTCAGTTGTACCACATATAAGGGTCCACATTTGACATATTATTTGGCAATTAAGGGGCGTAACCCAAATCTATAAGTTACACATTATTGCAGTTAATTTTGATTGGGCTTGTAAACGATGAAAGATCCTAAGTCCGCAGAAAGTGAGATGTTAAAGGGACTTTTTATACCCTTGCTGAAGGTATATTGAAACTATCCAGATGCTTGTTACGTATAGAAGGAAGCATTTCCGACCACACAAAGTATACATATTCATAGCCTTGTCCGTCTGTTTCTCTGCCATCTCCTTTGGTACAAATACGCTGTACATTTGTCAGAACCGGCCGGATTTGATGACTATAACATATAGCTGTCATAGGAACGATCGGTCGAAAAACTAGTTCTAGTGATAAAAACTTTTTTGGTTTTAATGCAAACGTCTCCATTCTCCGTTTTTACAAGTTTTCAATGCTTCTCCATGATGATACAAAGTTTGGTCGAAATCGGACATCTATATAGTATAGCTGACATACAAAAGTGGTCTTTGTGAGAAAAACTTGATTGTTTTCAGTGCAAACTTCGGCAGAGCCGAAGCTAACTTTTCTCAATTTTGATTTGAGGTTTTCGGTTCGGTTTAGCAATTCCGAAAGGAAGCCGGTTCTGTTCACCAGCTGGAGTAAGAGGTTTGGTTAGGTTCAAAACCGGCTCGGTTCAGAACCGGTTTGCATCCCTTCTTTGCAGTTTAGTGTATGTGACCAATATCTACAGTCTCTGAAATTTTCATAGAGATCGAATAAAAAATGGCCAAGTTATAAAGGTTATTAAAAACGTTGCATACTTCTCTGAGCCTTATGCGCTGTCAGTTAACATAATGTCGAAATATTCATATTAAAGTTAATGCTCTGTTAATTAAGGAGAGTTTATCAATCACTAATTCCTCTGATTATATAGAAGTCGGGCAGGGCCGACTTTAACTTACGCTAAGACTACTTTTCCAATCGAAAGGTATGAACCCAAACAGCAGTGGTTCATATGGGAAAATGTCTAATTTCGTGTGAATCTTTCCTGATCGACATGAACGTATTGACAAAGAGATCATGAGGCTATATTCTCATTTGAAGAACAATTTTTTTGAGAGCGCAAAATTTTTGGTGTATGTAAAAATCGAAATCCTATTCCAGGTTCAATTCCAGAAAAAAAAATGTAAATATATATATATAGTAAAATAATAAACTTAAAACGAGAAAGCTAAGCTAACTTTGTCTGTGCCGAAATTTGTAAAATTTCAGCTTGATAGCTTCAAAACTGAGAGACTAGTTTGCATAGAAATAGACAGACGAACGGAAATAGCTCAATCGACTCAGCTTGACACCTTGATCAAGAATATATATGGCTTATGGGGTCGGAAATTAAAAATTTCTATGCGTTGCAAGGTTCTGGGAAAAATTATAATACCATTTATAAGGGTATAAAAAGACTCAGAACTATAATAAAAAATATTTAAAAAAAAATTCAATTAAAATGAAAGAATATAATAAAACAAAATGAATAATCAAAAGTGTCTGACCCGGGAAGCTATGCCCCTATTCACAGCTTGAGGTAGTCAGAGACTTTTCCGGGATGCAAAAATATTCTTTGCCGCATTTTATGATCAATATTTCGGCCCATTACTTGCTGTTTTGGAAATGTGTTCCTTAGAGATTGCTTTCATATTAACAGTTTGAGAAAAATATTTATTGTTGCCTGAGAGACTTGCTTCCGGCCATTAAAAGTATTCCAGAAAAGTGATTAAATTGTAAGTATAAGGGTATAAATGGCAGGGTTATTGAATACATAAGAAACGTTGCATACTTTTCGAAGGATTAAGCTATTTTTTCCAACATAATGTTAATGCTCTGTTAATTAACATAAGGGAAGACTTTGGTTCGTTTTCAGGATAATCCAAAATCAGGTTTTGAATTCAATTCTGCGAAACAAAAGTGTTGCTTCTTGTTTTTTTTATTTATTTTATCAATGTTTTGTTTTCCTTGTTTCTTGTTTTGTGCACAAATTTTCATTGTTGATTTATGGGATTTGCCATTTTTGACAGTTGCCATTGCCATTTTAGTAGTGTGTGTGTGTGTGTGTGCTTGGGTGTGTTTAAACACCATTTTATAATCGGCTTTCTATATTAATTTAAATTTTATTTTCGGCATTTTATTATAATTACTCTTGATATATGTAAATGGTCATCGTTAGCAGGCATTATCGTTTTGTTTCATTTGTTGTTGCTGTTGCACTGCACTTGATGCCCCATGCATGTCCCTCAACTCGCTGGAGGATATTTTTTCCCAATGACCAAAATATTTTCGTGGTTTTGAATGTTTTTAATTGTTGTTATTGCAACAATTTTATGCTCTTTGTGTGTTGTTGCAAGCCAAAAATAAGGCCATCGAAATGCAACACACACAAAAAAAATGGTAGTATTTTGCCTAAATATTTATAATATTTTAATGCTAATTTTAGCAAATCCAAAATGCACTAAGCACTTGTGTGTGTGTGTGTGTGTGTGTATTTTGCATTTTTGTATCTGCTGGTGATATTTTAATTTGACTGTCACATTTGATCATAAATTTAGCGATTAACAAACAACACGCCGAGTGGTTTTGGTCTAAACTAAATAGATACACCCGCTATGTGGGGTGTGTTCAATAGAGAGTTTCAAAGCCTGGATATAATTTCATATTAATTGCATAAGATAGAGCGTATTGTTAATAAAATATAGTAGATTATTAATAACACTTTTTGTGGTTAACATTTTTTAAATTTATTTATATTCATAGATTTGGGTTGTGTTTCATACTAAGACTTCAGACTCAAAATCATAGCCAGTATTTCATAATTGTTAGTCATATTTCGGTCTCTTATTTAAACCTCATATTTGAATGATAATATCATATTTATTCTCATTCCAGTAAAAAATGCAAGAGCAGAAAAAAGATTTTCCTAAAATTTTAGGAAAATGGAATTTTATTACCAAAATTGTAATTTTCAGGCATAGCTGTTAAATTTCAATATATATATAATAATATCTGACTACTAATTGATTACGATTAGAAATAATCAAAAATAATCGTGATTATTGGCAATTACCAAAAAATAATCAAAAAATAATCCGATTACTTTTATTGATTATTTTCCAAAAATTAAGTATTTAGCCTGTAAGTTCACTTAAGACAATGTAAGAAAAACGTGCAACAAACTAAATTTAACAAAACTACAAAGTAAACTTGTAGCACTAAATTGGTACAATAAACATCACCAACAACTAATAACGATTCCGACACGGAGTTCAAGAATTTCATTAAACAAAAAAATAGTTACATAAATTGACAATTAGCGTTATCGATCTAGCGATTAATAATTATTGTAAGACAGTTGGTTCTGCTCTCGATATTCACCAAAAATGAAATGAAATTTTGTTCACAGTCTATTTTGTCTAATTTTTAATAAATGAATTAATTGGATACTTTTCGATGCTTATATCTAAACCGCTGGATTTTTGGATCCTAGAAAGTATATTTTAATATAGTATATTATATATGGTATATATAAAATTAAATAATTATTGAATGGCTAATGGATCGAAAATGGCTTAAAACTGCTACTTTTAGTTTTTGCACGATTTTCTTATATTGTCTTAAGGGTAAATACTTATATAATATACTAAAAACTCAATTTTTGGAAAATAATTAATAAAAATAATCGGATTATTTTTTGATTATTTTTGATTATTTTTTGGTACTTGCCAATAATCCCGATTAGTTTTGATTATTTCTAATCGTAGTCAATTAGTAATCGAGATAATCTAAAAATAACCGTAATTGAATGATTATTTTTCATTTTAAATAAAAGTAATCAAATATCTAGTGACTATGATTAATAATCATTATTTAACAGCTATGTTTTCAGGCAATAAATGCCTAAAATATAGGGCGTTTTACCTAAAAGATCGTGTTTTAGGTAAAAAAAAGTTTTAGGAATTCATTGCTTTAATATGATGTAATTTTCCTAAACTTTTAGCATTTCGTCTTGAAATATAAATAAATAATGTATAACTTAATATTTACATACTGATTATTGTCAGCTAGCTGTATACCCGGCTTCGCCCGGGTGCTTTCAAGCAAAAACACTACAAATTTGTAAATTTTTGATTCAGGTTTGACCTGGCTGGAAATCGATATTAACATTTCAACTCGTCCAAACTTGGACGAAACCACATCTAAATTGGGAAAACATCAATCTTCATATTATTAACCAGACACCAAATTTCAAGATCTTAGATTAAATAACTTTTGAGATATGGCTCTGAAGCACTTTTTCACCGTTTTTATCCGCTTTCGAACCGGAACAAACTTGAGACATAGCCTATGATTCTTGCTTGATTGACATGAACATAAGGCGAAAATGTCGATATTTTCTCTGAGCTGCTAAAACTTCATTTAAAAACGATTATTCACTTTTATTTATATATTCATAAGCTTAGTACTCAGTCAAACTAAAGGTAGACCTAGCTAAAAACACAACTTATTCTGCTGGGGCTCAGCTATGGGTACCGTGTGACTGTTCAACGCCAAAATACCACCCCCTACAATAGCAAAATACCACCAAATGTCAAATCAAATTAATTGACTAAATTTCAAGCCTTTCTATTACCTTAAAAGATTGCTTGTAGTCCCTTTATTAACTGAAAATCTTATTTGTTGACCAAATTTTAAGCCTATTTATAACCTCAAAAGACGATTTAAGGTAGGTGTTTAGGAAAACCGGCCCAAAAGTAAGTGCTTGCGAAAAATTTTTTTACTCTGTTTCATGAATCTCCCGATGCAACTTTCAGTAAGCATTTCGCTATTGGCTGTCGCTGTTTGAATGTCTTTTCATGCGCTCCTTTAAGCAGTTAGGAATTGCAATTAGCAATGAAAGCAAAAACAGACAAATCGGAAGAGTATTCGCTGTCTCGCGTGCTGCGGCAGAGCCATGTACATTGTTTTTGCCTTTTTCGAGTTGGACTATAGCTGTCTCTCTTTGTTTTAAGAAACTCTGTTTGTCTCTTTCTGCCCTCAGATTTTCGATGTCTACTTTGATCTGAAATCACGTCACTAGGGTATTTTTCATATCACTGTAAGAATTTCGCTTATTAATATAATATTTTTAGTAATACTACTGCATCATATTGATATTAAATAGTAACTTTTGGATCTTTAAAAATTGATATTTTTGAAATTATATTGGAAGATCAACTCGATATTTGATCTTATTTTTTTCTGTGTGGAAGTTGCAGTCCCCCTTTCACTAGCGAATTCGCTAGCTACAGGATTAGTCAACTTGAGCAGCTGATGGCAGGTCATCAGTTTAATCGTTAGCACTGCTACCAAGCAACTGTGTCGTTATACATTTGGTTTATCTCTCCTCTAATCAAACACTCAACCACAATTGCTAAACTCTTTTTGCCCACAGGGTCATAAATTTTCAAATTGATTTCCTGATATCATGTATATAAATAAAATTCCTAAATAATGTTTTTTGTGTTGTTTTTTTTTTTTGTTGTAGGCCAACATGTTTGTATGGCGGCGCTCGACTGCGTTTTGACCATTAATAATTTCATGTTGTTCACCAAAAATTTTTGTTCCTCACGCGTTTTGCTTAATGTGAATTGTTTGGCAATTCCGTATTGAATTCATTGCAATTTTTGCCTACTAATATTGACTTCCGTTTCCGTTACGAGAGTTTTCGACTCGATATGTTTCCGTGCACATTTTTTACACTTTTATATGCTGGCGCCAGTCGGCTAGTGCCTTACCGTGAAATTTGTTATCGCCCAAACCAAAAACACAAAAACAGCGGCAAAATCAATTTTCCACATTGCAAAAAAAAAAAAAATACAAATCAGACAAATAAATTTACAAATAAATACCCATACGCGAAATATTTGACATTTATTAATTAAAAATGGGCGAAAATTTATATTAATTTTATTCAAATTGTCAGCGCGCAACAAAGGAAGCTAATTTCAATTTATTTTATTTGTCTCCCTCACAGGTTTGTCATCTGCATGTTTTATGGCACATAGATAAAAAAAATTGTCATTCTAAAACCATAAATACAGAGCTTGGCAAAGCTGGTGATGGAATGGCTTAGTGGGATGAAAAGGGGTTGGTAGGCATGCATATATGATTACTAACTACTGATTACCACACAGACGAAAACCAATTGGGGGGGTATAAAATTAAGCTCAAAACGATTGACCTTCAGATTGAAATTTAAAGCAAAAGTCGTACTGAATCTGAGATATTCGAGATCAAGTCAATCCTATTCGTACTTGGAATGAAAAAATCCGGAATTGACCGACTTTTGATAATGTTTGGGATTGATTTCATCCTGGATATCCCGAATATTTTAATTATTTTTTTCTGTGTAATACGTAATTCTTAAGTCTAATGGAAGCACTTTGTTTTTATGTGCACATACACCTTTTATAGTTATTTGTTAACTTCTAGAGAAAGTGCCCGTAATTAGAAAGCCATCGAACAGTTTGTCTCTGAATCAATATGGTATTGTTTAATTAAATCATTGTTTTAAAAATCTCAGTTTAAGTACCATATCTTCAAGTCCAATATGTGTGCTCTTGGACAGGGATGCAAATTGGTTCTAAACCGAATTCTGACAATAAGCCGATACACAAACCCAGCCGATGTCGTTTTAGAAATGCCGCACCGAACCAAAATTCACTAAGCAAAACGATTCGGTTCAATTCACTGATAAGTTTTTAGAAATAAATCACTTAAACCACGAGGCTCTAACTTAAAAATTAAGGATCTGACGGTTTTTAAGGTCTAGGATGGCTAGAGGAGGTCTTGGTTTTTTGGGGATAAAAGGGGGACGGGGTGGAATTTTCCAAATATGAAACAAACTTGATCTGCGTACAGCATAAGTCTACCTTCATGCAAAAATTTGTGGCTCTATCTTTTATAGTCCCTGAGATCGACGGGTTCATACAGACAGACAGACGAACAGACGGACGGACGGACAGACGGACATGGCTATATCGACTCGGCTGTTGATGCTGATCAAGAATATATATACTTTATGGGGTCGGAAATGTTTCCTTCTCCCTGTTACACAACTTCATGATCCCCCTTTTCCCATTTTCAATGGGAACAGGGTATAAAAATACGCTGCACATTTGTCGGAACCGTCTGGATCGGATGACTCTAACATATAGCTGCCATAGAAACGATGGATCAAAAACCTAGTTCTAGTGAGAACAACTTTTTTGTTTTCAATGGAAACGTCTCCCAGCTCCGTATTTACTAATTTTCTATGCTACTCCATGATTGCGCTAAGTTTGGTCAAAATCGAACATCTATGTAGTATAGCGTAGTAGTATAGCTATTAGAAAAATAGTCTTAGTGAGAAAAACTTTTTTGTTTTCAATGTAAGCCTCTTTAAAATTGGCACATATATATTCTAAAAGCTTCCACACAATTGTTTAAAGTTTTGTCAAAATCGGATGACCATTGGTTATAGCTGCCATAGGAATGATCGGTCGAGAAACTAGTTTTAGTGAGAAAAACTTTTTTGTTTTCAGAGAAAACGCCTCCAAACTTTGTATTTTTATACTCTGTACCGTAGGTACATAGAGTATTATAAGTTTGTGCAATAGTATGTAACATCCAGAAGGAAGCATCTCCGACCCCATAAAGTATATATATTCTTGATCAGCATCAACAGCCGAGTCGATATAGCCATGTCCGTCTGTCCGTCTGTCTGTCCGTATGAACGCACAGATCTCAGAGATGGTAAGAGATAGAGGCTTGACATGTAAGGGACATATGCTTCTTATGTCTGCAGGCAGATCAAGTTTATTTTCAATTTTGGCCACGCCCCCTGCCGCCCCCGCAATTTAGAAAAAACGTCATATCTCCTACAGTTTTAAAGATAGGTGGGTTGTTCCTTCTAGATACATTTAGTAATAAGGATAACTTATCGATCAGCCAAAGAAATGGTGAAGATTGGATCAACGGTTTTCGAGTTATGATCAAAAGACTGTTCGCTGCAGCAGCGCAGAAGCAGAGCTGCTTTCAGCTACTATTGCAGCATCAAAATTTATGCTGAGCATAGAATTTCGTTGGTACAGAGTATGCTATAGTCGGGCTTGACCGACTTTCTTTCTTGTTTAGTATGCTATGCTTTCCCATGATTTCACTAAGTTTGATCAAAATCGGACATCTAAAAAGTATAGTTGTCATGGAAAAGTAGAGTCAGAAAAGTATTCTTAGTATTCTTCTTTAGTGAAAATGTCCTTCAAATTACTTAAAAAAACATGCTGCAAGGGTATACAAGCTTTGAACCGAAAAGCCGAAGATAACTTTCCTCTAGTTTTTATGGGAAATGAAGATTTTCCAATGAAAGTTTAACTCCACATTGAAATTATTCCTTGCACAATTTAGATACTTCCCTCAACTGTAGCCTTGGCTGCCAAATTTGGTTCGAGGGGAATCTCTATAATTGATGTCTCAGCATTCATCACGATTCCTTACAGAGACAGCAGATGCTTCGTGTCGTCATGTGCTGTCCTACGACTTGACCCAAGCCAAAATTCAGAAAATGTTGCCTGTGGGAATAGTCAGTGCAGAAGGATTTTCTTGACGAATACCGTTTTTATTTTTTGGGTATTTTTTTTTGGTTTCGCTAAAAAATATTTAGCATGTTAAAGGAGAAATTGCTGACTGCTTCTTGTTTCTCGTCATCTTTTGGAGCTGACTGACACTGGCTGTGTCCAGTCCGGGTGCCGTCTCAGGGCTCTGTTAATGGCTTCGGTCCATTATCTCGTCATGTTTGTTACAAAATTTAATTACTCTTATTTATTTTTCACTGCCCTCATCGTCGTCGCCGTCGTCGTTGTCGTTGTAGTCACTGCAGACGCCCGCCCTTGCCCCTTCCCACTGCTGTTGCTGTTGTTGTTGTTGTTGTTGTGTTTTATGATTTTCAACTTTATCAAAAAATGTGGAAAAAAAGAAATGAAATTAAAAACACTTTTTGCATGATGCGTTGTCCGTTCTCCTACCACCGACGCGTTTCATATTTTGACATCCTCTAATGTTCCATCAAAAGCACCAGCAAAGCACTTGACCTGGGAAAGCAGAGACTTTTTGTGAGGGGTGGTTAATGAATGGCCAGTGAATCTGTTTCCTGTTTTCCTACAAAATATCCACCCACAATTTGTTGTAACAATTAATATTTTTTTTTTGGTGAGGAGATGTTACATTGGGGTGAAATTTTAGCCTGGGCATCAATAATAATTTCAGTTAGATTGGACTTTTTGGATTGCAAAGTTTTCAGTTAATGCAAGAGGACTTTGATGTGTCTTAAAACTGCACCACTGACCAACTCCCACACACAGCTGTGTCAACCGCAGTCAAGTCCAGAGTCTTTTCTCATCCTTCGTTTGCTGCTCAGCAGTCTTATGTCTATCATTTTCTTTGCTTTTGTCTTTTAGTTTGTTTGCTCTCGCACACACACACACACACACACCTCCTGCCCAGGCACCATCCTTGCCAGCCACGCCCAGTCGACCCTGCAGCTGTCAGTCAATGTGTCGTGTCACAGTGTCTCTCCATCTGTCTGTCACTTGCATGTCTCTATGTCTGTCTGTCTATTTCTACGTGACATCAGCCGAGCGAGCGCATTTCAGTTCCATCCTTTTGCTTAAGTTTTCCTTGCAGCAGCAGCAGCAGCAGAAGAAGAAGACGACGACGACGACGACGGAGCAGTAGGAAGGATGTCCTTACTGGCTGCAGCCGATGGATGGATTTTTGGATTCGCAACTTGCACTTGGATTACAAGTCTGATTTTGATGCGTACATGTTTGCCTCTCTCATTCTACATACAAACATATTGCACTTGCTAAACCACCTCCGGCCCGTACTTCCCAGTTTGTGGGTCAACCTCACACACACACGCACACAAACACACACTGAGAGCTCAAGTTTTCTTATGCTTTTGTCTTTTGTCCTTTTATTATTTTATTCCCTGGCCTTGTTTTAATTCTCAGCGTCTGCTTGCCGCGTCATCCTCTGGTATTCTGAGTCGTCGACTACGATGACGACGTCTCCAGCAACATTGTCTCAGTCCGCATCCTTGGCTAGGATGTTCACACACACACACACACACACACATATGAAAGCTCTTCTTGGGTTGTAAGTGACATTTGCAATTTTCAAACTATTGAATGAGTGACAAGTTCTGCAGACACGATTGAAACTGACAGCAAACTCGTACTCCTCCATCGCCTCTCGCCCTTGCTGGCATGTGAGAATGAAAGGACTTGAGTGGCTATATCACTATCTTATGAGCCAAATGTGAAAGAGGATTCTTTTCTACACATTTTGGTCCGGTATGATTTTATGTGTTTAGTCCCTTCTTTGCAAACTTATCAGTCGATCGATAAAGTAATCCGAGTTGCTTACAAATGAAGCTAACAGCAAACGTACGTTGAAATGCTTGCCTTGATGTGCGGAAAACGACTGGCTCTTTGAGTAAGCACATGAGTAAGGAATGGACTCTATTTGCAGGGATGTGACTCAATAATAAGTTTCGTGTGGAGTTCGAACATCAATAACTAGTGTGTCCTTTCATCAGTAGACTTTGCTTCTTTCGAATTAGAATTATTTCAATCAAAATAATATTGATAATCTTTCCGTTTGAAAGATAAATATTTAAATAAATAATAAAACGAGAAAGCTATGCTAACTTTATACCCTTTCAAATGCTCGCTTAAATATTTTCAAAAATACCCTTTTTCCCATTTTCCGACCGATCGTTCGTATGGGAGTTATTTGATATAGTCATCCGACTTGGCCAAAAATTTGTAAAATTATGTGAAACAAACAAATACAAACTTGCAGGTTGCTACCATTAAAAACAAAAAAAATTTTCTAACTAAAACTGTTTTTCAGACCTATCTTTTGTATGGCAGCTATACCATATAGTTGTTCGATTTTAATAAAACTTGGTAGAATTATAATAAAGCATAGAAAACCTAGGAATACAAAGTTTGGAAACGCTTCCATTGAAAAGAAAAAAGTTTTTCTCACTAAAACTAGTTTTCCGACCGATTGTTCAAATGGGAGCTATGAGATATAGTCATCCGATACGGTCGGTTCCGACATATTAGTAGTGTGCAGCAAAAAGAAGACTGTGCAAAATTTCAGATCGATAGCTTTAAAACTGAGAGACTAGTTCGCGTAGAAACAGACAGACAGAAGGACGGACCAAGCTCAATCGACTCAGCTCATCACTTTGATCAAGAATATATATGGATTATGGGGTCGGAAATGAATATTTCTGTGCGTTGCAAACTTCTGGGCAGAATTATAATACCCTTTGGTATAAAAAAGGCACCCTATTTTCCCGATTTCAGAGCAACTCCATTTGCATAACACATATCCAGAAAATATATATTTATATGTAAGTATATTGTCGTAAAATAACAATGAATGAAGTCCATTACTTGGACTATTTAGCTGTTCTGGCATCTGATGACTCACTGACCATTAACAATTTCATTCATTTTGTCGCATCGCTTTGTGAGAGCTTTTGAGCCTTGCCATGGCCAGACACATTTCCCGGGTCTGTCTGTCAATGTCAGCATCAATGTCACCGTACCGTACCAAACTGGGACATTTTACGGACATTTTGACAAATAATTCAAACCGCATTTTATAATGAATTTATGCAGCAGCCAGGCCCAAATGAGCCAGAGAGTGTAGGTGGGTGTGACTGCAGTTAGACGAGCACCTGAAGGCGTCCGTATTTGGATGTCGTTTCGGAGACAGATTTATGCGAAATAAATTTGGAATAACCACATTGATGAGCCAGGCTTATTTTTGGCTCACTTAAGTGCAAGGCGTCACTCACGCGTCAGTATCATCATCATCATCATCATCATCATCATTAAATGCCATAAACTGATGGTTTTATAGGGCCACACTGTGTCCGGCTTTTGTACGATCTTTAAGATGTCGAGCGATCATAAATTTTGTGTACTAAAGTCTTGTAAATGTTTTCTGAAGTTTTGTCATTAACATTTGTAAAATGCCCAGCAATTTCTTTTCAATCAGGGATGCACAATTTTTATAAATTCGTAAACAAATTTCTGCTACTTTTTTGGTAAATAATTTGGTCCTAAGCTTGTTTGTTGATTTCAAGAAACTTTCCTTTTTTTACTTTTTTATTTATAAGATCAGTGGATAAAACGTTTGTGTTCAAAGACAATTTTGAGCTTGGATCAGCGGCCATAAAATTAAGCCGTATTCAAAGTCAAAGTTTTCTAATTGAATGAACTCCTCACCAAAGATGGGCAGCATGACACGCCTCCAAACAGAATGACATATTTCAAAAACTCACACCTCACGAATGTTCCGAAATTTCCTACACACTATAACACTATCAGGAATGTTTCAGTTTTCACTTTCGACAAAATTTGTCAGGTTCGAATTTGCTTTATTGGTTGTTGTGTAAAATTTATGGAGTAAATCGGATTAAAACCTTTTAAACCGAGTCCGTCGTGTTAAAAGGAAGTACAAATATAAATGATTGATACGGATTATCTTGATTCATTACCAGAAAAGGCTAAATATACCGAATTGGAATTCACTATACCATGCACCAGCGATGCCCATGCTTTATACGCTTTATGCGCTTATGTTGTTGTAAAGCGCGACGCGAGGCAAAACAAAATTGCAGAAAAATTTCGTATGTGTCTCTCTTCCCTTTCTCTCCTATGCTCATTCGGAATTAAAGGCAACAACAATATCACACAGCCACAAGCACGGCTGTAATTGGTTTTCTCTTTCGTTTTCTTGTGGTAGTTGTTGTTTCTGATTTTGAATTTTGTTTGTGTGTGTAAAAAAGCACTTATAAGAACCTGTTGAGCGCTCCTGCTATACAATATACCACTTAGCCTAGAGATCAACGATTTGGCATAGATCTTTGCTTAGTTAAGTAGGCACGCAATAAGAAAGCTCATTGGAAAATTCAATCCCGAAGTAACTGCAAATTTTGCGCTTAGCTAACCACTGTTCGTATGCGTTGCTCAAGATGATCAGTAGATAATTCATTTGGATTTCTCAACAAGAGATTCACCCGTTATCGATAAATTGTACTCTCTGCTGCAGTGTGACCAGACACTGTCAACGAATTATATATTTTTTGCTAAGCATCGAAGGTACACAGAGTATGCCAATCTACATTTGAAAGATCGTTTTAACAAAATCACCTTAATGAGTTTTTTCGACTTCTTTTCATGATACAAAAGATATCATATCATATGCAAATAATTGAGACTCGAAAATAACTCATGAATATGCTCAAAATGAGATTTAGTGAAATTCGACTTAAAATTACTCGAAACTGATTGAAAACTGATCAAAAGAATGGGTTAAAAACAAATCTTCAAGAAGAATGGCGGCTAGGATACTATTACACTCGACTAAAGTATCATTTGTGATCGGAAAACGAGTCTTGGGGCTCGAAAAAGACTTGAATGTAATCAAAAATGACATAAAATGTTTGCTGGGTATAAAAGGTTTGTGCAAAAGTATGTAATAGCCAAGAGGAAGCATCTCCGACCCCATAATGTATATATATATTCTTGATCAGTATTAACAGCAGAACCATGTCCGGGTGTCTGCCCTATGTCTGAATGTACAGCTCTCAGAGATGGTAAGAGATAGAGACTTGACGTGTATGGGACAAAAACTTCTTATACTTGCAGGCAGATCAAGTTTATTTTCATTACCGCCCCGTCGTTTTAAGAAAAACGTCATATCTCCCACAGTTTTATAGATGCAAGCCTCGTACCTTTTGGGCATATTTAGTAATCAGTAACATTTATCTATCCGCCAAAGGAATGGTGAAGATCGGATAAACGATAGTCGAGTTATAGGAAAATCAACTATTTAAGCTGGGCAGCACCGGCTGAAACAGCGATGGGCAGCACTCTGTACACTGTAAGACGTAGGGAGGTGCAAAGTATGTTATAAACAGGCTTACTTTATGGTTTGAATACTACTTTCTTGGAAAAATTGGATAAAATGGCTTGCGATGTACGAATACCAAAGGATAGCTGATTTCAAAGAAGTCATCTGCAGTTATAAGAAGTGGCCTCTTATATAAAAACGCAGCGCTAACATAAATTTGCTCTCAGACAACAATGCATGATTCCTGTTAACAATCGAAGTCATGGTAATATGAATTGCATCTAAAGTTTAGAGTGAAACTATTTATTTGGGGAGACATTTGATCTTTAATCATAGCAAGAATTATTAACATGTTACCCGGAATCGTTGAACAAGTTTGAGATTATCCAAAGAGTAAAAATATTTATCTCTTGCTTTATTTATTCGTTGCTCTGCCGGTCCGATTGACTGGTTAGGTCATTGGGAAATCCATTAAGGACCGATTTTTCATCCTGTCAGTTAAACTTATATTTTGCTCTGATATTTGTAGGTTCATGTGACAGATAGCTCTATGTCGAAGATCAGAAATTGACCTTAATTCCATTAGAAAGCGAATAAATTGGAATTATGAAATATCTTCGTGGTCGGATCGGTCTAAATTGTAATCTGATTTAGTCTAAATTTTAAGCTTTCTGACCAGTTAAGATAAAATTCATTCAAAGCATGTGGAATTAATGATCTAAGAAGTACGGAATTGAACCGGTTTAACGATGGAATCTCCGAGTAAAGTCTGGCTGAACCTAAACCGGATGATACAAAATATAAGCTTTAATTTAAAACATCAAATTCTCCTCATTCCCATGCATTTTGCAGCCCTTAATTAAGTCTTTCTTCTCATTCAATCCTCGCCTTCCGCCGACTCGCATTAGTCATACCACCGGCAACTTGTTTCGCCACTGTCTCTCATCATATTTACATAATGTGGATTCATTAAGGTGACCCTAAAATATTATTACTTCCAAATGTTTTAATGATCGCTGACAGGTGCCATCATATGCCAAATCGCACGCATCATCAAAGCTGTCAATTAGCATATCCATAAAAAGCCAAAAATAAAACGCGACAGTTTTTAACTCGAAATATATATTTTTGGCAACACACAAATCGATGGGGAATTAATGCACAAATTCATACACACACACACACACACACGCCCCTTTCAGGCCTGCAAGAATGAAATGGGGTCTTCCAGTTCGTCTTCTTTCTGCGTTTGTACCCCAATTAGCTCACCCACGGGAAAGACAATGATCTTCTGATGTTCATAGATGCGCAATGTTTCATAGTGAAAACCATTGGCCACACAAACGCTCGATTCACCTGATTTGAATGCATTTAAAATGGGTAACAAATCCACTTGGTTGCAGTTCAGAAAGAAGTTTTTACATTTCAGGGCAGCCACCAATTCGTAGACCCCCTCCAGTGTCTCATTCCAAATTGAGACCGAGGCAAAGGCACTTTCGGCCTCCTTGTGACAAATTTCGATAGCCTCCAGGGTGGAGCGAAAGGTGTGTATTGTTATGGCGCCCGTTGGACAACCGCCTAGGAACTCTTGTGTACAATCCCACACCATAATGGGTGAAGCTAAAGGTGGAGCCACCTCGGTTTTGGCTGCCACAATCGTTTTCACACTTAACTCCTTTAAGTTCTCAACTGTTCCCAAATAATTGGGATGTGCGGCCACCTCTTCTTTAAGTGGACGCATTTGACTAAGGATGCGTTCTTCAAACTCCTTTCGCATACTCTCTTCAATGAGTACAGTCACCACGGCAGAGTCTTGGAAGGGATTATGTAGCGAGTCAATCAGAAAATGCAAGGCACTGTTAATATCCCCTTCCTGGTAAAGTACCATTAGCTGAGGCGAATAGCCTGTTTCCTCTTCATCTAATTCTGTTTCCGAACTTTCCTCTTTCCCATCTTCGTCTCCCGGAAGAATTGACAGCTCATTGATTACAAATGAAAAACTAGATCCACTGGCCATTGAGGCTCTTCCTAATTTTGGCAACATATTGGAAATTTCGGGAGATGAATCTTCACTGACTAAATCATCCAAAACATCGCACTCCAAGTTTTTAACCATATCACATGTTATCCTCACCGCTGCCTGAGATGAATCTGAAGATTCCGATCCGACCGACAGGGACTCGTAAGAGGGAATCGAAACGGCAATGTATGAATTGGGGTCTGACATGGTTGGTGAAAATTTAATAGTTTTTTTTGCAATGGAAATATGTTTAGAAGTCAAACTGTTGAATTATTGAAATGACATAAGTATCACAGAAACTAGGATTAGATTTCAAGTATCAAGCATTATGGGAGCGGTTTTGAAACAACTTTAATTGTTAAGTAAACTCAGAAATACATTTCCATTTCTGGTTTTGAACTTGTGCATCGTACCTCAGGCCCAGCCACTTCAAAAAATGCAGCTAAATTTAAGCCTGTTTCGAACCTTCCATTAAACTTCAGCAAACTTAAAAGATACGGATTTTTATGATATTTGACACCCAACGAATGAACTGTAATATGTGGCAACGCCAAAAATGCTCAGTAGGGTTTGCCTTATCACTAAGAATAGATTGACATACGAACCGCCCTTTGCAAATCATTGAGCTTTGTTATCAAAATGTTTGAGAAACGTGCTTAGGTCTATTTTATGGTCATTATAATCGACCCACGATACAGGTTACCTTAGTATTTGTGACCAAGTTTCGCCCCAGATTCACTTTATTGAACATTACCATCCCGTGTGCGGAGAGTGCGCACCGAGAATATTTCCAGCCGTTCACTAAACTCAAATGAAATGGCATCAAACCACACAGCACCCACAACGACCCATTTTCCAACCGCTCGAACTTATGAACTATAATATAGTCGTCCGATTTGGACAAAAATTTGTAGAATTGGGTGAAAGCATGTAAAACAAACAAATACATACTTTAAGGATGCGAACATTAAAAACAAAAAAGTTTTTCTAACTAACACTGCTTTCCAGACCTATCTTTTGTATGGCAGCTATACCATATAGTTTTCCGATTTTCATCAAACTTGACAAAAATATAAAAAAGCAAAGAAAACTTATGAATACAAAGTACGACGACGTTTCCACTGAAAAGAAAAAAGTTTCTCTAAGTAAAACTAGTTGTCTGACCGGTTATTTTTATGGGAGCTATGAGATAAGGTACTCCGATCAGCTCGGTTCCGACATATTGGTAGGGTGCAGCTAAAATAAGACTCTGTGCAAAATTTCAGCACGATAGCTTCAAAACTGAGGGACTCATTTTCTTTGACACATTTCAATGTGTTCCTCAAGCCGTTTTCGATCCAAAAACAACCCAATTTCTATACGATTAGGTAGTTTTTAGGTCAAAAAGGAATAATTGGAACACATAGGGTTAGAAACAAAACATTCTTACAGAAACCTCGAACCTGAAATGTTTGCATCCTAACCAAATTAACATTTTGCTTCGAACCAGCTTACCGGAGATCCAAAAAGAGTTTATGGGTTTGCAGCCGTGTCTATCTCTAATTGTGGGAGATATGTCGATTGACCGAATCTGTCCCATACAAGTCAAACCTCTACATCATACAATCTCTGAGATCTCTGCTTTCATACGGACAAACAAACTAACATGGCTAATGGTTTCGATACACGTACTAAACACACTACTTCTTGAGAGCCATTGAAAACACCCTCTATACTAAAAGGGTATATAAAGGGTATCTATCCGAGGTTTTGGAAAAGGTGGTTAAGCCTCTTAACACGACATTATTTCAAAACAAGTCCCCGTATAGCTCACAAGGCAAAAACGACTCAAACGTGGCTTTAAAAAAAACATATGCCGAACTTCAATTCCTACGGAAGATTGACCTGATGGTGGCCCAGAGCAGAATTCATTGCATTATATTGAGCAGTGGTCCTTTCTTGAGGCTTTGGCTTGCTTCACATGAGACCCAAATGTTGAGTCTTTATATGGATGTGCTTACAGCGATCGATGAGTGGCCAGAGAGACTTTGGCGTTTCTGGAAGGCACAATTCGGCATTAGTTGTTCCTCGATTTGTGGCCATTGAATGACCGAATAAAAATGTGAAATAAATCTTTAAAACATAAGCATTCGGTTTCATTTTATGACCAGAAAACCGTGTACCACAACTACTGCGATTAATAGTTAAGAATTGTTTTGGTTGCGTAAAATAGAATGTGAATATTTGTCTTACAAGTCCACAAATTTTCAAGTCCAACCAGTTGCAGTTGTACTGCCTATCGGCCAAGTGCAGCCAGGCTCTCCATACGACGGAGAGTTCCTCAACGCCAACGCCAACGCCATTCATCGAAGCGTGGCCGAGAGGCCATCAGTTGGCTCGTTTGCTCATCGTCAAGACAAATGGAAAATAAATAAATTACTTTGGCTTTGGGCCTTCAGAGCTCTCTGGGTTCGGCCTCTTTGCAATTCCAAAACGTCACTGCATATTCTGGCCAGGCGGCCAACAGTTGGTCGTTGTCCAGTTTTTGGTTGAACGGGGGACGGGGGGTGGGGGATGGGGCAGGGTAGAGCTTGTCTTGTCTGTTTGTTGCAACGGCTCCACCTCCTCCTCCACCGCCACCGCCTTGGACTCTTCTGCTAAACTTTTAAAACGTCAATCAATTGTCCAAAGTTGTCGGAGCTGTCTGACATGTTTTAAATTAACTGACGAAGACGAACCAATGTGAGCGAATTGGGGTGGTGGAACCATACTTGAAAATGGCCAAAACCAAACGTAGCCACATGTGATTTAAAGATGGCCAACACTGAATGTGAATGGTGGTCCAACCTGTTTTTCAGATTAGGTAAAGTAGCATCACCATTTACATTCTAAAATGTTCTTGCAAAAAATCAGACAGGAAATGTTTTTGCATATCGTCCTGTTACTTCCTTTGTGCGTTCAAAACAATGCAAATATAAATTATAATATTATAATAATTACTGTCAAACAATAGAAAATTAATTGCGAAACAATCAACGTTTCATTAAAACAAAATGGATTTGACATAATTCAAATGCAGGACTGCATTTGAGTGGCGCCCTCTGTTGATCTGTGGACCCACATCCGCACCCTCGCCCTTAACCGCTGCCCATTGCCCACCGGCATGTATGTAGCACTGAATCATTCATTTGGAAAATATTTAATTAATTTTTGCCAATAATGGTGGACAGTGCGAAAAAACACACACACACACACAAAACACACGCAACCGCAATTACGTATAGGTCCAAACCTGTACTGACCGGGAGTTTGGGTGACTTTTGGTCATGTGATATATTAATGCCGCCATCGAACTTGTCGCTCAATTAATGACCAAATGTCCCATATATGTTCAATAAGCTTTAACTCTGTGCAGGAACAAATTATGACGGCAGTTGTGTGGCTTATAAAGTGGATACATATAACAGTGTTTTAAGCGCATTACATGGAAAATGATTCAGGGGATATCTATCGACTTGTCGTGCAAAATCCTATGAAAGCAGTCGATACCAAACGAATGCATTCGAGATAAGCAATAAAAGAAACCGAGCAAAAGGTTAGGTAAAAACACTAAGATGTATAGGAACAACCGTCAAAACAGTTAGGCAAAAAGTTTCAGACGTGTATTTGAACCGATCATTTCAAGCTTAATTTATGTGGTCCGAGATGGTTCAAGCTGTTGTGCAAAATGATCTAATTATTGAGGTAAGCTTAAGAATGTTCAGTTAAACATAAAATGGAAATTAACAAGGGCACAATTAGCACACAGGTGGAACTATATTCTTTGCCAAAGCCAGCTATGGTCCAACTCACAGCAAAGTTGGTCAGAGTGTCCGTTAGGTGGAGATTGAAATGTTCGACTAAGGAATTGCATTAAGGCGTTCCGTACATTTAGGATGGAGTAATCTTTAGAGAACAGGAGATATTAACAGGTATGCAATGCGGTTGTGAACCGAACCGATACGCTTATTTCTGCTGGTGAGCCAAACCAAAAACCAATCCGGTTTCCTTTAAGTTATGCTGAACCGAAAACCACTAAGATAAACGGTTTGGTTCGGTTCAGTTCTCTGACAAGTGAATCGCTTTGCTCTTGCCAATGATACTTATTAATTTCATTATTTGAAACGATTCCCTGAGATAATTTTTATCCGATATTTCGTTCGACCCTCTAGATTCTTAGAGATACCGGATCGATATAATCTTTAAGGTTGACGACACAAATGTTACAGGTAATCCATTAAGTCTTCTGCAATCTCCCGCCGATCACTCGTGAACAATGTTTTCAATTTCTGAAGGACTTATTTACCTTAATACCTCATATAATTTGATAAATACGGCGTGTAAATGTATGGTACGTATTCTTTTCCAGCCAACATCCGAGTCGATATAGCCATGTCCGTCTGTCCGTATAAACGCGATTTTTGCATCTAGGTAGGTGTGTGCCGTACTCAGATCAAGATTGTTTCAGGTTTGGAAACCTGATTCTGGACCCAAAAAAAAAACCGTCAGATTCACAATTTTCAAGTTAAGGCCTTGTGGTTTAGTATACATCAAGCTAGGCCCAAAATCTATCTATTCTGAAATTACAAAATAATGTGGCCTACTTTCAGGATGACCCTTTAATAGCTGTTACATAAACCATTTACATTTAAAGTAACCTTTGGCTCGGCCGAAGTTTGTATACCCTTGCAGCACGTTTATAACTTATTTGAAGGACACATCCACTGAGAACAAAAAAGGTTATGCTCAATAAGACTACTTTTTATACTCTGTACCGTAGGTACATAGAGTATTATAAGTTTGTGCAAAAGTATGTAACATCCAGAAGGAAGCATCTCCGACCCCATAAAGTATATATATTCTTGATCAGCATCAACAGCCGAGTCATGTCCGTCATGTCCGTCTGTCTGTCTGTCCGTATGAACGCACAGATCTCAGAGATGGTAAGAGATAGAGGTTTGACATGTACGGTTTGACATGGAGGCGTTTTCTTTGAAAACAAAAAAGTTATTCTTACTAGAAGTAGTTTTTCGACAGATCGTTCCTATGGCAGTTTGGTGGCGATAGCTTTAAGACTGACGGAGGAGATAGCATTTCAATCTACCCCCTGCAAGGGTATAATAAATGAAAACAAATGAACAGGGTATTTTGTAGTCGGAGCACTAGGATGGATAATAAATCAACGCGATAACTTCCCCCATTCTATTTTTAACTAATAATTTCTTGTGGATGATTTTTGATGTTTGATGTATGCTGGTGAACAAGACCAATTCGTCTTTTTATGATACACTGAACCGAACCAAAAACCACGGTTCAGTTAGCACCAAAAACCATATAATGAACCGAACCGGCGGTTCAGAAACTTTGTGAATCATTGAACCGAACCAGCACTTATTTTCGAGAGGTTTTCATCCTTGGATAGTAATCATTACAAGCAAGACAAAGGCAATCGGAGGGGGTTTCGACTAGCATAGTTAGTTAGGCGAGGCGGTAGGTAGATGGGAGTTTAGTGGCGAGTTAATCTGGGTTATACTGTGAAATAGATAAAGCTTAAAAGACCCATGGAGTCAGTCCCATTAGCCAAAAGCATGTGGATCCGTCCTAAGGCGATTCACCCTAAAATTAAGAAAATATTTTCTCATTATTGGAAAATTTTAAAAGTTTCAGAAAATTTTTCCATAAATGTGAAAAAGTTTTCTTAATTTTAGGGTGAATCGCCTTAGGACGGATTTTATAGGAGAATTTCTTATTTCCAGGTCGAATTTTTTTATGAGTGTAGACTATGGTTGATGGTACGAAGGTAACTGCCTGTTGGCGTCCCAGTTTAGGTAACGAAGGGCAAAAATCAGAAACTGTTTCTGAACTGATTCAATTTGATGCTGGCACTAAATTCTTTCGACCATCTATTAATAAATCCACGTACACTTTTAGACTTATGGCAGATCACGGAAATGTGGCTGTTAAAGCTGAAATTGGATTCAAATAGAAAGCCCAAATCGTCGACTTGTATGTATACGATTCAACGGTTCACTATTAATAGCGTATATATACAGATCCAGTTCTATGAAACGTCATGATACTTGCTAATATTAAGAGAATTTATATAGATTTGTAATAGAAATGGAGAAACTGGATCGCTAAATGAGGCACATGACTTTAGATCGTCAGCGTACATAAGGGCGGTTGAAAAAGAAAGCACTACAGGAATATTCTGGGACCGATTGGTGAGATATGATCTAACACAGCAGAGAAAATTGGTTGGGATACCTAAGATTAGGTAATATTTAACTGAATCAAAGGCTTTGCTGAAATCGGCATAAACGACATCAGTTTGTTTACGAGTAAGAAATACTTTGTTGTTCTATTGATGAAAAACGCTGACGAATAACTATAGTTTTCTGGTAAAGTGCATTATTCCTTAATAATTTGGGAATCAACTTTGAAACCTACAATATTTTTATAATTTCTCAAACATTTACTCCAGCTCCAGCTGTCCTGTGTCTCTCTTCCTGTCAGTCCTAATCTCTCACATCGTCAACTACTTCAATTTAGTTGCTTCACTTGTGACTTTACAAAAAAAAAATACAAAAAAAAATTCCAAAAACTGATGGATAACAAATTGCACAAGGCATCCGGACGGGGGAGGCGGCGGGTGGGATGGTTTTTTGTCGGTTTGCAGTGGGAGCATTCCTAATTCCGAAACAAGCATTGACACATTTCGTTGGTATGCAAAAATCTGGACGAGTTGGCAATAACTTGCGACTGATAAATGATGCCTCGGGAATTGTAGAATTTTTGCTCCATTTCGGTCAATTGGACATGCCCGGCAGGCAGGGGGGAGTGGTTGGCGGACGAATGAATGTGCGGGAATTCCTACGGTTGACAGTATTGTGTCGTCCCGCTCGACAAGCAAAATATGTGGCCAAGATGTCAATGTGGAACACAAAACAAAAACAAAAATCCAGTGCTATCTGAGTGTATGGACTTGGAGAGAGCGATTTGTTTGGACTCATGTAGCCTAATGTTCTGGCCCCAACCGCCGCTTGATTTTAGCTGTCTTTCCTGTCCTTCTTACAGTGTTTTATTGTTTAGCGTTTGGCAGTCCTTTTTTTTTGCTTCGTTTTGCATTGACAATTCGTTGGATGAAGCGACAGTTCACGCGTAGCCAGAATCGCCAAGCATTTGAATTTTATTGGCTCGACTGTCAAGATGGCAAGGGGATATGAGGGAGAGATAGACTTTGGCTAGACCTCTAGGGTGTCATCTGAGACGTTGCTTGGCTGGGTGGACTACCAAACTATCCCACGCTGCAAGTGGCAAATACTTATAATCGCATTGAGGCATCTTCCCCATCGAGGGTCCCCTCGCTCTCTCTCACCTTGCAGAAGTTTTGTGCCATGCCACTTTGTACAACAACAAATCTGTTGTCACCCGCATTTCGGTTGAACGTTGCACACATCGCGACGTAGGCGTTTTGTTCGAAAGCCACCGTTACAGCCCGGTCGGAGTAGAAGCAAAATTTGTTGTTTGGTTTTTTTTTTTGTTTTTTTTCATTATTTTTTTTTGGCCAAGAAATCGTTAACAAATTCGGAGGCTGTCATGTCGAAGGTGGTTAACAAAGAGACAATGTCGAGTGGGTGATGGATATCTTTATTAGAAAAGCGACTCTTTGGGTAAGAGAGGAACATATTTAGTACTTGAAATCGAATTCAAATGAATGGAAGATATGAGAAAACTCTTATTCCTATAACAAAAGTCGGTTTTCATTTTTGATTACTTTTTAAAGCAATTCGGAATGATCCCAAAACGAAATCAATAACACAATGTTTCAGCGAAAAAGTACTTTCGAAACTACCTACCTTACGCTGTAGACCAGGTCGAGTATGGCATTTCCTCATACTTGGATTCTAACTACAACCCCTAAAATCTGAAGTTATGGTCAAAGAAACTATTATTGCTTGTTTTTTTTACTACAAAGACCGTCTGATTGTGTATAACCTTGGCAATTTCGATAACGACGACAGATTACTTAATATATAAAATTCTTCCGTACATGGCTTTGTTACCTCACTAATCCCAAACGGCTGGACCGATTTCGATGAAATTTCGTGTGAGTGTAGTAGTAACAGCGTAGGTGGTTTATAAATATAGCTGATTCTGGTAGGTCACACAGGGATCGCGTAATTTGCCATCCACGGCTTTTTTGCACCATAACTTGACCTAAACTTAACCGATTTGGATGAAACTTTATAAAGACATTCGTCATGAATAGAGGAAGGCTGATAACAAATATGGTCCGAATCGGTCAACTCTTTCGGGTACCTCTCGAACACATATATGTTTTTTTTGGTAATTTTGTATGAGAGCTATGCTCAGTACTAAACAGATTTGAATGAAAGTTGGCATCAGAATAGTAGACGCTCCGAAAAGTGTCTGTGCAAAAAAAACGTGGAGAATGGACATTGGGAAGCCGCTCTATGAGCAAGAGAATTTAATGACATTGAATAATACACAAAATTATATTAACGCAGGACAACGTCTGAAGGGGTCAGCTAGTCTTAAATATTATCATTAATTTATATTCTTTTGGATCAAGATAAAACATTATCCGAATAAATCAAATATCAAATCAAATATTAGTTAGGCTTGGGTCAAGAATATCCGATATTACCCTGTATTCAATCCATAGAGTACCATGTAACTACGGTAAAGAGTATACAAATAGAGGAAAGTTAACTTCGGCTAGGCTGAAGTTCGTTTACGCAGCACGTTTTAACACATTTGAAGGACATTTCCAATGAAAATAAACAAGTTTTTCTCACTAAGACTACTTTTCTGACTCTACTTTTCTATGACAGCTATACTATATAGATGGCCGATTTCGACCAAACTTAGTGGAATTATGGAAAAGCACAGCAAACTGAGAAATACAAAGTTTGGAGGCGTTTTCTTTGAAAACAAAAAAGTTATTCTCACTATAACTAGTTTCTCGACGGATCATTCATACGGCAGATATAACCTATAGTCATCCGATTTTGCAGAAACTTTAAAGAATTGTGTGAAAGCTTATAAAATAAATATATGACAATTTTAAAGACGTTTACACTGAAAACAAAAAAGTTTTTCTTACCAAGACTATTTTGTTAACCATACTTTTCTATGGCAGCTATTCTATATAAATGTCCGATATCGACCAAACCTTGCAGAATCATGGAGAAGCATTAAAAACTAGTAAATACAGAGTTTGAAGACGATTGCATTGAAAACAAAATAGTGTTCCTCACTAGATCTAGTTTTTGGACCGATCATTCCTACGGCAGCTATAACCTATAGTCATCCGATTTTGCCAAAACTTTGAAGAATTGGGTAAAAGCTTATAAAATAAATAAATGCCAATTTTGAAGAGGTTTAAATTGAAAACAAAAAAGTTTTTCTTACAAAGATTATTTTTCTAGCTCTACTTTTCTATGACAGCTATACTATATAGATGTCTGATTTTGACCAAACTGGGCAAAATCGTGGAGAAGCGTAGAAAACTGGCAAATATGGAGTTTGGAGATAATTGCATTAAAAACAAAAAGTTTTTTCTCACTAGAACTAGTTTTGTACCGATCGTTTCTATGGCAGCTATATGTTATAGTCATCCGGTCCGGCTGGTTCCGACATATGTGCAGCGATAACTTTAAAACTGACGGAGGAGATAGCATATAAACAGACGGGCATGGCTAAATCAACTCAACTCGTAATGCTCATCAGGAATCTATATGCTTCGGAAATGCTTCCTTCTCTGCGTTACAAACATCTGGACAATTTCAATACTATCATTTTTCAAATTTCTAAAAACTAGAAAATCAATTTTTTGAGTATCTCTTACAAAACGAAGTCAAGTTTTTCAGTTTTCAGGCAAGACATTTAGTTTTGTTTCTTAGTCTAGAACTTAGCATGTAAATATATGTATTGAAGGGTGCTTAACCCCAACTCCCCGCCTCATGCGTACGTCAGTGTCATAAAGTATATATATATTTCTGGACATCGACTGCAGAGTCGATATGGCCTTGTCCGTCGTAATCTCATAAAGATCAGATCATAAATGTCAGAGTTATAAGGGTTGAAAGTATCTTTACATACTTTTCGCAGCAGCGTGCGCTGTCTGTTAACAGACTGTTGAGTTTTTTACATAAATGTTGTTGCTCTGTTGACTAACTTAAGTACATGATTTTACATATTAATTCCTCGGACTTTTACTTTACAGCAAAAGAAGCTTCCATGCACCTAATTCAAAACTACTTTTTCACCACACATTGCTTTGTATGGTAGACTCATCATTCAAAAACTTTCCCTCTTAAAGGATTGACCTCATCTCATCTCTTCTAATAAACTTAATAAACATCATCACAGCTTTTTAATCGAGTCCACTCTAAGAGAATTAACTCGAATGATTGAAATGCCACTTAAAAGGCATCTAATAACCAACGGAGACGGTCCAACAACCATGACGATGACAATCAACAAACCAACACACAACACAAAAGTAACCCTAGGGCCACCAAAGGCAAAGGCATGGCACAAGGCACGGCGGCAAGGCAGTCAAATTTCGCATCATTGTCGATGTCATTGTCGTCATTGCTGCCGCCGGGCTCTGTGACTGTCGCTCTCACCCATCAAAGTGTTGTCACTGTCAGTGCGAATGTCACAGACACATCAGGGATTAACGCGATGCAAGGCGAAGGCGCAACCGAAGGTGGATGGGGGGGGTGAGCGGCGAGTGGGTTTGCGCCCGGAAGCCGGATTTAAGGGTTTATGCGCGGTTGACAAATACTTTGGTACCGTAAAGCAAGTTAGCGAGGAACGGCAATGGGTGCAGAGGCGCATGGACAGAAGCTGACTGAGCACCTGACTATCGTACACTGGAAAAAAATTAGTAAACATGTATTTTTTAAACCAAACGGAGACACATAATAATAGGCAGATAATACAAGCAATAGCTTAGTTAGGTAAAAACCAAGTAGCAACTCTATTCTCATGAATCTATGGAATTGATTGAACTAAGGATAATGCTATGTCCTTGAATGTGTTCTCCAAATGGATTGGCGACGTTTCCATTGAGAAGAAAAAGTTTTTCTCAATAAAACTACTTTTCCGCCCGATTGTTTCTATGATAAGATGTAGTCATACAATCCTGTCGGTTCCGACACATTAGTGGAAAGAAGAAAAGAAGACTCTGTGCACAGTTTCAGTTCGATAGCTTCAAAACTGAGAATTTAGTTTGCGTAGGAACAGACAGAGAGACAGACAGACGGACTGACAAAGCTCAATCGACTCAGCTCGTCACCCTGTTCAAGTATATATATAGTTTATTGGTTCGGAAATGAATATTTCTATGCCTTGCAAACTTCTGGGTGAAATTATAATTAGGATACAAAAAAGAAGAAAATATGCAAGTCATTTAATGATTTGCAAGCGTGGTTCGATTTTTAGTCTATTCAATATGAAAAGGCAAACCTTACTGAGCATTTTTGGCGTTGCCACATGTGACAATTCCCGCTAAAGGTGTCGAAAAATGTACACTGAAAACAGAATAGCAACATATTCACTCTTTGTAGTGGACGCAAACGTACAGAGTTTGAATCGAATCATTTTGCATTAGGTAAGTAGTAGCCCTTAAGTGTCAAAGCGTAAATGTTCAATGTTAACTACCTTCTACTCTGAAACTAAGTCTAAATAAATAATAAGTGTTGCCGTTAAGTCTTAAAGTTGTAATGGCAGGTAAAATAATTTTATAGATTTTTGTTCTTGATTAAAATTTCACTTAAAGCTGTTTTACAGGGATGCAAACCGGTTCTGAACCGAACCATACCGCTTATTCCAGTTGGTAAACCGAACCGCAAACCGAACCGCCTTCCCTTTACAACTGCTTAACCGAACCGAAAACCACAAATAAAAACGGTTCAGTTCGGTTCAGCGAAGTCAGATCCATATAACTTTCAACTTTACCTGACGAAAAATTGTACAACATTTCTTCTGCAATTGTACGCCGACTTCCTTATTTACTTGTCATCAATCTAAATTTGTTTCTCCATTAGAAAATATTTTCGATTTTCTGTGGTATTTCTTAACCTTAATTCAATCTTAATCTGCCAATAAGTAAGGGCATTGCTCTAGGAACTTGGGAAGATAGAGTCTTGCGAATCCGACATAATAAACTTTGGACATTGTTCTAAGGATTAAAAAGATATTCAAATGGTTTATAGGAATCAAATTTCAACGAGAAAGCTAAGCTAAATAATATTTTCTGAAATATTTTCAAAAATACTCGTTTTCCCATTTTCCGACCGATCTTTCGTATGGAAGCTATATGATATAGTCATCCGATTTGGCTTAAAATTTGTAAAATTATGTAAAAGTATGTGAAACAAACAAATACGAAATTCCAGGATGCGATCATTAAAAACCAAAAAGTTTTTCTAACTGAGACTGTTTTTCAGACCTATCTTTTGTATGGCAGCTATACCATATAGTAGTCCGATTTTCATCAAACTTGGCAGGATTTTGAAAAAGCATAGAAATCGTATGAATACAAAGTTTCCATTGAAAAGAAAAAAGTTTTTCCAATTGTTCCTATGGGAGCTATGAGATATAGTCGTTCGATCCGGTCGGTTCCGACATATTAGTAGTGTGCAGCAAAAAGAAGACTCTGTGCAACATTTGAGCTCGATAGCTTTAAAACTGAGAAACTACTTCGCGTAGAAACAGACATACAGACGGACAAAGCTCAATCGTCTCACCTCGCCGCCCTGATCAAAAATATATATGGTTTATTGGTTCGGAAATGAATATTTCTATGCGTTGCTAACTTTTGGGCAAAATTATAGTACCTCTTGCAAGGGGTAAAAATGATCGAAAAGTCAAATTACTACAGAAATCATAATATTCATAATGAACCTTAGAACTGAACCGTATCCGCTGTTCATTTAACTCCAAAAACCATATAATGAACCGAACCGGCGGTTCCGAAACTGTGCGAACCACTGAACCGAATCAGTACTTATTTTTTAAGGGTTTGCATCCCTGGTTTTAACCCAAACTTGCCGTTAAGTGCCTTAATAAGAACGAAGTTCACTAAAGATTTAAGTATGACGTATGAAGGAATTATATGGCATATCTTTCTCGTTTAAGCTAAATTTTAGCATTTTGAAATCAGCAAACAGAAACTAAAGTTAAACACATTTATCTAGAGTTACTTTTCAAAGCTAAACTGTTGCCTGGAATTCGTTCTAACATTCTTATCTTAAGTCTGCGCATACTAAATTGCTAAATTTCTAATACAATCTGGATTCCACAAGTCCTTCACAGATTGTATGGTAGTATTGTCACTGAAGTTGTGGCATTTACGAGCGATGTATTAGATTGTAGGCGATTTGGGAGGGGTTTTAAAAGCAGCAGCATATACATCATTTTTATCGCTTGCAAACGATGTTTAAGAGTTATATTTATAACCTGAACCAAGCTTGATCAAATTTTGTACCCAAGTGAGTTTAAAATGTTCTTAAATACAAAACATTTCAACTCAAATCAAGTTATTGAGTTCGCAATAATAGAATTTGATGTGAAAACATTGTACTAGAAGTTTTTGAGCACAATTATGCTCTGTTTGAGTCTAATGTTCTTGGTTTTTTCCCACTGTGAGTAACCCATAAAGTTTGGATATGCGATGCTTGTATGGTGAACCCACTGCAGCTGGTAAAAACTGATTGTTTTTCAAATCAGATCAAATTTCCTATGGTCAAAAGTAAGGGTTTCTTCGAAAATTGTCATTCTATTTCTAAAATTAGCAGTTTAAAAACTAATGTAAACATTTCAAGATTTTGTTAGCTTCGTTGCACTTGAGCTTCGAACCAAGAACTTAGTTTTCTCTCTCAGTGTGTGCCATCTCGTGTCCTTTAGGCAAACAAAACGATGTCAACCGCAATGACAACAACAACAACAACAATAATGAGGGCAAACATCAACAACAGGCAAACGTCGCCGCCAACTCCGACGACGACGTCAAAGGCTTGTGGAGCACGAAGAGGGCAACGGTGGCGGGGTTACTACTCTGTCTAGTGCCCATTTCGTCATTACTTCAACCACATTTACATGTGTCAGGATGGCAGCGAACCTTTGAAACATCAACCGGCAGAAGGGCACCAAACTGTCAACGATGGTCCAACCCCTGTCTGACCACCCCTCCTCACCCATCTTGTCTATCAAAGTCTGTGGGCTGCTTTCAAGTTTCTTCGCTTTTGATGCAAGCTCGCGCCCCCCCCCCCCCCCCCCCCCCCCCCCCTACCCCCACCCACCACTCTTCCGACGGTAGCGCCGTCTCATTACGAATGTCCTGTGGCATTGTCAACATGTCCTACGCATTATAAACGAATTACTGTCGTCTCTGCACCCCTCTCCCAACGGCACGAACCAAGGGGGATGGGTGCGTGTGCGAGTGTGTGTGTGTGGCGTCTGTTTTGAGTTTTCACCGAGCAAGTTGGTTAATCGCCGGTAAATTTAATTAGACATCGGTGTGGGTAAATTACGGTAAATAAATGTCTGGAAATGGGTGCGCCGCTCCTCTCCAGCTTCAACTCTTAATCCATTACGAAGGCGGTAAAAAAAAAGCAATGCATAATGCAAATGGACTAATAAACATTACTTAGCAAGGCAGAAGCTCCAAAGACTCTTCCAAATCAAAAACCTCCCCCAACACCCAAAAGTAACGGCCCACATTTCTTCAATTCATTGGCCAAATTCCTCTTACCGTTTTGGCCATTTACCTTCAACCAATTGGTAGATTAATGGCCCACTATAAATGCAGTTATCGATGCATTTTACAAGATTGAAGACGCCCAACTGGAGAGCGCTCGCGCGCTATCATGTAGCAAGTTATGAGTTTTACCCCACCGATTCCTTCACACATGCGCCTCGCGCTCTCTTTTTATCGCCCATTTCGCGCACTTAATAATTGAAAAGGAAGCAACGACGATCCGCCAGCCTTCACCCCGACGTCGTCGTCCCACCACCCCACCCGTCTGTCCCGTGGCCTGTCCAAATGTTTGTCGATAAATTTGCGGATGTGCGAGTGTCTTGTGCGTCGCGCTCTTGGCGGATGCCATCAGTCGCAACTGCCAGGCGCCGCACAGTGGTTTGTGTTTGAAATAAAATGATTTACTTTTTGGTTCGGAGTGCATATGATATGGTGTGTAGTGTGAAAAGAGGCATCAAATAACCAAGTGCGTCACAGATCGGTACTTAATTGATGAAAGTATTGATTATAGGCTGTACTGGGATAATGGTACATTTTTGAAAGAACTCTCTTAGCCAGATGTTTTTGAGATACATCAATGTGTATAGAAAATATATTTCCCAATACATTGAACTGTTCGTTGAGCAACACTCGGATTGATATTTTCAAAATATAGGGGAAATTCTCGTGTACTTGCACAACTTAAATTGGGGGTGTGCTCTTATCAGCTCAACTGTTTCGCTTATAACTCCGGTGTTTTTGTCCGATCTGATTGTACTTTTCAGAATAGATAGATATTGGGCCTAGCTTGATGTATACTAAACCACGAGGCTCTAACTTAAGAGGTGTGGATCTGACGGTTTTTTTTGGTCTAGGAGGTCTTGGTTTTTTGGGGATAAAAGGCGGACGGGTGGAATTTCCAAATCTGAAACAAACTTGACCTGCGTAACAGCATAAGTCTACCTTCATGCAAAAATTTGTGGCTCTATCTCTTATAGTCTCTGAGATCGACGCGTCCATACAGACAGAAGGACGGATGGACAGACGGATGGACAGACGGATGGACGGACAGACGGACATGGCTATATCGACTCGGCTGTTTATGCTGATCAAGAATATATATACTTTATGGGGTCGGAAATGCTTTCCTTCTCCCTGTTACATACATTCGCTCAAACTTCATTATCCCCCTGTTTCCCATTTTCAATGTGAACAGGGTATAAGAAGAGGAGAGTTAACTTCGCCTAGGCCGAAGTTCGTATACGGAGCACATTTTTCTAACAAATTTGAAAGACATTTCCACTGAAAACAAACAAGTTTTTCTCACTAAGACTACTTTTATGACTCTTCTTTTGTATGACAGCTGGACTATATAGATGTCCGATTTCGATCAAACTTAGTGGAGTCATGGAAGAGCATAGCAAACTAAGAAATACAAAGTTTGGAGGCGTTTTCTTTGAAAACAAAAAAGTTTTTCCCACTAAAACTTATTTCTCGACCGATCATTCAAATGGCAGCTATATGTTATAGTTATCCGATATTGACAAAACTTTAAAGAATTGTGTAAAAGCTTATCAAATTAATATATATGCATTTTCGACAGGTTTACATTGAAAACAAAAAGGTTTTTCCTACTGAGATTTTTTTCTAACCTTACTTTTCTATGGCAGCTATACTATATAAATGTCCGATTTCGACCAAATTTGGCAGTATTATGGAGAGTTATTAAAAACTAGTTAATACAGAGTTTGGAGACGTTTGCATTAAAAACCAAAGATCGTTCCTATGGCAGCTATATGTTATAGTCGTTCGATCCTGCCGGTTTCGACAAATGTGCGGTGTATTTCTACAAAAAGACTTCGTGCAAAGCTTGGTCGCGATAGCTTTAAAACTGACGCAGGAGATGGACATGGCCATATCGACTCAGCTCGTCATGCTGATCAAGTATATATATACTTTATATGATCGGAAATGCTTCCTTCTATGCGTTACAAATATCTGGACAATTTCAATATACCCTCTGCAAGGGTATAAAAAGAATATTAATTTAAAGATACTTTTTGCCTATCTATTACCCACTGTGCCCGCTGTTCCTGCTGCATCGACATCGTCGTCATCTGCATCTGCATGCGGTTGCTCGTTTGGGAAATTTGAATTTGATTTTGAAGTGGTGGCTGAGGGAGGGGCGAGAGGGGGTAGTGGCAAGGGGTCCGTCGGCAATCTGCGCGGCGTAAAAGTTATTGACAATGGGATGTATCTGTCGGGTTGGTGTCATTAATGGCGAATGCTTTATGATCGCATTGCCAGTGCAATTTTCAACACATTTTGTGCGCCTCGCTCGCTCGGTCTCTCCGATGATTTTCATGTTTATTGAAGTGTAGATATTTTTATCTATTTTAGGAGGCACAAGTGTTTATTTCGACTGATTACGTGCCACTTTTGCCGAAGAAATATATATGTATATACACAATATTCTGGCATTCTTTTCAACGAGAGTTGATAAAACTGCAAGCACTCGCATGCATTGGTATTGTACAATAAATTCGCCATTGTAATGGAACATTAGCTAAATTATTACAAACAGTTGAAAGGAAAACAGTTTCGGTTAGTCGGTTCAAGGTTGAATGTGGGTGGGAATGGGATGGGATTTATGGGAGACATCGAACAGCAGATGGCAATTGATGAGGCCATCACGTAGGCCGCCTATTTGTGAGATTTCTTTCAAGATATGAACAATTTCTTTGTTCAACCAAATTATTAATAGTTATTTAATAGTTAGACCACATTTTCCAGTCAAATGTGTAGCTCAGTTTTTATAGGAGAAGGCTCTAAAACACCGATTCTGTCGGGTTCCGAACTGTAAAAGGTGTAACAGATGATTTCTTATACTCTTCATATAGCTATCTCTCACATAATCATACAAATAACAGAATAAAGTTTGAGTTCATTTGAAACCTAGCATCTATTTAGAAGGCGAGACATTGACTCTGTAGCCATTTGACCACACTGCATAAAAATAAATTTGAAAATATAGTTCTAAACCTCTTTTATGTTCCTAAATAATATTTGAACTAAGACATCTTAAATTAAGGTTCTTAATACGCTTTCAATCAACAATATTAAACACATACATAATGGGACACTCGTTGGGCGCCAAAATACTCACGTAGCAGCATATTTACACGAAAATCTCTAGAATGAAAGAAAAAAATTTTTTTAATACATTAGATTAAGCGAAATCGCCGTTACGAAAAATATTAAAATATTAATATAAGTGAGCAACAGTTTTTTAAGAAAAACAAATAATGAAAATCTGTATCAACAAGAAACAAGCCCGACTATAACATACTCTGTATGCGCCCACTTCGCATTGCTATCTCTTAAAATCTGTGAGATCTGTGCTTTTATACGGATAGATAGACGGACATGTCTATATCGACTCGGCTGTTGATGCTGATCAAGAATATATAAAGGGTGATTTTTTAGCTATTATCTTTTTGACAACACTGATTTAAACAGATCACGCACGTTTCGTGTTTTGTTTCACTGTCAAACATCTTCAGTTTGGTCTATAATTTATCCATGAATCGTCTTACAAACGAACAACGCTTGGAAATTATTTAATTTTATTATCAAAATGCGTGCTTTGTTAAGAAAGTTCATCGCCCGCTTCTTCCATTTTATGGTCAGTTTAATCGACCCACTGAAGCGGCTATTCGGGCTATTGTGACTAACTTGGAGTAAATATCAGCCAGAAGCATTGCAAGAGCTACCAATGCATCCAGAAAATGTCACAGTTTGGAGCGGTTTATGTGCTGGTGGCATCATTGGACGGTACTTCTTCAAAAACGATGCGAATCGTAACGTAACTGTGAATGGTGAGCGCTACCGTGAGATGATATCCAACCTTTTTTTTTGCCCAAAATGCAAGAGCTTGACTTGCGTGACATGTGGTTTCAACAAGACGGTGCCACATGCCACACAGCACGCGCAACAATGGACTTATTGAGAGGCGAGTTCGGTGAACATTTTATTTCACGTTCGGGACCGGTCAATTGGCCGCCTAGATCATGCGATTTAATGCCTTAAGACTATTTTTTGTGGGGCCATGTTAAAGCTCATGTCTATACAGACAAGACCGCTTCAATTGACGCATTGGAAGACAACATTGAAGCATTTATTCGTGAGATACCGGCCGAAATGTTGGAAAGAGTATGCCAAAATTGGACTAAGCGGATGGACCATTTGAGGCGCAGCCACGGTCAACATTTGCATGAAATAATATACAAACATTAAATTATATGGACCGTACTATCGATTCAAATAAAGATTTCATGCATTTTTCTGAATTTTATGTAATTTTTTTTTTGAAAAACTTTCCTATAGCTCTTAAAAAATCTCCCTTTAGATGTAAGTTACTATGAAAATATTTTGCAAATTTCGCAGTTCCTTTTAATTCAAGTTAAATAGCCTAGGTCTAGTTCCTAATTCCCGTATATCAATCAAATTTCATCTGAGCCCGTTCAGACATTTCTGGAAGATTGCGTAACATGCATTAAAATATACTTATTTAGAGATACTTACAAACTTTCATGTTAATAAAGCAATGTACTAAAGTCAAATAAGATTGACTTGATTATTTGTCCAACTTTAGTTTCTTTTTCAGACCCAGTAAATTTTCGGTTCATCATTATTAAAAGGATAAACCTCCGAGCTTTTAATCTTTTATGATAACATCGCTTGTCTTCTCATTTGGTTCAATTTATTTTAACTGTACCGAGTCGTGGAATTGTTATATGTACTTATATTATTTACATTGACACAACTCAGTTGCAAAATGGTTCCAAACGAACATTCCTTTTCGATTGTTACTTCACTTTGCTTGATTGATCAACCAGTAGTTGCATGGCTTATCCATGCCATTTTTAGACAATTTTATCTCTTATTTTTCAAAAGCCGTTCACCAAAGGACATTTCATTCATAGCCTTTGCACTATTCATAAGTGTCAGGACACAAGAAAACTGTGTGAAACGTTTACTAATTGTAATGGCCAAGAGTTTCCTCTCGCCGGCTATGTGTACATTGCATTACAAAAGCTCAACAAATTTCAAATTTCATAAAAATACACAAAGACAGCGCACAAATATTTGAAATATAAAAAGCGGATTTGTGCTCAAAAAGCAAAAGGATTAACCTAAATAAACACAAAAAATAGAAGGGATGGGAAAGGAAAGTTGTCATTCCGAATGGCCAGGAGGCAGCAGGCAGAAGTTCAGCCGACCGCAATGATCTATTGCCGCCAACGCTTGAGGAATAAAATGGAAGTAAAAAGCAAAATCTGCCAAGTGAAATAAAATAAAAGTCAGCCAAGAGAGAGAGAGAAGAGAGTGCAAAGGCAAAAACAATGCGCGTAAAAGGATATTGTGGCTAAATGCAGAGGCGGGGGGTGAGGGCGAGGAGCAGGGGCAGTGGGATGAGGGCCACTTCATTATGTCGGCAAATGCATCAAGTGTTGAAAAATGATTCCCTCAGCTCAGGCCCAGGCAAGTGCATTTGACTTTTATGCTGTTTTGCGATGGCCGCCAGGGATACCCACCAGACGTTTGGCGAGGGCGTTGAAACGAATCCGCTTTTTGCACAAAGCGCCGCAGGATTTACACAAATACAACATAGTTTCGGAGCGAAGTGTTTGGACACAACAGCTGCGTCAACGCCAACCCAACGTCATCAGCAGCGTCGTCGTAAATTGTTTACTTGATGCCCTTGCTGCTGGAACTGGAACTTACTTCAAACAAAGTAAAGTCATATGGACAGCACGGACACACCATGGAGGAGTCGCATCAGGATCGGGACGCATAATGTGAGTTCTTTAAAAGTTTTGCGATGCACAGAGGAAGTAATAATGGGAATAATGAAGGGGCGGCAGCTGCAGTATGCTAAAATTGGCGACCAACGTGAGGGCATTTGGCGAATGTTGAATAACATTTACATGGGTCAGCAGCTGATTTATTTATTTATAAATTTTTCCAGTTTTTTTTTAAAAGTTGTCAATTCAAAAAGGCCAGCAATAATGGGAACAGTGAAAGAGCAGCAGCTGCCCCCTATGCTAAAATTGGCGACCAACGTGAGGGCATAATATTTTTTTGTAAAGGTTATCAAATGATTTATTTATTTATAAAATATGTTGAAAAAGTCCACCAAAAGCAACAAGAATAATGTGCCCCTCCGATTTACTCAATGTCAAGCTGTGTGCAGGAAACTGAGTGAAAATGGAGAGGGGCCAAAGCGACAACAACTACAACAATGAAAGAAAGAAAAGCCCGGGCAACTCTTCTGACAGTGACATGAACATCACTTACAAAATGGAAGTCCGTCCTCCAGCTCCAGCTCCTCCACCCCTCCCTCAACACACACACACACACACAAGTGCAAGTGCAAGTGCAAGTGTGTGTGTGTGTGTGTGCTGGACACTCTATTTGTATTTCCTCTGAAAATTTATTGTAAAACTTAAAAGTTTTGATGGAAAAATGAAATAAATAGTGACATCACTAAAAGTAAAGAAATTATAAAGTGTCACCGGGGATGATAAGTGGGCAACAGCAACAACAACAACGTCAACAGCAGGAGTGACATGGCCAGCAGCAACAGCAACAACAACAGCAGCACGACAACAGCCACGACAAGCACAAGTTGAGGCAGGACCGTCAGGACTTTAATAAGGACATTGGACAAGCAAACAACAGCAGCAGCAGCAGCAGCATCAAGCGACCCAACAGAGAGACATGGACAGATGCGCCGCCGGACAATGCGGTACCAGAATCGAGGTTGATGTAACTCTTTCACACCCTTTCGTCTAACATTTTCAGCTGGTAAAGTGGAACTCTTCGGCTAAGATATAAAGCTAAGATATATAAACTTAAATTTGAAGAACAAACGAATGAGTTTACTACAATTGGAAGTGTAGCTAATATTCAGAAAGGGATGGTTTAACTATGCACTGGATTAATTGAACTAATCTTTGGACAGAACCAACCACAAAGGCTCAGGGTGTAGTTCGGTTTAGTGTTTTGAAATAGTCAATAGCACGCAAAAGCTTGCACGAAAATGCACGAAGATCACAAAGTTGATATTACAAATTTGGTCGGCGTGCTGAAGCAATATTGAAATCCTTGCAAACAAAGACATCCATTAATATACAATGCAAACGAGAAAGCTAAGCTAACTTCGTCTGTGCCGAAGTTTTTTACGCTTCAATATTTTCAAAAAATACTCTTTTTCCCATTTTCCGACCGATCGTTTGTATGGGAGCAATATGATATAGTCATCCGATTTGGCCAAAAATTTGCAAAATTATGTGAAAGCATGTGAAACAAACAAATACAAAACTGCAGGATGCTACCATTAAAATCAAAAAAGTTTTTCTAACTAATACTGTTTTTCAGACCTATCTTTTGTATGAAAGCTATACCATTTAGTTGTCCGATTTTAATAAAACTTGGTAGAATTATAAAAAAAAACTTAGTAAACCTATGATAACAAAGTTTGGAGACGTTTCCGTTAAAAAGAAAAAAGTTTTTCTCACTAAAACTAGTTTTCCGACCGATTATTCCTATGGGAGCTATGGGATATGGTCATCCGATCAGGTCGGCTCCGGCATATTAGTAGTGTGCAGCAAAAAGAAGACTCTGTGCAAAATTTCAGTTCGAAAGTTCAAAAACTGAGAGACTAGTTCGCGTAGAAACAGACAGACGGACGGACAAAGCTCAATCGAATCAGCTCGTCACCCTGATCAAGAATATATATAGTTTATGGGGTCGGAAATGAATATTTCTATGTTATATGTATATCTATGAAAGCGCTTAAAGCTTAGATTAAAATCCAGCCGTGGGTAAATGGACGATGCAGATTGAACGGCTGAATTTTGATATTTTTCAGTTGAGCATATATTATTATGAAGATTTCATAGACGGCAATTGTGGACTGGTTAATGGGAGGTGTATACCAAACTGTCAAAAAAGCCGCAAAATTAGCAAAGTTACAGTTAAAACTTTCATTTTCTCACAATGCAAAGGACCCGGGCGACGCCGGGTATTCAGCTAGTATGGAATATAATTTCAGTATTTAGTTAATTTTTTACCTAAACAGCTGAAGTGTGGACTATAACTTTAAAAAAAATTATGCAACCAATTTTCAGTTCTTCTAAGCCTAAGGTCTCTTTTTCTAAGGTCTAGGACCATTTTCCTATTAACAAATATAAATAAATTCCAATTATCTCAATAGCTCAATTCTTTACAGTTTATCGTAGTACTGCTACGCGTGACGATAGTCGTTTGTGTTGAGATGTCGACTACGTATGCGCAGTATCTCTCTTCGGATCCGAGAGAGGGGAAGGTATTTTAAAAGAAATCCGTAGAAGAGAAGTAAGGATTTTTTTTCATTACACGGCTTAAGAAATATTAGGTAATTGCCTAAAGTTAAGGAATTTTATGTTCCAAAATTTAAGACCCCATGTCCTTGGCGCCTTTTAAGCTAATAATTCTTATGTTTTTAGGACACTTAATGACTTTTTAGGCAAATAATATTTTTGGATGCATATTTCGACTCTTTTAATGCCCGATTTCCGGGGAACATCTTCGATTGTTTTGGCTTATTTTGATATTTTTTAGAGAAAAAAACTTTTTTTTGCTTTAAAAAAAACTGTTCCAAATATTTTAATGCGTTTTTAAGCAATGATATACGATATTTAATACTTGTGTTCTAAATTTCCATACTTTGCACCGCCAATATTTATTATTTTTATGGTTGAAAACTGTATTCCAAATGGTATATATAAAAAATAGCAGGGATGCAAACCGGTTCTCAACCGAACCGGTTTTGAACCGAACCGAACCGCTTATTCCAGCCGGTGAACCGAACCGCAAACCGAACCGGCTTCCTTTCAGAATTGCTGAACCGAACCGAAAACCACAAATAAAAACGGTTCGGTTCGGTTCAGTTCTCTGACTGAAATCATGCCTAAAATCAACTAAGGTCATGACGTAGTAGGACATGTCAGAGTAAAATCCATGGCCCAAATTCTCAAAAAATGATGTCATGAATTCAGGACCAGCCCTTTCATTTCTGAGCTGATTCAGCTATGATTCAGTTCTGAGCCTAACTTAAGGGATATGATAAATATAATAATTACGATGCATAGTACGTATTCTTTTCTAGCAAACATTCTCAATTTTCGAGAGTATTCATCTAGGAACTTATAGACGGCTCCTGGAAATCCGACATAATAAGCATTGGACATTCTTCTAAGGATTTTTAAAATATTCAAATGGATTATAAGAATTAAATTTCAAAAGTGTTCGACAAGTCACATTACTACCAACAATCATAATATCTCATAATGTGCCTTTGTGAACCACTGAACCGAACCGAAACCGCGGTTCAGCTAGCTCAAAAAACCATGTAATGAACCGAACCGGCGGTTCAAAAACTGTATGAACCACTGAACCGAACCAGTCCTTATTTTCGAGTGGTTTGCATCCCTGAAAAATAGTATACTAAAACTAAGATAAATTACTTGACAATAAAATCAAAGATAGCTGAAACAATAGTATAAGTTCTACGTGTCTTTAAAAGATTATAATTTTAGCCATTTTAAGCTCAAATTAATATAAATCTTGATGCTTGATGAACTATGTACATAAATAGATTAGTGTTTAGCACACGGAAGTTGTCTGGAAAATACCAGCAGACCTACAATTTACTGAAATAAATCTCATTTTGTTGCCTTGTGTAATTGAGAAATTGTCAATCGATTGATTGAGATCCTTCCCAAGGTACCCTTGAATAAAAACTATAAGAAGAGAAATTGTTACCATGACAATGTAGATATATATTTTTATTTTATCATTTAACACGTTTACCTCCTTGGGTTGAAAATGTTATCCATAGAAAGTCCAATCACTGAGTTAAGCAAAATAGATTTTGAACATTTTTTTTCGAAACCATATACTCCACTAGCTTAACTGACCGTTTTCCAACTCTCTTTCACGCACTTGGGAGGCGCCCTGCTGTGAGCAAATTGACAGCTTCAACCAACCAAACGTCAAAAAACTTGAGAACTATTTAAAGTTTTTCTTTCATTTTATATTTCTATTTTTCTTATCCCCCGGCAAGTTTAATTCTTGAAACATTTCAACTTTCACATATCCTCGGAGGACATCAAAAACTAAAATGCAGGACATTCGCTTAAAGTTTTGCTGCCAGTTTGTTTTGCTTCCTTCGTTCTATCTTTTTTTGTATTTTTTGTTTATTTGGTGGCGGCGTTTACTTTCCATCATTATTTAGCACAAAGACGAGAGGCGGCAAACCACAAGGGAGGGGTATGGCAAGCGGCGGGCGACGCCTTGACCAAGAGACAGTCAGAGTCCAGAGGGCCAGAACGTACAATCCCCGAGTAGTGTGTGTTGGTTGAACTTAAATACTTAGTATTTAAATGGGGTTTTGCTACGCTTCTCTATTTCGTTCTTTGCACTTTGATGTTCATGATTTCTGGTGACACTGAGGCACAGAGTCTTGTAACTGATGAGATGGGAGTTCATCTCAAGCCGCAAGAATGCCTCAGATTCCAACGTTGTCATCCAGTTTGGCAAATGACGTTGACATGCCGTATGAATTTGATGTGAAAAGTTCACAAGCTGACCGACTGGCGGGGGACAGACTGTCTGTGTCTAGGACCTGTGTGAAGCGACGGCGTCGGCGGCGGCGGCGTCTGTATGACATTTTTCACTTAAGCTGACAAGCCACCCACCCTCCCACCCTCCCACCATTCCACCTGGGTCAACATGTCATTCATGGCATGCCGTTTACCGTTATTAAAAAATTACATACTTACGCTAGGAAATAAAATAAAAAAAAAAGGAAGAAAAATAAATTCAAAAGTTCCACATGCAGCACACTGGGCCAGGGAGGGAGGTGGGGCGGGGGTGCAGAGGGACATTGGGGAGTACATTTTGTGACGCTTGACACGTCACAAGTTTATAGTGGCTTTTGACAGCTCTCGGACATAAAAAATAAGTTCTTGGCCGGATGGTTTTTATTTTCTTCAACAGATCTCTCCTACTCACTCCGCACGTCCTTTAGGAGACGTCAAATTTGCAACTTGGCAACTTTTTTTGTTGTTGCTGATTTTGCGGTCACTCCTGTTTAATCCTTGGAGACATGTGTCGAACATGAATTTCGTTTGCCCGGCATATAAATAATAATTTCTGGCACATCAGGTGTGTGTGTGTGTGTGTATGTGTTTGGGTGGACGGACTCTGTTCTGGCCATATTTGCCGCAGACAGCTTGTCGATCTTTATAATGTTGTAATTGAAAACTTTTTGTTTTTTGTTGTTCTCCGCCGCCCCTAGAAAAATACACACACACACACACATTTCTTTTAAAATATTTTATATACTTTTGATATGTCATGCAGCCTGAAAGCTGTCCAAGAGTCCGAGAGTAAAAGCAGCAGCAGCAGCAGCAGCAGCAAGTGGACAGGTCAGACACATGACCGAAATTTTTGAAGATGGGGGAGAAGTGCCAGCTCCAAAGTTCGTTGTGGCTGGCCGAAAGAAGAGAAGGATTTGGCACATGCTTAATTGAAATTAAAAATATTTTATTTTTTGTTTAGTTTAAAAAAGGGAAATTCCATTTCCATTTTTGAATTGAAACTGCTGGAGGAAGAGTTTCATGTGCTTTTTTGAAGGCATGACAGGAATAGAACTTCAATTGACCGAGATGATTGCAAAGCGCAACCGAAAGAAAATTGTTTATGCCAATAGCAAACATTAAGTCACAAATATTTGTATACTCTGTACAAAATTTATGTAACTTTAAGGAGGAAGCATCTCCGACCACATTAAAGTACATATATTTTGATCAGCATCAATAGCCGCGTCGACATAATCATGTCCGTATGTCCGTCCAGTAGTATGACCAAACAGATCTCAGATATGATAAGGAATAGAGTATCTACATATATGGGACAAAAGCTTCTTAGGTAGATGAAGTTTATCAAGGGCTGCAAACCAACAATAAAATTCCGATGGTTTAGGTTCGGAAATATAAGGTTTTTTCGTAGAAGGTATTGGTTCAAAACTTGCTTCAGTTCATGCTTTAAACCATATTTATCAGAGCTGCAAACCAAAATATATATTCGAATCTCCGGTAAACTGGCTCGAACCCTAAAAACGAATGGTTAAGGTTCGGAAATTTAAGGCTCGAGGTTTTTGGGAGAAGGTTTTGGTTCGAGCCTTGGTCCAGTCTACGCTTTATACAATCTTACTAGTTTTTGTCTTCTATGTGTCTTAAAAACAGCATTCGACCTAAAAACTCCCCAAATTGTATGGGAACCGAGTGGTGTTAGGGTCGGAATTGGTTAGTAGAACACCTATTAAAAATTTAATTTAGTTTAGTGAAATTCCATTTAGTGATTTTCATAGAAAAATATCACCAAAATAATGTTAAACTCTTGCTTTTGAGAATTATTCAAGAAGATTTAGAGTCCAGGAGCTTTAAAAACAGAAACTGTTATGGTTAGGGATTTTATAAGAAAATCTAATCGTTTTGCCAGATTTTTTGTCCACTCTTTGCCCATTTTAGGAATCAGTCGCACCAAATTCTGTTATTAGTTTATTAGTTATAAGTTTTTGTGTCAGTTTTGTTGAACCGAACCGAAATTTTGGGATCGGAACAGGTTCGGGTTCAGCTTTAAGTTCGGTTCAAGGTTCGGCTTATGGTAAAATAAAAATCGGAATTCCGGGTTCGAACCGGTTCGGTTCCAAACCGGTTTGCAACCCTGATATTTATAACTAGCTGAATACCCGGCCTTGCCCGGGTCGGCGAACCTCTTCCTCCTCAGCGGTTTCATTTGCTCCGACAGTGAGAGCTCGAGTTCTGAGTCTGAGTCTTCGGAGACGTTCTTCTCGCTCCTCAGCTGCTTCACTTGCTCTGACAGTGGACGCTCGAGTTCGAACCACACTCAGGCGATTTTCACGTTCTTCAGTAGTTTTATTTGCTATTTGAGTTTGCCGTTTCAAAGCTCTTGGAGCACGTTGCCCAATATATGATTACTTTGGAGACATTTTTTACAAAACTATTGACAAATTTATTACAAATTTATTTGACAGAAATGGCAGTCACTTTTTAAAATCAACACAATCGGATGAGCGGTTGAATTGTGCAATTTTAGCGATTTTTCGACCAAGTCACAGACATGAGACATAGCCTATGACAATTTCCTGATCGACATGAACTTACTGTGAAAAATTTGTGAATATCGGTTCAGCGGTTTAGACGCCCATACAAACATACAAAAATACTTTCAATTTTATATATATGTATAGATTTTTGTATTCAAAAAATCTCATTTGACATAAAAACCACACAAATCGTATGCGAATTCTGTGGTTTCTGGGTTGGATTCGGTAATTAGCCATGGAAATATTCAATATATGATTTACTGTTAAGTAAAGTTCCATTTCATAGTTTTCCTAGAAAAACATTACCAATCTAATGTTAGATTTTTGTTTTTAAAAAGCTTGTGTCAAGGATATTGGGTGGGTATTTTATAAGTAGTTCTAAACGGTTTTTTGAATTTTTGTATTTTACTTTTCTGCCCATTTTAGGTGTCAGTCGCAGAAATCGCTAGGCAGATGGTCAGTTTTCTGTTGCTAATCATTTTAGCTGAACCGAACCGAAATTTTAGGTTCGCAAGAGGATCGGGTTCAGCTTTTATTTCAAAAGAGGTTCGGTTCACAGTAAAGAATAAGACGGAGTTTCGGGTTCGAACCGGTTTAGTGAACAGCCGGTTTGCAGAAGAGTTTTTATACCCTTGCAAAGGGTATTATAATTTTGACCAGAAGTTTGCAACGCATAGCAATATTCATTTCCGACCCCATAAACTATATATATTCTTGATCAGGGTGACGATTTGAGTCGATTGAGCCTTGTCCGTCTCTCTGTCTGTTTCTGCGCGAACTAATCTCTCAGTTTTAAAGCTATCGAGCTGAAATTTTGCACAGAGTCTTCTTTTTGCTGCACACTACTAATATGTCGGAACCGACCGGATCGGATGACTATATCTCATAGCTTCCATAAAAACAATCGGTCGGAAAACTAGTTTTAGTGAGAAAAACTTTTTTCTTTTCAGTGGAAACGTTGTCAAACTTTGTATTCTTAAGTTTTCTATGCTTTTTTACTGTAATGTTTAGTTTTATTAAAATCAGACAACTATATGATATAGCTGCCATACAAAAGATAGGTCTTAAAAACAGTCTTCGTTGGAAAAACTTTTTTGTTTTGAATGGTAGCATCCTGCAATTTTGTATTTGTTTGTTTCACATGCTTTTACATAATTTTACAAATTTTTGACCAAAGAGGATGACTATATCATGTAGCTCCCATACGAACGATCGGTCGGAAAATGGGAAGAAGACTATTTTGTTCATTTCAATGTTTGTTCTAAAACATAAACTTTATCTTCCTTTTAAGATTTACATTAATAAAGCATCCTGACTCTTACCAATATCTCTTGTGGTGATTATCGTCACGATCTTTTCCACTGACATGGCAATGTCCTCGCTATATCTGGCCTCACCTCAACCCCTTTTGCCTGGATATTCTGGCTGATGGCGACGCATCGATTGTCAAATGTCAGTGTAAAATTTTATTACTTCAATAACTTTGCCGTTATGAGGACTTAATTTATGAGTCGCAGCAGCAACAAATACAAAAAGCCGTTGCTGCAATTTTTGTTGCTATCCAGGACCTCTGTGGCTATGTATGTATGCATGTGTGTGTGTGTGTATGATAATGTCCTGTTTAAATGCAATAATTTCAACTGCAATTTTCCGCGGGCCACAGGACCTCCCTTCATTTTTTGTCCTGTCTGGCCGTGTGACGACCAACTGACTGCCAGCTTGCATTTATTTATTGCTGACTGACGTGAAAGGCCTCCGCACTCCACACTCGATAGGGATGAGAATTTGGCGGTTTTATGGCCAGATCAAGCTCGATTTAACGACAACGGAATGTTGTTTTTGTGCACAAGTATTCAAAGGGCTTGGAGAAGTAATGGGGCACCTAGTGGATTCAGTTGATGGAGGTTTTTTGACACTCTCTATAAGTATTTTCAATTGAAAGAGATTCTAAACTTTCAAAACCACTTCTTCTTATAAGCTGAACCTAGTGTTATTATCAACCCAAATATAACATTTCCAGCCATTTCTGTCTGTTTATTAATTGACAACACTGATGAACGCCCAACCCACTCCGCAGGTGCTGGATACCCTATTCCAGTGTCTAGTTGGGCGTCATAAAAATGAAAGTTATGACAACGTTCTCTCCGCTTGGATTTATGGGCATTTTCGCAAAATTATTGTTATTTATTTTATTGATGTCTCGACTTTATGCACACAATTGCAACACACAAAAATATTTCTACTGCATACATTTCAGCGCGAGGACGACGATGACTTTATCTTGAAAATGAAAAGTCTTGCCCACATTTTTCGCTGTCAGCTCAATTTATGTCCCCCCGACTGCGATAGGCATTTCCTTTGAAGTTTCAAGTGCTTCTGTTGTTGATTTTCACAAGTGATTGCCGCAAGTGTCAATGTTGGCTCTAGCAAATCGTGAATATTTTGACGGAAACATGTCATAAATAGCGCCGTCGCATATGTACAGCATAATTTAAGGACAAGGCAAGCCCTTCAAATCAAAAGGACACTCAAAGAAGTGGTATTTCGAAAATGTAACATGATATTAAAACAATTTTTCGAATCTCTCCTACCTAGTTAGTTGTGTTAGGAGGGTTTATGAGTAACTTAAACCAACGCTTCTGAGCCAATTATGCTGCCAACTAAAGAGCAGCTGGGTTAATATACAAATATCTAACCGAAATAGAGAGTTTCACATGTAGGCCCTAGCTGTTAAGCTGTTCTTAAAAGGCTGCCAGGCTACTAGCCTCGAGAATAAGTGAGTTGAATGCTCCCTGGTGCACTCAAAAACAGTAGCCAGGAGAAAGATGTCCCTGAAAAGGAAGCACAAGTTCAACGAGTGGCGCTTTAAGCGGCTGTCCAAGGTTGTCAGTGGACAGCTTTTTCAGCCCCGGTAAAGACAGAACTTCCTTCTTCATTGAAGGTATACCGAATCAGTGGCAAATCAGCCGAAACGCAAGGAGAGTGTTGTGGAGCTTAACACGATGTATTTGGTCTATGCCTTAAAGCAAGGATTGAAGTTCCACCAAGAATCCAGGTCCAGAGCGGTACAGATCATTAAGAGTTAAGGATCCCACTTCTAACCTCGGTGGCCCGAACCTAATGAATGTGGTTAACAAAAAACAGAACAAGGACGACTGAACAAAAGTGAGAGGGTTGGCACTGCATCACTTCACCCTCTATTTTTCCAATATGAATTTAAGAATAAAGACAGAGATTCAGGATTCAAGACAAATGGGATTTATGGTCAGTATTCGTAAGCATCATTAACTTAAATTCTAGTAAAACAGCGTCTAAGGGATCCGGATATTTTTATCAATATGTCGTTTGGCTTTTACTCGCAGCTCAAGTACTGAATTCTCAGGGCTGATTCGGACCTGAGCACTAGGAATAACTGAATTTCATTCCTGCATTCAGGCATGTTTTTCCCATGAAACTCATCAATGTTTTCAGTACTGAAATCAGGCCTGAAATCAGATAAGGTCATGACGTAGTAGAACGTTTCAGTGTTAAATTCATGGCTGAAACGCATAAACCCAACGGATGCCATGAATTCAGAACCAGCCCTTCCAATTCAAGGCTGATTCAGCTATGATGCAGCGCCGAGCCGAGCTGAAACTCACCAAATCAGAGAGTATACGGTAAATGTCGAGAAATCTAATACACCTGAGATATCCGGGATTAAATCAAACCGAAACGTTGTCAGTAGTCGGTCAATCCTCCATCTCATTCCAAGTTTGAATAGGATTGACCTGATTTCGGATATCTCGACTCTAGAACGACAATTGCTTGATATTTCAATGCAAAGGTCGAGATAAAATCACCACCCTTGGTTTACAGAGGTAAGAAACCACCATTGAGCGTCCCTTAGTTTATTTTTATACTCTGTACCGTAGGTACATAGAGTATTATAAGTTTGTGCAAAAGTATGTAACAGCCAGAAGGAAGCATCTCCGACCCCATAAAGTATATATATTCTTGATCAGCATCAACAGCCGAGTCGATATAGCCATGTCCGTCTGTCTGTCCGTATGAACGCACAGATCTCAGAGATGGTAAGAGATAGGGGTTTGACATGTATGGGACATATGCTTCTTATGTCAGCAGGCAGATCATGTTTATTTTCAATTTTGGCCACGCCCCCTTCCTGCCCCGCAATTTAGAAAAAACGCCATATCTCCCAAAGTTTATAAGATAGATGGGTCGTTCCTTCTGGACATATTTAGTAATCAAGATTACTTATCGATCCTCCAAAGGAATGAAGATCGGATCAACCGTTGTCGAGATATGATCAAAAGACTGTTCGCTGCTGCATCGCAGTAGCAGCGCGTATAATTTCGTTGGTACAGAGTATGTTTTAGTCGGGCTTGATCGACTTTCTTTCTTGTTTTAACATAAATCTTAAAAAAGGGCATACACTTTCAAAAACAATCATTCGAAAACCAAGATTATTGTCTCGAAACCGACACGAAACGTACCAAAAACCTGTCAAGCAGGGAAATACTCAACCGAAGATTATATTCTCAATTTTAATTTTAATTTTACCATCTTGTTTAAAGATCGATTAAGCTCGAACTTAAGATGAAACAATCTCATTTTAAGAATGAAAAAAGAGTTTATATTAAATGTTGTATTGATTTTGTTTTTTCCTAGATTTTACTGTTCCTGAAAAAATTCTTAAAATGTGTATTGTAAAAATTCCCCATCTTTGGTTTTAAGAAAAGTTATATTTCTCTTTTTTTACAGCCTGCACTCAGGATCAAGTAAGTAAAGAGATAATAAATCTTTCCTTTAAGAGTTTTCATCTCATTTCTAGTTTTTTCAACCCTTTTTGTAAGGTTGCCACCTTCTCGAAGAAGAGATTTTCATTCGAGGCTTTTTTCTCAGTGTACATAACATAACGCTTACATCATTCTATTTACGAGTTTTTTGTTTAAAGTACTTAATTTTGCATCTTTTCTAACGAGTGAAAGTTGATCAAATTTAATTCAGTGAAACTCATTTCTTATGGGCAGTGCAGAGGCAAGACTGAATGTAGATAGACTGTAGCTTCGACAGGAAAATACGCACACACCCCACACCACACACACACACACACACACAGACACTGTCTAAGGAGTAAATGACTGCAAAATGTGAAAATAATAATAGACTAAACACTAAAATTTACAACTAAAAGCAGGACAGTAGACAACGAAACGTTGTGAAAAGGACATGTCGAAGGGAAGTGGTTTTGAGGAGGAGATGGCCATCTGGTTGAGTCACAGACTGTTGCTGCTGCAATTAGATGGCAAGTTGAATAGACAGTTGGACACTTGAGTGCTCTGCTAGCTGGATGGATGGATGGATGGATGGATGGATAGTTGGAAGGATTGATAGATAGACAAATGACTGCAACGAGCAAGGAAACTGCTTGAATTGCTTTCTGTTTGAATAAGTTGCAATGTGATTGACAAGAAGACAATTGAGATACTGGAATGCAAAAGTGGGGGAATAGAGCTATAAAAGCTATCAACAAAGCCAAAATCTGCAGACTTTGACAAAATAAAAGCAAAGGAAAACAAACATATATTTTGTAGTAGAAGGAAAATAAACTTGAACATTTTTAATAATGGGCAATATACAGCTAAGGATATACGAATAGGAACCATTTTGTTGGTCAGAAAAAACTTGTTTGCTTTGTCTTTAGTTTCACGAATTTAAAAACCTTGCACATATTTCATTTGTAAACGGTGGTGTATTCTACTTCTTTACTTTAAATATTTAAAGCTAATCAAACTGATTTAAGCGGGCTGGTTACGTCAGCAGGGTGAGAATGGAGCAGAGGAAATTTTAAAAGATTTTTCAGAAGACCCAAGGCGACTTCCAGCAGCAGATGTTAATGTTAAAAATAGAGGAAGTTTCTGCTCGGCCAAAGTTTGTATACCCTTGCAGCACGTTTTCTAACTAAATGGCGGGCATTCTGCTATGGAATTCCCAAACGGTTATGCCACCGCTGGCATGGAGAGACTGTTGAAAAGCGTACAGTTGGTAGGCATTGATCACCGATGATGGAGAGTGGTTCCTTTTGAAACAGCTCTACGATCTACCAGCCTCATTTGTGGTGTTGTGTCTCTGTTTGAAGTTGTGCGAAAGCTTAACAAGTTCTTCTCACCATGACTACTTTTTTGAATATACTCTTGTATAACAGCTATACTATCTAGATGTCCGAATTCGTCCAAACTTTGTGGAATCATGGGAGAGCAGCGCAAACTAAGAAATACAAAGTTTGGAGGCGATTTCATTGAAAACAAAAAAGTTTTTCTCATTGAAACTAGTTTCTCGACCGATCATTCCTATGGCAGCTATAAACTATAGTCATCCGATTTTGACAAAGCTTTAAAGAACTGTGTGAAAGCTTATAAAATAAATATATGCCAATTTTAAAGAGGCTTACACTGAAATCCAAAAAGTTTTTCTTACTAAGACTATTTTTCTAACCTTACTTTTCTATGACAACTATACTATTTAGATGTCCGACTTCGACCAAACTTTTCCGAATCATGGAGAAGACATGATACATGATAAATTCGGAGTTTGGAGACGTTTGCATTGAAAACAAAAAAGTTTTTCTCACTTCGACCGATCGATTCTATGGCAGCTATATGTTATATAGCTCCGAAAAATATTCAGCGTATTTATACCAGAAGATTTCGTGCAAAGTTTGGTGGCGATAGCCTTACAACTAACGCAGGAGATAGCGTAGAAACAGACAGACAAGGCTAAATCAACTCAGCTCGTCACTCTGATCAGGAATATATATACTTTCTGTGGTCTGTGGAAATGCATCCTTTTATGCGTTACAAGCATCTGGACAATTTCAATTTACCCTCTGCAAGCGTTTAAAAATTATATTTAATAATGTGATTTTCGGAATGAAGAGTTTAGTGAACCAACAGAAACAAAATATCCTACAAAAATAATATAGAGGTTTTCATACGCTTCTTAGCGTATTCCTCCTCTTTTATGTCAAGCCCCCCACTCCCTCTCCTATTCTAATAGTTAGAATAAGTTTTTTGTACTTTTCATTCCACTGAGTTTTGAGTTCAAATAACTCGTTCGTTTTTCGGAAACGGTAATACCTACCAATTCCGATTTACCATGATCTGATTGAAATCGAAACGAGAGCCTGTATTTCTTACGCTGGCTTCTGCAAAAGCTAACACTTTTTCGGTTTATAATTATTATTATCGCTACCTTTCAAAAGTGTGACCTTTCAAAGCCAAAAACATATACAGCTGTTCGTATTTAAATAATGAACGATCGTGTCAAATGTCGGTTGATCAAGGATCAGCCGAAAAGTAGAACCTATAAAAGTGGTTCTGTCTTGGGACATCTACGGGACATGGGTCTGAAAATTGAGCAATTGCCTCCTTTCATCATTTAGCCCCAGGCAACGGATTTTCCATTTTAAGACGATTGAGTGCAGGTTTTAATGCTATTCAATATAATGTTCATTCCAGGGCTACAACCTGTTGGAGACCGGAGTTCCGAATTTTATTTTACTGTGAACCATACCTTAAACCGAACCTGTTCCGAACCTAAAATATTGGGTTGCTTCAACAAAACTGGTGGAAATCACAAAATTTTACCTTTTGTTTAGGGATTCCATCTGTCATCTGGTTGGTTTTGAGCGACTCAGACTTAAAATGGGCAGCAAAGTGAATTTAAAAGTAAATTATATTTTGAATATGCAATATATCAATGTGTTCCACAAACCGTTTTCGACCCAAAAACAAACCGATTTCTATACGATTTGAGTTGTTTTTACGCCGAAAGGGATTATTAAAACAGAAATTCCAAATTTTGTCAATGTTTCGTATCTAAATAAAGGTTTTGCTTTGTTTTATATTAATATTGTGTCCAGCATAGACCGGTCGAACCAAAACCGTCTTCCAGAAACTTCGAAACTGAAATTTTTGAACCGATTTACCATTGGTAAATTTTGATTCGAACCAGTGTTCCGCAACACCAAAAAAAATTGTATGGGCTTTCAGCCCTAGTTCATTCTAAAGTCCGTGCGTTGTGGTAGGAGTTTGTGGGATTTTTCGTTGTCTGAGTGTGGCCTTCAAGTCATAAATTTCATAGCAAACATTTAACTGTGAACTATTTCTACCATCAAAACCTTTCAAACATTTCTCCTTATCTTAAAGGGGTAGTTAAAAGACTGCTTAATATGAAAAGAGGTAGGAGGTAAGATTTCAGGGACATTTTGTCAAAGACAATTGTACAAATGAACATTGACTGAGTGACAGTCGGCAAGACAGCCAACACACAGTGTACAGTTTGAAAATGTAAAAATGGCAACCCACACACACACACACACACGCACACTCATACGAAACATATATGTATATGTACATATATATGTCAAAAAGTACTTTTCGATTTTTAGCAACAAAAACTGCCAATAAACTCTCCGCCTTCCCCCTTCAGTTGGCGGATGCAGTTTGGACAAATGACAAGAAAAAGGGAAAGACAAGCAAATGATGCACCGGAATAGAGGAATAGATTTTCATTTCTAGAGTGCAAGCAACTTGTTTGACCCAGACCCAGGAGCGGTAGTGGGATGCAATGAGAGAGCTGCAAAAGGAAGTTCATTTTTGCACTCGAAAGATGTTCATCAATTGGTCTGAAATGAGCAAAAGGCTGGCGGTTGACAACTAACAAAAGTTGCCTGGCCCCAAGTACATGAATTATTTTATTGCTCACACACACACACATGCACAGATAAAATCCGTAAGGTCTCTCACTGGTGAACTGGTTGAAAAATAGAAAATAAAATATTTGACATTTTCAGTTTTATTTCGTCGTCTGTGTTTTGTGTCGTTCAACCGATGACACTGACAGGCATACAAATGCATTTAATTGTGGGTGGAGTTTGAGTCCAAGTGTAGGCCTCAAAGTCACTTTTTGCTCCACATTTAAGTCTTATCTACTTCATACAAACACACATGAGAAGAGCCCGCACTCTTGTGTTAAGTTGTGGTATATTTTTATGGTCTCTGTATTGCAAAAAGGTTAACAAGATGACTGCCTTTCTTTGTATAATTTGAGTTGATTAAAAAATATGTAAAAAAAAAAATATATATATATGGGAAGTTAACGTGCAGCACGTTTTTAAACTAACTTGAAGCACATATCCACTGAAAACAAACAAGTTTTTCTCAATAAGACTACTTTTCTGACTTTACTTTTGTATGACAGCTGGACTATATAGATGTCCGATTTCGATCAAACTTAGTATAAACATGGGAAAGCATAGCAAACTAAGACATACAAAGTTTGGCGGCGTTTTCTTTGATAACAAAAAAGTTTTTCTCACTAAAACTAGTTTCTGGATTGATCATTCATATGGCAGCTATATCCTATAGTCATCCGATTTTGACCAAACTTTGAAGAATTGTGTGAGAGCTTATAAAATAAATAGATGATAATCTTAAAAAGGTTTGCGTTGAAAACAGAAAAGTTTGTCTTACCAAGACTATTTTTCTAACCTTACTTTTCAATGGCAGCTATACTTTATAGATGTCCGATTCCGACCAAACTTAGTGGAATCATGGGAAAGCATAGCAAACTAAGAAATACAAGGTTTGGAGGTGTTTTCTTTGATAACAAAAAAGTTTTTCTCACTAAAACTAGTTTCTCGAGCGATCATTCATATGGCAGCTATAACCTATAGTCATCCGAATTTGACCAAACTTTGAAGAACTGTGTGAGAGCTTATAAAATAAATATATGAAAATCTTAAAGAGGTTTACATTGAAAACAAAAAAGGTTTTCTTACCAAAACCTTAATTTTCTATGACAGCTATACTATATAGATGTCCGTTTTCTACCAATTTTGACAGAATTATAGAGAAGTAGTGAAAACTAGTTAATAAGGAGTTTGGAGACGTTCCGTTAGACGATCGTTACGTTATAGTCATCCGATCCGGTTTCGATACTTGTGCAGCGTATTTGAATTAGAAGACTTCTTGCAAAAGATTGGTCGCGACAGCTTTAAAACTGACGGAGGAGATACCATAGAAACAGACGGACATGGCTATATTGACTCAGCTCGTCATGCTGATCATGAATATATATACTTTATGCAGTCGGAATTGCTTCCTTCTAAGCGTTACAAACATCTGTACAATTTCAATATACCCTCTGCAAGGGGTATACAAAAAAGATTTCATAAAATTCACAACAATAAAGGTATATATACTTGATAAATGATTTCGCATTTCTTTCAGTTCTCCGACTTGACATAATAGTTAAACATAAGTCGCGTTATCACTTCAAGGACAATACTACCACCACCATTTGGAACATTTTTTCTCCAAAATTTTAAAGAATATCTTGTTTTTATTTTAAGTTGAAGTCTGCTTTTTCTGAACGTGGGTTTTCTCTTCGTATATCCTTTCCTTTATAAGTCCTTCGAGTAAAGGACTTTCCGCGAACTCAACCAAAATGCTTGAAGAGAGGGAGAGAGAGAGAGAGTGAGAAGGCTGCAAGGCTCGTCTCGGTCTTTGGTTGCATCACATCCCACAAACATAAACAAGCGAAAGTTATGACCCCAGCAGCTTATGTCCTGATCAAGCTGCTCCATAGCGAGACGAAACTTTTTCCTGTGCAATTCGGAAATGATTTGTGCAGTTCGTGCGCCTGAAGCCAGTTACCCAGGGAAGCTGGCGGGCTGATAAACGTTTGTCCTGCTTGTTTCGCACCTGTCCTGCCCAGACCAGCGCTGCGCAGCCCAACTCGGTGCACATAAATAGAGGCAAAGTCAAGAGACCTCCGAGCGGCAGCATCATTGCCCATGAAAAATATGGCAAAGCGTTGGTGGTAATTTGCTCAAATTATGTGCTGCCGCCGCCATCGGTACCAATCTTTGTGAATGCGTGCACGTGCTAATGGCCAGTGGAGCCCTTCACATCAACTGGAGAAGAAACAAAAATGAAATCTCGGCTTGCGTCAGTTGGCGGCCGCGTCCCATTAGCATTTGGCATGGAATTTACGCTCGGGACACGTGCCCGTGCCAAGGCATGAGGATATTGACATGATTTCGTCATCATCATCAACATCCAGATGGAGCATACAAGAGAGGACCGTAAAGCTTCCAACTAAGACCCAAAAAATTAAAATTAAAATTTTGAAAATTGAAAATCAGGTTGATTTCAAAAACATTGAAAATATAGTTTGGTTTCCAACCTCTTAAAAGTTTCAAAAAAAAATTCCCAAAATACCCTCGTGTAGTTTAACATATTTATTTATAAATTATGCTTTAAGCATTCCTTTTCCACTTCATTTTCACTTTGGCCACCACATCGTGCCCATACAAAAGCGAACTTCATTGTTTTTCGGCATCCTGAGTGGTTGCCTCTCTCAGTTATCAGTCTAATGTGATAGAGGCGTGCAAGGGGGGTAGGGGTTCTGTATGCATGCTATATATGAGCGGTACGTGTGAATTGCCCTGGCCAAATGTTACTCCTCCATGCCCTGCCCTGATGTGATGTGATTCCAATGCAAGCATCAGGCGTCAGTTGCTCCAATTCCTTCATGTTCCCTTGTTATGCCCGACGCGCTTCCATCACAAATTCCATTCATGGTGCAGCGTCACGCACACCAATATACAATAATACTTATGGCCAGGCTACTCCTGGCCTGGTGGTGGCTTACTGACGTGTCATGTCGCAGGCGTCAAATGAATGTTTCATACTCCAGGAGCAGCCCACGTAGACTTTCGCACTCTCCGCCTCTGCAGTTGGCAGACGGGGGGGGGGACTCATCTGCGACATTTGATTAGTTTTTTTGCACAGATCGACTTATGTCTATCCGCCTTGGTTCTGCGCCAAATGGTAATTGACAAGAAAAAGTCTGGTCGGGCGGGGGGGGTGGTGTTTGCAAAATATTTGGTGCGTGCGTGATAATTTCAGAAGATTATTATTCCAGCATTTTATCAGTTAGCTCATCATTACCCACTTCAAATAATATTTGGTAGGTGGTCCACATGCATTTAGTTAGTAGTAGTAATATTCGTTTAATAAACAAGCACAACTTTCACCAGAAAAACACCACTTGTACCAAACAAGTAATATTGTTTAGTAAAACTATCTAAATGCAGTGCAAACATCGTTCGCAGAGACAAATGTAATACTCTTAATCGTGACCAAATGTTAATAATCATTTCAAATAGTTAAACAAAATTTAATGCAACAATCCTGTCATCTACACCACCTGGCTTTTTAAGTGGGGAACTTTGTAATGTTAGTTCTCGCCTGTCAGTCTTGACGTTGATAGTCGTCTGCATTGAAATGTCGACTACGGGTCCTCAGTTCAAATCCAAGAGGAAGGTAGAGTACAGTTTGAAAAAAAAAACGTAGAAAAAGAAAGCACTAAACTTTCCTCATTCAGTGTGCACAAAATGTTAAGAGAAATTTAGGTTATTTTTACCTTAATTTTGAATCACAAAGATCTAAAAGCTTTAGGAATTGTTTGTACTACAATTTATTTCCTTCATTTTTAGACCATATTTGGCATTTAAGGCAAGATAGTTTTTGACCATAATTAAGATTATTTCTTTTGTGTCCATAAGTGTGAAATATTAAATGTTCAGTTCACTTAACATATTCACTTTTTACTCCTTTTAAAAGGTTACTCAACTTACTTCAATTGCTCAGTTGCTCAGTTGTTCACTTGTTTGTAGAATATCCCTATTTATTTAAAAAATAGAGGTAAGTTAAATTCGGCTCGGCCGATGTTTGTATACCCTTGCAGCACGCTCTCTAACAAATTTGATGGACATATCCACTGAAAACAAACAAGTTTTTCTCACTAAGACTACTTTTCTGACTCTACCTGTCTATTACAGCTATACTATATAGATGTCCGATTTCGACCACACTTGGTGGAATCATGGGTGAACATAGCAAACTAAGAAATACAAAGTTATGAGGTGATTTCGTTGAAAACAATAACTTTTTCTTATTTAAACTAGTTTCGGGACCAATCCCTCCTTCAGCAGCTATAACCTATAATCATCCGATTTTGACAAAACTTTGAGGAAAAGCTAATAAAATAAATGTATGCAAATTTAAAAGACGTTTACATTGAAAACAAAAAAGTTTTTATATTAAGACTATTTTTCTAACCGTACTTTTCTATGGCAGCTTTTCTAAAAAGATGTCCGATTGCGACCAAATTTAGTAGAATCATGGAGAAGCATTGAAAACTAGTTAATACGGAATTTGACGACTTTGGCATTAAAAACAAAAACGCTTTTCTCACTAGACCTAGATCGTTCCTATGGAGACTATATGTTATAATCATCCGATCTGGCCGGTTCCGACAAATGTTCAGTGTATTTGTCCAAGAAAACTTTTTGCAAAGTTTAGTCGGGATTGCTTTAAAACTGACTAAGGAGAAAGCATAGAAACAGACGGACATGGCTATATCGACTCAGCTTGTCATGCTGATCAAGAAGCTATATTCTTTATGAGATCGGAAATGATTCCTTCTATGCGTTACAAACATCTTGACAATTTCAATATAGCCTCTGCAAGGGTATAAAATTAAAATGGTATGATCTGGGGCTCTATATTATGTCAATAAAAAGCCAATATTATATACCTGAAAATTACCTATTCGAAAACTATTTTAAAATGATATTTTCGAGCATGTTATTATGCCATTTTTCCAAATATAAAAACATAATTTTAAGCAATGACAGCGGACTTTGCATATTTTTATCATAGTTGACATAATGTTCAAAATATTATATGCAGTGCTGAGTCTTTACGTTTATAGCTAGGTACGGAGACGCTGAGAATTTTCTCGGAGCCCATCTAATTACATAGCTCAGAGAATGTGCTGCACAAAATTCTCAGAGCACATTCTCAGAGCGGGTACGGAGACAACACAAATTTGCTCTGAGACAGCTAAACAGCTGATAAATTCTCGCAGGGGGTCAGTGAAATTATCAAACATGTTTGATAATTGTCAGAGGTACCTACGGGAAAAAATTAATGGAAGCAAAAAACAAAAAAAGAAACAAAACAAAAGTCAGTTGGAGAACTTTACGGAGGACGAACAACTCATTTTATAACTAAAAAAAAAAGCATTTCCATAAATGCTCCTCCTCCTCCAGCACCATGCAAAATGACCCCATAAAAACAACCATGTCATTCCCCAAAGCCTCTGCATTCATCAAAGAGTCTTCTAGTTTACATTTTCACAAAAAGATTGCTTATCTAAAGCGCGCATTTTTTTATAAACAAACAACAGCTGACCAGTGCAAGCTGACCGTTTCAGATTAAGTGACACTTTGTTGTTTTCTGGTCACACTACAGTCTCAGAGGCCGCTCTGAGAATTATGAAACAATTCACGCTGCGAGAAAATTCTCAGCATATCCGTACCTAGCTTATATAATGCCTACTAACGACTGTTCAATCATCCTATCAAACCTGCTCTTCACTCTGCTTCTATGGCTGAGTATAATAAATAATTTTGGAGAATCCGCAAACAACAAATAATTCAATTTTAGCATTTATTTTTTGCTTCCTTGATTGGGGATCGAGCACAACAGGACCTTTGCAATGGAATGGCACTACTCCACCAACGGACACGCGATTGACCCGCAAATTCTACTTAAATATTTCGTTACGTTGCTTTCAGTTTTGAAATTCTAAATAATTTTTCTCTTTCCATCTTCACATTATCTTAACATCCCTTTCTTTTAATGGTTCAAATCCATTTTTATATATATATATATAATGATAGACAAAATTTCAAAAATACCCGCCCATATCAAATTGAAAAGGGTCGGATTTTTTTCAGTGTAGCAACTCCAGCTGTAAGCAAAGTGTTACCGTTTCGAAGCCGATAGCTCTCGTGCTGCATGCTCACCCCTCAATAGTCCTTTTCCCTTTCTATTTTCTTCTTCTAGTTGTGCAAAATTTGGATTTTATGCCTGTTTTTAAGTATCCTTTTTAATGTAAACAGTCTTTCGCCCCGATCAACTGTACCTTTATCTCCAGTACCTTTCCATAATGCCCAATTCCACTTTCTTGCCCCTACAACAGTTGCCGCCGTCCATTTACGGCATTCTAAAAGCAAAAATATTCTTCGGTTCGATTTGGGACGAAAAGTTTTCTGAAACAGTTATTGGCATCATCAATTGAAGTGTAAGTAAACAACATTAAAAATAATTGCAACTAAATCCAAGCGATTGCGCCGCCGTCACATTTTCTGCGACGAAATGGCCCAAGACTCAGCCAGGCCCCATCCAGCTCCAGGACTGTAGTCCTAGTCAGTGGCGGTGGCAGAGGCAGGATTCGCAGCAAGGGCCACATGCAACGACGCAAAAGCTTTCTCGAGTGCATAAATCTGTCGCTGGAATTTCCTTTGGCCCAAGTCATTTTATGATTATGTGAGAGATTTTTCCCGGCACAAGTTGCATCTGTGTGCGGGGTGAGCGAGAGCGAGGAGTTTCGTATAATGCACCAGTATATTTCAGCGCCCAAGTCGTTCCAGCCATTGCAATTGAAGGCACTTTGATGTTTGTTCTGACTTCGATGTCCCAATAATTGCCCGATTTCAATGAAAGTGCCGTGCCGAGAAATAGTTTGCTCTTTTCTTTTCTACTCCAGTTGGTTTAATTGAATTTCGCCCGCGAAAGATTAATGCTGATGATGAGCCATTTCCGTGAATTTCACACTCTTCGGGTATGGGTCTTGAAAGATAGCCATCGATAGTTTATGTCACACCATTGACTTTGATATACGACGAGATGTTGCACAAATCATAAATAATGGCAAATGCGATAATAAATTTGAAATTTCCTGCCAGCGGCAGGCAGTAGCTGCCACTATTTGGCACTAGGCCGGCCAAGAAGTGGGTTGACAACATGGTGACGCGGACAACGAAGATGCTGCTGTTGCTGGTGCACTAGCTCCCAGTGTTAAGAAGAGAACCAAACAAAAAATTCAGCTCCAAGTTTCAGTTCTGGTAGGAAGGGTGCGAACTTGGGGAACTAGTTCGGAGTGTGGATGTTTGCAGATGCTAAGATATAGCACCTATTTACCAAATCAAGCAGAACCAGGAATATTTAAATTCATTTAATTTTAGGAATTAGCTGAAGCCTATTCATTCGTCTAAATTTTCCATCTATGATATCTTCTTGGTAATCTAATCACTAAGAGTGAGGATGGTTTTCTAACTGTGAAAAACGCCACATATAGCAAACATTTCTAGATTTTTGCGGCACACTTCCAGCGGCTGCCCCTGTGTCTTGTTTATGGTTAATGCCAAAGGAAAGGTTGAATGAGAACTGAATATGATTAAAATGCAACTGGAAATCAGATGAAGTCAAAGGAATTCGTGGAATTAGGTATTCATTACTTTTATCACAATCAGTCGGGTTTCATTGCTCAGTTACTTAGCACTATAATGACACATCCAATTTCCCAAAGTGTGTCCAGTTCTTGTCTATGACATGAATATATTTCGCCGTTCTCTAAACCGATCATACGCCCAAAAAAAAGCAGAAATAGTAGTTTAAGTATGAAACGCTCTTGAAAAAGTTCTATTCGATCTTAAATTTTGAAGAATTTCTATCTTGGATCGAGCAAAAATCGTTCTAATTTTAGTGTTCTTATTCGAAGGAAGTGAGGTAAAGAAACTGAGAGAAGAGAGCCAGCACATCTGAGAGCAATGCATTGGGTCCGCGACAGCAGTTTCAATTTTTGCACACATGTTGCTTTGGAATTCCCAAGCAGTTAAGCCTTTGCTTACATGGAGAGACGGCAATTGGACAGCTGACAGGGTAAAACTGTTGCTGCTTTGTGGAGTTGTGTATTCCCCAAACGACTAAAACTTGCTACACGGTTTAAGATTTAATTTTCTATGTAATAAATTTAAACAAATATGCAAAAATCAAGTGATTTTTAGTTGTTGTATGATTGGAAGCTCTTGATTCAAGAGTAAACGATCTTACGCTTGAACTAGATGAGCTCTTGATTCTCTGCTTTTGACAATGAACTATGCTTTTGAGTTAAGAATAAGTAATTGTGGATCTGAGTATGTTTAGCACTTGATTCAAGAATTTTTCAACTTGATCTGAGAATGTTTTGTGCTTGGTTACAAAATACGGATACAATACAATACGAATACAAAATATGGATACAAAATTATTACTTGGATCAAGGAATTAGCTTTTGGATCAAGAATTTTCATTCTTATCAAACTTCTGACATCAAACATTCTTGATCCAAGTACACAGAAAAAAAAAGGATACAAAAAATATCCATTTGGGAGGGATATGTCTTAAATATCTTTTTAATCATCCTATGAAGCTGAAAAATTATCCCAACGATGATCTATTTTAATATCCTCTGGTTGATTAAAAGGATATTTAAGACATATCCTTCCCAAATGGATACGGGAAATCGTCCAATTGATGTTTTTCATATTCTTTTTTTTCCCTCTGTCTAAGAAATTCTCTATTTGTTCTCTGAAAGTAGTTACGATCGCTGAAATAATTTGTAATTGGGCGGGTGGAGTCGATATAAATCAACTGAAGTATCTACTGGAATTAAACGATTTCAATTCCCAGCAGATCTTTGAAGAAATCTTCTGCGGTTCTATGTATCCTGTTGTTGAGGTGTTTTGAGATATGCGTTTGATTTATCAGCTGCTGTGGAATTCGGAATAGTGGTAAGTGATTTTCCTTAAACAATGAAGATTATTGGTGCGTAATTCTTTCAATGTTCGATCAAGTGCTTCTAATGATCGATTGTAAGTCATACCATATAATTAATTTAAATCTTTTGCTCGTTGATTAGCATTTGCATCATAGCTAACGCAATGTTTGATTCAATTACTGTTTAAATTGTAGCGCGGTAGGCGGTCATTCCGAATATTATATTGGTAAATAATATTTTTTATTAATTTTCGATATTTTAAAAGTAAATTAGTCATAAGTGGGAAGTTTGTGGTCTTTTTAAGCAAAATGATGATCATTTACAGTTGGATTTCTGCTACGACCCAAAGAAGAGGTCGTGTTCCCGCACGTCACGTCGAGCGGAAGAGGAATGTGATATTAAAAGAAAACATATAGCACACCCCCAAACGAAAAAGAGAGCAATGGAAAAAACTTAAACATATAAGTTGGCAAGAGAATAAAAATGGAGAGTTAGGGCTGCAAAAAGCTGTCTTTTTCAGAAGCATCGAAGTATCTCAGTTTGCTCAGTTTTAAGCACCGAAAGAGGCAAAAACTTAAAAAAAAAACCCACTTTAGATTTAAGTTTCCTAAATATAAAATACTTTCTGTATAATTTAAAAATTATTCGTTATTTTGTTGATTCTAAATTATGTCCACTCTTGACCATTTGCCGGCTTAAAGAGAACTTAAAGGTACTTATATATTTGTTTATTATGAATCGGTATTGATTTCAAATGACAAATCTTGTTTTATTCTTAGATTTCCAAAATTTCTCTAAGAAATTCAGATTAATCTATAATCTCGACTTTAAGGCCTGTTTTTTAGAGCACATAGGGTCCACTTGGTTTTTGAAATTTGCATAAAAAGTAATTAGGTAGTTGCTTGAGTTGGAATTTTTAACCATTAAGACAGCAATTACACTCTGTCGGAGGATCAAGCGTTGAGTGTGGGCAAGGAAAAGTAAAAGTAATAGCAAATCCTTCTTACTTCAACTTGTAGTGAACTAGTTCTCTGTCTGCCGCCTGCACTAACTAGCCACTCTACAAGGTGTTTGCCCGCTTCGTCGTACGTGCAATTTATTCATAAATGCTGTTGCCCACATTCAAAGCACATGCCCAGCGCTTTGACGTAGATGAATTCATCTTTGATAGATGATGGATGTGCCGGCTGCAGCGGCAGCCAAACATAAGTCACCAGACCTGTCCCCGGCTCCTCCTCCCCATTTCAATCCCCCGTGCCGGCCAGGCCAACGGTCGCCTGCAAGGAGTTTTCGTGACGTCTGAGAAATGTGCAACATCGACGGCGACGGCAACGTGGAGCACCACTCAACGTGCTGTGTGTGCGCGCTCGCTTGTCTGGGGGCATATGAGTGGAATCGATGTCGTTGATGGCATCTCGGCTATCAATGATATATTTGCGCGACAATAACGTAAAATAATGACGCAGGTGTTTCACAAGACGAAAGAGTTTAGATTACTTTGTTCAGCCAAATCCATCATAGTTCACTGTGGAGGAGAAGCAGACTTGCTGAAAGGCTGGAAAATTTCTCACGATCCGTTGGGGCCCTCTTGTCAGCCAGTAATCTCTCCACTCAGCATCAGTTTGTCTACAATCTCTGGCGAGTGCAATTGCATTGGCAATCCGATCCTCAACCAGCTGGCAACATGGCATGCAAAGGCCTTTCCAGTTTCCGTTAAGTCCAATTAAAGTTTGGACCCTATCTACGATCAGCCAAGCAAATTGTGGCCCCCAGTTGAGGCGGCAGCGGCAAACAACAAATTAAGTGACAAAATGTCAATAGGAACAAGACACACGGAGAGCGAGAGGCGACTCTTGATCGAAGTACAATTTATTAATGCAACCAACTTGACACATTTGGTCGTTCCATGGGGTAAGTGTCATGTGTATGCACAAAATTTGCAATCATTCAGATCGGCGACGAGGCAGGCGACAAGAAAAATCAATTAGTGAGCGACATGTGACGATAATAATGCCAACAATACAACTTGCACCAAGTCGCAGCCTGGAGTGGAGTAGGCTCGAAGCCCAAACCTGAAGCTGTCAGTGGAAGAGAGATAACCAAGCATCTCCTTCAGTGTGTGTGGTGTGGTGTGTTGTGGTGTGGTGTGTGCGAGAGGCTTTGATCACTGCCTGCAATCGATCCGCCTTCACTTTGTAAGCAAATTTCAATTTCCGCAGCCAAGCCAGTTTCTTGCTTTTCTGTGCCCCTCATGGGAACTCAAAACTCTCCCGCTATGTCAAGAAGTTGCCTTGGCAAATAAACAAAATGAAATATGCTAGTGAATGTCGTTGCTTTGGTGCTCGTGGGGGAGGAGTAGGTGAGCCTAACGAATGGGGGCCAAAAGAGTCAACCTGCGATCGTTCGATACAAAACACCGAAAAATTGATTGTTAATCGTAAATTGAATTTGTGGCATTTGCCAGTTGGTAAATTTATGTGAGATTGGCAGATTTGTAAGCAGATGGAAAACGATAAGAAGAACGATATGGAAGAGGTGTGGGAAAAGAACCCGATCATATTGAGAAATCATCAAGCACCGACTGTAATAAACTCTGTTCCAGCCAAAGTGTATGCTCTATATATAAATACTAAATCAGGAAAGCAAGCTGGTTGTGAACCGATCAAAATCAAACGGCTTACTCCAGCACGAACCAGCAGCCTTTCAAATTTGCTGAGCCCACAAAACAAAACGGTTCGATTGGGTTCTATTCACAGGCCCTTTACCTATGAAAAGTTTTATCAGAACTTCAATCATCCGAACACATCGCACATGGACCGAATTTATACTTAGCTATGACAGATGGGTGTAGCTTTTAAGTATCACCCATTATAAGACATATGAACCCTTACAAATCGAGGAATTTACCACCGATATCTTATCTTATCAGGAACCCGTTGCTTATTTTGTAGGTATTTGAGAATGTATCCCATAATCTCCAAGGAACGGTCCTATTAGTAAAGTGATTGCTAAAATAAGCTAATTTTAAAAAACAACGCGAAAGCTAAGCTAACTTCGTCTGTGCCGAAGTTTTTATACGCTTGCAAGTGCTAGCTGAAATATTTTCAAAAAATACTCGTTTCTCCATTTTCTGACCAATCGTTCGTATGGGATCTATATGATACAGCTATCCGATTTGGCCAAAAATTTGTAAAATTATGTGAGAGCATGTGAAACAAACAAAAAAAAAAATGGCAGGATGCTACCATTAAAAACAAAAAAGTTTTTCTAACTAAAACTGATTTTCAGACCTATCTTTTGTATGGCAGCTATAACTTATAGTTGTCCGATTTTAATAAAACTTGGTAGAATTATACAAAAACATAAAAAACCTACGATTACAAAGTTAGGAGACATTTCCATAGAAAAGAAAAAAGTTTTTCTAACTTAAACTAGTTTTCCGACCGGATGTTCCTTGGGAGCTGTGAGATATAGACATCCGATCCGGTTCCGACATATTAGCAGTGCAAAATTTCAGCCTGATAGCTTTAAAACTGAGAGACTAGTTCGCGTAGAATCAGACAGACGGACGGACAAAGCTCAATCGACTCAGTTCGTCACCCTTTTGGTCAACTTCTGGGCAAAATAATAATACCCTTTGCAAGGGTATAAAAATAGAGGAAAGTTAACTTCGGTTCGGCCGAAGTTTGTATACCCTTGCAGCACGTTTTTCTAACTATTTTGAAGGACATTTCCACTGTAAGCCAACAAGTTTTTCTCAGACTACTAAGACTACATTTCTAAGACTACATTTCTAAGACTACTTTAGTGACTCTACTTTTCTATGAAAGCTCTACTATATAGATGTCCGATTTCGACCAAACTTAGTGGAATCATGGGAAAGCATAGCAAACTAAGAAATATAAAGTTTGGAGGCGTCTTTTTTGAAAACAAAAATTGTTTTCTCACTGAATCTAGTTTCTCGACCGATCATTCATATGGCAGCTATAACCTATGGACATCCAATTTTGACAAAACTTTGAAGATTTGTGTTAAAGCTTATTAAATAAATATATGCCAATTTTAAAAAGGTTTACATTGTAAGCAAACAAGTTTCTCTTACAAGGACTATTTTTCTAACCTTACTTTTCTATGGTAGCTATACTATATAGATGTCCGATTTCTACCAAACTTGACAAAGTCATGGAGTAGCATAGAAAAGTAGTAAGTACAGAGTTTCGAGACGTTTGCATTGAAAACCAACAAGTTTTACTTACTAGAACTAGTTTATGGAATTGGAGAGGATAATTCAAGATGTTGAGTAACTATTCATACGCCTCACTTCTGAATTTAGACCCGAGCACTAGGAGTTGCTTCAAGGCATAAAACTGATACTGATATAATGATTAGATCCGACTGAAAGTTGATTAATAAATGCTTTCTTTCGATTATAGGCTTTGGTAAAGGCCAATCCAAAATATTTTTCATTATTTCTGATGGCACTCAAATTGCAAAAAGTGCATGACAAGTGGCGCTGATCCAATCTATTTCCTCAAATGCGAAAAAAAAACATTTTCCCCTCTAGAAGCATTTAAAGCTCAATACCCTTGACGCATCTTCAATTATTATTTTCATTTCTTTTCCACGCCTTCTCACCCTTCTGCCGAGCGGAAAGACAAAACCATCACATCTCAACGGAAGTCTGAAGTGTTGGCGGGCCTTCAAATATGTCTTCGACACGCGATGAAATGTTCCGGTTGCATCCCCCATCCCGAACCAATTTCCTTCATTGTCTAACCAACAAGTTTTTTCGCGACATTTTTCAGCGCCTGGCGCCTGTTTTCTTAATTTCTGATTGAACTTTTCTGTTGACGGAATGGAAGAACTCACCTCCAGCTACAACTCCAACACCAACGCCTCTTCCTGGCCATGTCTGGGTCTGTGAGAATGAATGAATGAGAATTTGTGCGAAACAGATGTGTTACTCTCCCCCCCCCCCCCCACTCCGCCACCCGGGCGCAGACAGAACATGGCAATTGTCTTTTGGAAATGTCGTTTTCGGTATTTTTGTGAAAGCCGCAAGACGCAAAACGAAAGACGAAAAAAAATTAAAGCAGACAAACAAATGTCTACGCTTGGCTATTTTATGCAAATAAGTTCAATCACCTTTCGCTCAATCAGACAAAATTGCGGCGGAAGGACCCCAAAAACTCGAACTCGAACGGCACTCCAGTTGGCAGCTCGTCAATTTCGCCTGTGCGGCACTTTCAATTTATTTTCCTTTACCCTTTTTTTGCGGCGCTGTCACAATCTGCAAACAGCCATCAAGTTTCGTCCTGGACACACTGGTCAGTCTGTCACTCAATCGAACGAGTTCGTCTTCTTCCCCCAAGGATTTTCAATCGAATCTGTCAAATATCACAACCTTCAATCAACATGAAAAGCTGTGCGTCTCATTTTTCTTTGATTTTGATGGCAATGATGAAGCGGATGAGGACGAGCAAGGATGATGATAAAACCACCCCGTGTGGACAACATACAAGGAATTGACAATGGACCTGGCGTACAAATCGCCACACGCGCACACACACACGAGCGAAAGGATAAATCATTGGCGGAGTGGAGAAAGTGGTCAAGGATGTCCCAACCTTCAATATTTCATATTTTCAATTTATTTTTGCAATTTATTTTAACTCTAACCGTGAAAAGACCGAAAAAAAAAATGAATTTATTGTGCAAGATTATATCAGCTGAAACAGAAGGTGCTATATGATTGAAAATTTCAAGAAAGTTTGGCGCTCTACGAGATGGGACCGAAAAATATTTAGCAGTAAAGATTTGTGATCCATTTGGAATGGCTTATTCTAAAGCATAATCCTAGAAACTCAAGAATGCATCTGTTGTGCCTTTAAAACCTAATGGAGAATCGCTCAGCTTAAGCTCAAATTGAATATACTCGACAGGAAGCTCGGTTGTAACCAAAATTCCTTAAAACTGGTGGAAAAACTTTTGGAAATTTATGTGAACCATACGAAGTAAGACCGTAAATTAGTTCGATTGATGTACAGGGCAATCATTCACAATCAATATGGACTTGATTCTTGGCAAACTTCTCAATTATTTGATGGCTAACCAGAGCGCTATAGTTTGCTTGCCGCATGGGAGATTCGAAACAATGGTGCTCCACCTGTTTGGGTAACTCAAATATATACCACGGATCCTCAAAGATCCTCCTAGTAATGCATTTAGCTAGTTAGTTTTCCGTGGTATTCTCTAGCCGACATTATATGTTTTCGAGGGTCATTAAAACACTCATTAAAAACTACAATTAATACAATTATATTACGCATCCGCCACGTGGGACCACCACTATTTGGAACCACCTTTTCCTCCACGTCTGCAATTGTCGACTGTATGCCAAAAATTTGGTCTCCCAGCCAATTGTGTTGAGGAAGAATATGCATTGAAGACCCCCAAGACTTAGACCGGACCATGATACAACCATTAAGGTACGGGAAAGTGAGAGCGAGAGTGAGCGTTAGAGCAAACGGCTCACATGGACGCTAACTATGTATGCATGTGTGTGTGAACAAAAAGAACGACATACGCCAAGAACTTCACACTTCAAGAGTACACGAATCACTTAAAGGTTTTTCAGTACTTTGCTGAGGACGCACAGTGCGAGCTCCCTACCTTAATTGTTGTATTGAATAATTATTCATGAAGTTTTGGAAAAAGCTTTCGTTGGTAGAAAAGAGGTGAGAAACACCACTACACCAATATTTTACAAACCAAAGCCTTTTGAAAACTTCAAGTAGTTTACTTCACAGTGTAAATCCTGTGTAATCCAAATCATATGTAAATAGAAATATATACGACAGTGACTATTTTGAAGGATAAAACACAAAATTGTAAATACTTTTTGCCTACGTACGATCTTGCTTAGATATCTGGTACTTAAACAAATCGTGTAAAAAACGGACAGAACGATTTTAGAAATAAAGGGCTCTGGCTCCGGACCGTACCGTTTCCACCAATTTCATAATGAAACATTTCACATAAAGGAAAAATGTAGACCTTAGCGTTAACCATCAAGGCTTAAGTTCCTTGCAGCTAACACAATCCATGCCCAAATGTGTTATTCCACAAAATACTTAGAGTAACTTGGACAGAGCACCAAGAACAACAACAATGACAAGGACGCTGCACATCTGTGAGTACATCAAAGTTGGGACCGTTGTCCCCATTGACGAAGATGTCAGAAAGGGCACAGTCAAGCATTCAAACTTACACACACACATATATACATATATATATATATATGTATGTGTATATGTATATGTATTTTGCTTTTTCTTAACGTTTTTGCTTTCATACGCCACTTGCTTTTCATTTATCACAAATCCTTTATCTATCCACTCAGCGACATCATCTTGCACAACATCTTCGTGCCGTTTGTCGACTTCGTCAAAACCAAATGTCTAGTCCCAGAGTTACCCCGCCCCGTCACCGGGTCTCGGACCATCCCGCATGTGCATTGGAGCAGATAACAAAGATCCTTCAACGGATTGACAACTGGAGGCGAGCGAGCGAGTAACTTTGTAATTTCTCATGCAGCAGAAACATGATGGGAAGCCGCCACCCTGTTACCCACCCACCCGATGGACTACTTCAGCCTTTACTTAGAGAAGAGTAGACTCCAGCCTTAGTTTGCTGCTGTCTTTTGATTTTTTTTTACGGTTGTTGTTCCATTTTGAGCCGGGTATGGGCGACATTTGAAGTAGATTTGTGGGTGCTGCACTAAGGTTTCATTCGTAGGGTATTTCCAATTCGTTGTGCGGTGTGCCTCTCCTACCACTGTTCTGATGTCCTTTCTGCTGGGCAAAGGTCCTTCATTAGAAATATTTTCAACTTGTCATCTTTTTCGTCATCAACTCAATCTCAAGTCAAACCGAACGGCTGTTGCCTGCTCCTGTCGCCTCACATCTCGTCATCAGCCTCGCCTGGACGTGTGCGGGACTTGTCCAATATTGTCCCTTTTCCTTATGCTTTTCATTTGTCCGCCTCCATTTTGGCCTCTTGGCTTGTGTACTTTGCTTTAGCTCTCTCTGCTTTTCAAATTTATTTCTTCTTTTTTTTTTGTCCTTTTCATCCTGATGCTGATGAAGGGTCGCCGCCACCTTGTTGCCTGGACAGAGTTCGTCACTTTTGAGTTTCGGTTTTGACGAGCGAACTTTGTCCGTTCTAGGGAAATTTGTGTAGCTGCAGGTTTCGTTTTTTTTCTCTGGCTTTCATCTTTTTTGGGGGGCTGAAGAAAAGTTTTTACAAAATTCCTGTTAATTGAAATGTTGATTTTAGTTGTGCGAGGCCAACAAATTGCTAAAACGAAGCAAAAGACATTATAACAATTTTTAGAGAAAAACTTGAGGCAAGCATTGGCTACGGGTTGTTATTGCAGATAGTTTAGTTGAAATGTTCTGGCTGCTAAAATTGACAGGAGCAATTATTAAAAGGGACATGTAATGTGTGTTAAGAAACTTTTTCACATTGCAAACTTCAAATTTTTAAAGAATTCCAATGCGTTGAGTGCATTTTTTTTTGGTATGTTTAAGTTGCCAATGTCATGTTTTGGTACACGAATTTTTTTGTATATTTTTTAAAACAAATTCCTTCTTATTATTTGGTAACTTAATGGCTTCAATTCGTAGAACAACTTATTCGAAATGGTCGCCTTGTGCCTTCCTGCGGAGTCCTGTGGAAAGGTCAACGACAACCTTTTCCAAAAAGTCGGACTGTTACACTCTCGTCGAAGTTTTGCCTTCTTTTTTACAGAAAATGGAGCTTGGTGAAGCCAACATAGGCGACTCCCCACCAAACCATCGCATAAGATGTGATGGTGACCTCGCTGAACTCACGGAATCGGTTCGGACGCACGATTTGGTGACACCGCACACACACTATCATTACGTTTGTTGAACGAGTCCTCTCGTCTGTAGGCATTGTTCGCTCACTGGCGACGCAATGCTTTTGATTATGTTTTGCTTCTCGTTTTGTGATGTGCCACATGCTGTCCCTTGCTGATATTCATATCACGAGACATGATTTTCTGCTTGCGCAGTGGATTTCGACGAATTCGATCTTTCAAACAACTGACAAAAAATACAGCACAAGTCTGACTTGTCAAAAGGGCGAGAATGAGTGTGTCCAATACGTGTTTAGTTGCGATTAGTAGATATATCCATGTCACATAAAAAACAGGTTTTTTTCAGATTTCGGAAGATTTAGTTAGCCAATTTTGATCAAATTTCGATGCAAATACCTTAAAAGTAATACAACATTCACAGTGGAAGAGTTTTAAAGCTCTAATATTATTAACAAAAAAGTGGTTTTCACTAATTCCCATTTTCGGATCGTTTGTTCGTATAGCAGCTATATGAAATAGTCATTCGATTTTGACAAAACTTTATAGAATTACACAGAAAAAAAAGAGAATCCATTTGGGAGGGATATGTCTTAAATATAATTTTAATCATCCAACGGAACTGAAAAATCATCCCAAGGATCATCATTTTTCATATCCTTTGGATGAATTTTAGCTCCGTTGGATGATTAAAAGGATATTTCAGACATATCCTTCCCAAATGGATACCGGAAATCATCCTTTTTTTCTCAGTGTAGATGAACGCATTTAAAATATTGCAATTCCAAAACTCAAGATTTTACCATTAAAAAAATAAAAAAAAAAGGTTTTCTTACTACGACGATTTTTCAGATTTAACCTATTTATGCAATCTGATCAAATAGTCACCCGATCTTCAGCAAACTTAGTGGAACTATGAAAAACATAGGAAATTATCATCAATTCGAAGATTTGTGACGTTTTCATAGAAAACAAACAAGTTTTTCTCACTAAAATTAGTTTTCCGACAGATCGTACCTATGGCGGATATATGCTATAGTCAGCCGATCCGATCGGCTCTAACATATTGGCACATTGCAGCAGAAAGATGACTCCGTGATCCAGTTCCAGTCCCAGTTTAAGAATATATTTAGCTAATGTGGTGGGAAAAGTATTTTCCCAGAATGATTGTTGAACGAAAAAGTTCTAATTCCTAGTCTATCCTGATTTTTATTTGAATAATGTTGAGGTTATTTTGGTGAGCATTCCTTACATTAAACAAAGCTGTCAAAACTCTAATGTACCTCCATTCAGAAACTAAGAACAGCTCCTCACTTTAACACCCTCGGCACAATGGATACCCCCTCTTGGAAAGTGAAAAATTCCACTTGATCTCCACACTGTCTAATCTTACTCAAACGAAACACTTGTTCAGCTTTTCTACGTGTATAAGTACTTCTTACCACCCAATTCTTTTGTAAGAGCCGCAATTATTTGGTCGACTTGAAACTGCCACTCCGCTCTAACCTCCCCCAAAGAGCACAGGCAACACAAAACAGTTTATGGCACCCACACTCTTTGCTATCCCCGAGTTCCAAGTCGGCGCCGGTCCGCGTCCTGTTGGAAATTTATGCAAGTGCTGGACAGCAAGGGAGGAATGGCGGGGGGTGGTTGGACAACAACAAAGAGTTGAAATTGTGTGTTTACTTTAAAAATTATTTTCACTTGACTGAAAAATCATTATCCCTAAGGTAACACAGCGCGCTGTCCGAGTGGAGGGAGGAGAGGAAAAGTCCAGGGTCTGTTGTCCGTCAACTGTTGGACATGCGTTGGCCCAGGCTTTCACTTTGTGTGTGTGTGTGTGTGGCAAAGGGACAGGCCACATTATGTGTGTATGAAAGGATAGAAACCTGTCTCTGACAAGTCATCGTCAGCTGTCAACTTATTCTTTTGAAGTGTATTTAGTTGTGTTGTCCTCAGACAGGAGGGGGCGAAAGCTGTTGGATTGGACTGCCCGTCCCCGGCTCCTGCCCTGCCCTGCGATGCCTTAGCCTGCTGGGTTGCCGCCTGGTCAATGCTATTCTGATGGAATGACTGAAAGATTGAATGAAGCTTGCGTCGTTCGCTCAGTTCGCTTTTCGTCTTTCCTTGCCTGGCTCCTTTTGGTTGGGATGATGCTGTTGACACTGACACGTAATATAAAAGTAACGGTACAGTTAAAGTCCAGCCCTGGACAAACTGAACAAAATGTCAACCGTGCCCAATAAACGCAGACACTCACATATATACACAAAATCACACACAACACTATGTTTATGCATAAGAATAGCAGAAAAGATGTTAGCAGTTAGATCAGGTACCGTAAAATCTCGTTAAAAGAATTTTCAATAAATTGCATTTTGGTTTGCTGATATATTTACTTCGAGTTAACAGGGTCAAGCCAGCTGTTTGGTTAATTCAATAGATGCATTCGTTGTGAACTCGTTAAAATAATGACGGAAAATTAACATTTGAACGAACAAGGGATACTTTCAGAAGCAAAATATATGACATAGCCTCCCCAGACTTGATAAGACATGGGAAAACGTAATGCGTCTAGACTGCCGTTGTTCTAGTACAAACATGTTGGAGCTTAAAAATCAATCGTAAATGCACTTCAACTAAGTTTGAATCATTCCTAATCTCAAAAAGGCAAAAAACTTTCCATACCTCCTTCTTGAAACATGTAGAAAATTTACAGAATTGACTAAAAAATGCCCTTTTGATGTCACCCAACTATGATATGTTATTTAACGAAACAGCACATACAATTCCCAACCGGTTCCATCATATTGCTAATGAAGTGGTAGTAGATTTCGGACTTGCAGCCTTCTTGGACTTTCACAAAGTGTATAGCTTTAACACCCACAAAAATTATATTCTAGTTTTTAGAAAATCGCCCTAAAGCTACTTTTTATACTCTGTACCGTAGATACATAGAGTATTATAAGTTTGTGCAAAAGTATGTAACATCCAGAAGTAAGCATCTGCGACCTTATACAGTATATATATTCTTGATCAACATCAGCATGTCCGTCTGTCTGTCCGTATGAACTCACAGATCTCAGAGATACTAAGAGATAGAGGTTTGACATGTATGGGAGATATGCTTCTTATGTCTGCAGGCAGAGCAAGTTTATTTTCAATTTTGGGCACGCCCCCGCAAATTAGAAAAAACCTCATATCTCCCACAGTTTTAAAGATAGATGACTCGTTCCTTTTAGACATATTTAGTAATAAGGATAACTTATCGATCAGATCAAAGGAATGGTGAAGATCGGATGAGCGGTTGTCGAGTTATGATCAAAATACTGTTTGCTGCTGCAGAGCAGTAGCAGCGCTGCTACTGCAGCAACAAAATTTATTCTGAGCTGATAATTTCGTTGGTCCAGAGTATGTTATAGTCGGGCTTGACCGACTTTCTTTCTTGTTTTCTCAATTTAAGTGAATTTCATGTTTTTAGACAGGTTCTAACTTGTCGATCCTTTTTTATATTTGGGATAATTTTTGCAAATATTTTCCAAAATCTTTCTTAGATTTAGAGCAGATTTTTTCGTGAACTAAGAAAAAACTTTCTGGCTTTTATGAAATGGTTTCTTAATTTTAGATAATGTTTTTCTAATACATATGGTGAATCACATTTGACCCCTTAATTTTAGGACGATTTCGCCTATATTTTGTTTAGTTAATTAATTTCCATTCATTTCCCAATCATTTTCATTGGGTCATGCATCACTGAGACTCAGAGAGAAACCACCATATTTTGATCTGTCTTCTTAAGGAACACTGACTTAAATTATACGGTACAGCAATTTAAGACGACTATTTTTTTAGGTTCATTGAGAGCTATGTGTACGCAAAATATAGTCAATAAATGTGAATACGGTGGTTAGAGCGAGACGGTTATAGGTTAACAAGAACTGTGAGAGCGAAAATGACAACCAACAAATGAATAATATCTGCTTCTTCATTTTGTCTAAGACTGGATTTTTAATATAGAGAAAACTTCATGAAGCTCTTGAAAAGGCTCTCGTTTGTGGGAAAAGAGGTGTAGTGGTGTGGCTTCCCCCTCTCCAACTCTTTCTTACAAGCAAGAACTATTTGGAAAACTTCATGAAGTTTGCTTTGCTGTGTAAGTCTTGTCTAACAAAAAGAATTTAGCATAGAAACACAACTGGAAACGCGTTATTTTAATACTTTACTTGATATTCCGATACTTTCCCAGTGACATAGTATAACACGTTGGTTAGAGGGAGACGGACATTGTCAAAAATAAAACAGAGAGCAGCTATGTCAGCGAACAACAGCTGATGTGATGAGGCCGGGCAGGAGTTGTGGTACAGCGCGTAGTGTGTGTGCCTGTTGTGCAAGAGGACGCGGATTCGATTCCATTTCGGAATATCTAATAAAATGATTCTCCTAAAAAAAAATCGTATGCACCCGGTCACCTTTACTAGCTGTTGCCGCCAGCTTTTAAGTAATAAGCCATGAAAAAGCTTCTCAATGCCGTTTGGATTCGGCATTAAACTATAGGTCCCTTTCTCTACTGAGATAACAAAAGAAACTAAAACAAAACAATTCTACAGACTTGATTACAAAACATCTAAAATTTCTTAGCTCAACTAGAAGTCCCCACTTTCTTACTCTAGTTTTCAACTTGTAAGAAATATGAAAATTTCTTCAATTCAACAACTCTACAGCTCAAACTGCGCGTCCTACATATGATAAATCCAATTTTGGACCATTTAATGAAACATTATCCTTGTGTATGCACTGTCCTTACTGTATGCCAGTTTATGCCCTCGCATGAACATTCAAGCCATGCAAATGTTTCAACTTATTATACATGAATTCGTCCTTGGCAATAATTCAATGTAACCTGCCAATTGAAAAATCGTTTGCTGCTCAAGTTCAACACTAAACTGAGGGCAGGGGCGGTGGGAAAGTGTACGTCAATCTGTCCAACTCATTCACTCATTTGCCCAGACAGGATGTCAGTCCGTCACTCACTCACTCATTCACTGACTGACTGACTGAATCCATTCCTTGTTGCAATCGAGGAGAAGGACCTGAGCTCTCGGTTCCGTTTTAGTTTCAGTTTTGGACGAGTCGCTGTCAATTTAAAATAGAAAATTTATAGAGCAGACAAAATGATGGACAGCCATCGGTAGTTACTCCCAAGCACAATGTCTGTCATGTGAGGGAGGGGTGAGCGGAATAGAGAGAGGGACAGCATGTCCTGGGCAAGAGTTGGGCCCCAAAATCGACTGACTGGCAAATTGATGGACAGATTGATGGACAGATGAGATTAAATAACTTGCAGAATTATATATATAAATATGTAGTTAGTTAGAGAAAAGGGAAGGAGTTGAACTGCAAATGCAAGCCAAGCCTTTCGTCCCTCAAACAAACATGTGACATTGCGCAATCTCCGATATTCATTTGAAATCTTCGAAGCGGAAGTACCAGGCACTTGATCTGTAGGTGCTGCTAAAAGTTCATTTCGTTTTCTGGCCATTTGCCCGATGATATATCACTGACACTGCTGAGAAATATGAAAAACTAAACCTCAAGTCGCTGGCCACAAACAAATGAAGCAATAAATTTTCACTGACAAAAACAAGAGGAACAGCCCAGCAGCAAGTTGGACCTCAAAGTGTATCCACCCGTACATGCCGCTAAGTACGCAAGAATTTAGACTAAGTGCCGGGCATGTGAACATGAATGTAGATATGGGCGTTGGACTCGGATGTGGCCGGGCCCGTGTGTGTTTATATATCACTCACATATATGTCAGATGACAAACAACTGACAAGTGACAAGCTTCAGCATCAACGTCGTCGAGACTCTGCAACTTGGTTGATGGGGCGAGGCCGGCACAGCACAGTGGGTCGGTCGTGTGGACGAGCTAGGTGGTATTTGTATTCTGACAAACTTGTATAGTTTAACTAAATATTGTTTAATATACCGCGAGATAAATGCATTGGATTGAACAAGATTGGAATGTCGTCATGGCACACGCAGGTTGCTATATATTATAGCCAATTCTACTTACAAATGTGGATCTAAGTCTAGCAAATGCCTAAAGGAATTCAACAATATGTTTCTGAAATTTTGTTTATATGAGACCGTTGTAGTTCTCAAGCAGGTGCTCCGAACATTGGGAATATAAAATAGGTCATTCAATTTCGGTGCTTTAATATGATTTTAGTTGAATTAAAGTTCTTATTGTTTAAATTTTAGTATAAAACGAGATACCTAAGCTGTCAAAGATTTTATACCCTTGCAAGTGCACAACAACCCATTTTCCGACCGTTCGTTCGTATGGGAGCCATATGATATAGTCATCTGATTTGAACAAAAATTTGTAGAAATGGGTGAAGGTATGTAAAACAAAGAAATACAAAATTTCAGGATGCTACCATTAAAAACTATAAAGTTTTTCTAACTAAGACTGATTTTCAGACCTATCTTTTGTATGGCAGCTATACCATATAGTTGTCCGATTTTCATCAAACTTGAAAAAATTATATAAAAGCATAGAAAATCGATGAATTCAAAGTTTGGAGACGTTTCTGTAGAAATGAAACAAGTTTTTTATACTAAAACTAGTTTTTCGACCGATTGTTCCTATGGGAGCTATGAGATATAGACATCAGATCTGGTTCCGACATATTAGCAGTGCAAAATTTCAGCTCGATAGCTTTAAAACTGAGAGACTAGTTCGCGTAAAAACAGACAGACGGACCGACAAAGCTCAATCGACACCCTGATCAAGAATATATATAGTTTATGGAGTCGAAAACGAATATTTCTATGCCTTGCACACTTCTGGGCAAAATTATAATACCCTTTGCAATAAATATTATAGTTTCTTTTAAGCTAAGTAAGTGAAGAGAATATTATGATTTAGAAATCTAAAATGTTTGGAGATCTCTTCCAAGCTGGCACTTATTTTGTATCTAAGGTCCATGCCCTGCAGTTTGTTAAATAAATTCATCGATCGCGTTCCACTGTTCAAGCTGAATGTTGTTTTGGCAGCGAATTATGATGATTATTATGATGAACGCGTAGTTGTCCGATATGCTCAGTCGCCTCTTGCCAATTGCTAAGCAACCCACTCCCCAGCCCCACACTTTACCTCACCCCCAATAGCCGCCTGTCAACATGGCGACGACGACGAAGCAATGTAGCAATTCTGCGGAATTTCTTTCGCAGCCAATTTCATGTACCCGAGCAATTGTCTGTTCTGTGTCTCTCTGGGCATTCACTAAATCCGACTACGCATCGTCGTCGTCGTCGTCGTCGTCATCATCATCACCGTGCGCCCGGGAGCATGTAAATCACTTGATGCGCGAGCCATCCGAGTGTCAGAAATTAAGAAGCCCAATTAGATGTTGCCACCTGTCAGCAGTTCGTCATTTCCATCCACGAATATGACATTCATTCATACGCCAGAATGACGAAGTAGACAAAACGCATCAACGGACGGAACGGGTTGTTCTCGGGTTCTGGGTGCCATCATTGAGGAAATTGTGGCGTGCATTTTAATCTTTACAGTGTATCTCTCTACATGTGTTTTTATTTTAGTTGTTAGTTGTATTTCTGTTTTTTGGATCATGACTCGAGTATACATTGTATTTACGGTTGATGTGATGGCACAATTTTGTTTGCGATAATGCAGAATTAGACGAGCAAGAATGTTATCAAAATATATAAAACTATCAGTGGGGTATAAACTTGAAGAGAGAATTTTAAATTGTATGAGAAAAGCTATATTTGTCGTACATGATTTGGAAGCAGAGTATTTTTTACAGCTGCCAGAAAATGGGGTTTATAAGGGGTTTTCATTTCAATACTTGAGTTCTTGAATTAACCAATCAATATATTATAAGAAATTACAATAAATGTAAGCAGTTTCTATATGGTGTTTGAAACTAGCAGGGAGCCAATTTAATTAGATTCTATTCGATTTAGCACCTTGCACCAGCTGACTTCGATATTCGAATTAAGTGCTGGAAAGATAATACCATCCAGTCCCTCCCGTTCTGCATACACAACTTTGCCACCCCGCTTCAATAGCGAATAATAAATTCTCATTCAACACCGTCTCTTCGCATTCTTAAATTATTTAGAAACCAGCGGGATTTCTACCCATAATGAACCACTTTTTGTAAAATTTCTGGTCTTATTTGAATAAAAATAGCTCCTTCACACTTTCATTAAGTGCTTAGAAAATCATTTGAAATATTTTTAAATTTTTCGCACAGCTCAATAAAGCATTATATCAAGAAATCAAATTCAAATTGGAAATATTTTGAATCTTTTTGCTATGGTTTCTTGAAAGTCGAAGCTTACATTATAGCGGTAATCTTATATATTGCATATTGGTATAACATCTGCCTAATAAATATCTATAATCTATTCGTAATAGTGTCATATAATGGGGCCAGCATGCGCTGTCTGCTAACACAATTTTGATACGCTAACATTAATGTTAATACTCTGCTACTTATTGCTGTGCTGTCTGCTTACAGAATGTTAATACGCTAACATTAATCTTAATACTCTGCTGATTAACACAGGAGCTGACGCTTTACAGACTTGCCCTGAGTAAGAAGTACCTCAATGTCGGTCAAGGCTTGTTTTCTCATGTATTTATACTAATAATGTTAATGCTTTGTTAACTAACATAAGGGAGGGCAATAAAACAATAATTCGCCTGAGTCACGGGTATATCGAAGTCGGGCAGGGCCGACTTGCCTTTACTGCGGATTAGCCACATATCCAGCCTTAGAAAGATCTTCGAGCGCTGTATATTTCGGAGAATGCTTGATGTAAGATCTATTCGTAAAGCTATACCTGGTTGCCAGTTTGGTTACCGACTGAGCCATGGAACACCTAAACAACTACTTTAAGTAGTCAACTGCAACAAAAGTATGTGGTGGCAGAATACCTTGACAACTAGCAGGCCTTCGATAGAGAGTGCCTCGAAGATCAAGAACTTTACCTGCTAGTCAAGAGCTTCCTAACGTTCAGAACCTTTTAGATGGCACGTTCGGTCTGGTGTTCCGCAGGTTATCTTATTGGGCCCTACACGCCCTACCCTCTATTCACACAGGATTTGCCCAAAGCCAGTAACATTCCACTCGAAACCCCCCAAAGACCTGCTTATCACAACGTACCCTCATTCCAAAATAGACCCTAATTTGTCCGTAACAAATGCACATACTCTATTAAAGCAGTTCTTCAGGAGTACCTGAAAAAGGTTTAGCAACCTGACCTCTGGATCGAACATTACCCTAAATACGGTCAAATGACATTTGATGACCTATTCCACTCGTCGTGACACCTTGCAGTGCCATTTGGACACCATGTCAAGGCAACAGCTCAGACAGTGGCTGCTAAAGCAAGACGCATGGGGTGGCTCCTGAACTCCAAGAAAAAGCTGTCACTCAGAAACAAAGTGCATGATTTACAAGGTTATTCTGGCACCGGTATGAAGGTAAGCCCTACACATTTATGAAATCGAAGGACCTTGAAAAGCCCCTTGAAGTTCCAATGGTGGGAGATGTAATCAACAAGCAGACCGCCGAATACCTTGACAAGATTTCACAACAAGCTGGCGAGAATCTTGCTAGGAAGACGCAGAATCCAAGGTATTCTTCAAAGTAAAAGGTTAAAGAGAGTCCTACCCTAAGTTCCTCGCCATAATGCGTCTCTAGTAGAACACCATTAACACCTAAAATATCCTTTCATTAACTTACTAAATTCTTTTTAATTCTCAGTAAGCCCAAATGCAATGTTAATAAATACTTTCACTTGTTCTCGAAAGCGGTCCTTCAACTTAAAAATTTTGGTAGTGTGAAACATTGTCGATTATACTAACTTAAAGCATAATTTCTTAGCTTTAAATAAATGATCCCTTATATTTCTAAGATTTTCTTAAGCAAAGATATATCAAACTGATTTCATGTGTTCAAAATGTTAATATTTTGTACCGCCCATTATTATGTAATGGAAGTTCTTGAAAATTTTCATGGGAATTCACAACATATGACCCGACAACAATAGTGATTTTCATGGCATACTTTTGGGCCAACAAAAATGCAATAGTTTGAACCCTTGTACCCAAAATAGTATCCAAAATCTCTTTAAAAAATCGCAAAATTGCTTGGAATAGTTTATTTTAAAGATAAGAAGTGATTCTTTTCGATAATTCTAAAGGACTAAAAGCAATAATATATTTCCTACATAAAACATGTCTTACAATAGTACGAACGGCATTTAAGGCAGCATTTAGCTCAAATATATAGATATCCGTGACGTGTCGGACCATTTTCGAAAACCGATTCGGGTTCAGCACCTGCAGATTCTTCCCTAAATAATCATTATCAGATCAGCATGGAATGGTGTATCTTTAAATCGTTCTACTTCACCTATTTGTAGTTTCAAAACCTTCTTCCACTTATATGCTAGTGCAATAAAACCCAAGTCATTCGGTTTCCAATCCAATTCGTACTCTCTCGTTGTAAAGTATCTCACGATATTTTCCATCGTATTCGAAAAGTGCAACTTGAACATCCCATCACACTCACATGAAGAGTACTGACGACCGTGACCTAGTCCCAGTCTAAATTCTCCACATGACGCCCATTCTCAGGCAAATAGAATTTGCATTTGAATGGCTTACAACGCGGTTGTAGTTGAGGTGTTACAGCTGCAAGATCAAAGACACACGCTGGCAACAAGTGTTTCCTGTTAGTAAATCCAACCACTTCGTCCCTACCTCTCTCCCACCCATCCTCCTGCCCACAGAACTGTTAGGCCTCCCAATGTGCGAGTCGTGGGTGCAACTCTTTTGCATATCGCCACGTGATTCGTGTCTCTGTGCCAGGCGACAAATAGACTTGTTTGGCCAATTCCCAGACGCTAATGATGCATTTTCGATGATGTTTTTCGTGTGCATGCAAATTTTCTCCTGTGTTTGCCAAGCGCGACGTATTACACAAACATGGTGGATGGCGAGGGGGTCGGGGAGGGGGGACGGAATATAATCAGAAGTATCCGTAACGTGGCATGCGACATTTATGACACGCGTTCCAAGCTCCAAGCAGCATAATACGCCTCATCATCGCGCAGCGTTGTTAACCTCATCAGATGCAGCCTTCGCGCCGAGATTGTCACCAGCAAGGCAGCATCAAGCCATACGCCATGTCCCTGTCCCGACCGTCGTAATCATGCTCAACTCATCATCATCCTACATCCCCAATCCCTCTGCCCGTTCGCCATGTCTTGGTGGTTATACAGAGCGGCGGGGCAAGCAGCAAACAGCATCAGCATGCCAGGCAGCAGGCATCAGGCAACTCACATCATCACTGGGAATGCATTTTGCAGCGCTTCATGTCACTTTCTGCATTTGGTTGCTGCTGCCTGTGGCATTATTTTCATACGACATTTAAGCACAACCAAAACTTGAATATTTAAAAAAAGGAATGGAAAAAGAAACACATATTTTCCATTTCCCCGAATACAGACACTTTCCTCCATAATCAACCCGCTAATAACCTCATTTGTAAGTCCAAGGCGCGCCATTAACTTTTCATTTAGCAAGCTGAGACCGAGGTTGGCCGTGTCCAAGCAGACTAGTCAGCGATCCATCGTCCATCTCGCCTCCTGCCTGCTCCATCTCCTCTGGTCGCCGCTTACCGCTTTGCACACTCATGGCTCAGGCTCAGAGTCAGGCTCCGGCCATAACTTGCGTGAAACATGTTAATAATTTACAATTTGGTATTCATAAATAAAATGTCATCCTGGCTACTCCGACGCCGAGTCTCTCTGGGTAATGAGCGAATGTTGATTGAGGTTATATTTCATGGCAAATGGGTGCCCGTTGTTGCTGCGGCTTGGGAAAGTCGCTGTCGTCCCGGGCATCCGACACAAGCGCATGTTAAACTCAAGTCTCCAGTTGGTTTGACGTTTGACACGCCGACCAAATCCGCCAACTGCAGCCAACAAGGTTGCGCCTGCGTTCCGCTTTGGCTACCAGGCCAATCCGCTTCGGCCATGGCTTGGGCTTCTCATGATTCGCCTTGTGTAAAGTTGTTTGCATTTTATGGTAATTGTTTGAATTGAATGTAAGATGATTAGGCCCGATCAATGGTGGCAGTTGTTGGAGAGAGGGTAACATCGAGTGGCTCACATTTTTCAACCAGATCACCCCAATTTGTGGTTGAAAATAATTCTCATACACAAATTAAGTTCTGTTTAGTTCTGCTTAAATGTAGCTTAAAAGTTCCAGAAATTCGAAAGGGGAATGCTAAAGTTAACCTTAAGACTGCTTCACGAAATAATGATAATCGTGGGATTTGTCTTATAGGGAGACAACACAGAAATCCGTATAAACGATGGCATCTTGAACTAAACTTGGGGAACTTTAGATGCAAAGTGACTGGAAAGATGCAGGGTACTTTATTATAGATAAAGTATACTTGGCTTTGAAAATTCGGTTTCAAATCTCTGAACTTTAGAACACCATTTTGGCAACATTTTGCGCATAAAGGTAAGCAGTCTTAGCTCGAAATGAAAGGGATTATAGGAAAATCTCTGGAGATTTCTGGGACACCCCTATAAAGCTTTATTGTATTCGTGTATATGTAAAGGCAGCGGAAGCATTTTTTAAAAAGTACTAAAATGAGGTTCAGAAATCAGGTAAAGCTGCTTGAATCAATTTCGTTGTTAAAGGCATATTCTGATAATGGGTTATCACATTTTATCAGATTGTTGACAGAATAAGTGCCGAGACTTTTCTAAGAACGTGAGTTTATTCGCAGAACCTAAAGGAGAGGTTTAGTGTCGCAAAATTTTTACTTTTCACAGCTTCAACAGCAGACGCCGCTTCATGAATTCTCTCATTTGCCATGCCGGCAGCAGGAAGTGTTAGAATTCCTGCATTGCTATAACTGTTTGGGAGTTTCAAGGCAGCAAAGACAGTACAAATTGGCACACAAATTAAACGCTAAACTGATTAATGCCGTTTTGCATTATCTAAATTTATTTACAAATACTATCGCCCTTTTTGAGACATTTCGATTCAGTTTATTTCAAAGATGCAAACCACTCGAAAATAAGGACTGGTTCGGTTCAGTGGTTCATACAGTTTCTGAACCGCCGGTTCGGTTCATTACATGGTTTTTGGAGCTGGCTGAACCGCGGTTTCGGTTCGGTTCAGTGGTTCACAAAGGCACATTATGAAATATTATGATTGTTGTAGCAATGTGACTTGTCGAACACTTTTGAAATTTAATTCTTATAATCCATTTAAATATTTTTAAAATCCTTAGAAGAATGTCCAATGCTTATTATGTAGGATTTCCAGGAGTCGTCTATAAGTTCCTAGATAAATACTCTCGAAAATTGAGAATGTTTGCTGGAAAAGAATACGTATTATGCATCTTAATTATTCTATTTATCATATCCCTTAAGTTAGGCTCAGAACTGAATCAGCTCAGAAATGAAAGGGCTGGTCCTGAATTCATGACATCATTTTTATGAATTTAAGCCATGGATTTTACTCTGACATGTCCTACTACGTCATGACCTTAGTTGATTTTGGGCATGATTTCAGTCAGAGAACTGAACCAAACCGAACCGTTTTTATTTGTGGTTTTCGGTTCGGTTCAGGAATTCTAAAAGGAAGCCGGTTCGGTTTGCGGTTCGGTTCACCGGCTGGAATAAGCGGTTCGGTTCGGTTCAAAACCGGTTCGGTTCAGAACCGGTTTGCATCCCTGGTTTATTTCATGATCAGTCTAGCTAAAAATTTGTATATTTTTTTAGGAATAAAATCAACCACAAAATCATTTCAATCAAATCAAATCTATTAAAATCATTATATCTCCCACAGTTTAATAGATAGAAAGCTTGTTGTTTTTGGAAATATTTAGTAATTAGGACTATTTATTGGTGAAGATCGGATGAGTTATGAGCAAAAGAGTGTTCGCTGCTTTTAGCTACTACTGCGACAGCAAAATACATTTTGAGCATACAATTTTGGGCTAACAAATGCACAGAGAAAAAATAAGATCTCTATGCTTATAAGAGAAGAATGAAAGAGATAAGTAGAGTTACAGTTTAAAACTTTAAGCAACGTAAAGAAATATTTAAAACATTAAAAACTAAGGTGTGTGAGAGAGTACAATAAGACGCCAGGTCCTGCTCGATCCCAACACAAGGAGGTAAAGAAAATACAAATTGTAGAGTATAGGGTAGGGCAGGCTGATTAGGAAGATTTCCTTCTAGTTTCCTAGATCGGGAAACACTGTATTAAGCAGGTAAAACTGGCCATCATTAATCAGTAATAGTAACCGTATTTATCTGCTGAATGCCAGCATTATAAAAAATCAATTTGATCTTAAGATATCGATTTTTTTTTTATTAATATGTATAATAAAGCAAAATAATGGGCCCCAAATCATATCATTATCTCTCCGAGCTCTCCGAGGCTTAAATTGGGATCCGTCTACCCATCTTCCTCCTCACGAAGACAGACTACGCCTTATTAACCTGCCTTCTCTTTATAACCTCCGAATTGGCCATAGTGTCCTATTTATTCATAAACTATTATTTGGGGAAATTGACTTTATCGCTTTGCTATCCTGTATAATAATTGCTATTCCACAACGCGCTACTAGAAATTTTCTTCCAATCTACCTTCAGCCTTGCCTTACTAAATACGCTCATCACAAACCCATCCGAAATCTTTGTCTTTGCCATAATAAGTACTATCATATCATTTCCTCTCACTCCGTATTTGTCATACAAATTTATTTACTGTCGCGTTTGAGCAAGCCGCTTTAAAGTTAGACAGAACATTGTTAAACAATAAATAAATAAATAAATTTCCTTGGTAACGCAGATTGGTGTGTGTACTACAGGTCTCTATCCGGGTATCATGCGTGCATGACACTGTCTTGGTGGTATCTAGTTTTTCTTAAGAAAGAATGACAATTGTTGGCTCTACTGTACTTCCGTTTCGCGTTCTTCTTTAGGGACAGCTAATTTATACTGGAGAGAACTCTCTCTTTTGCTCGTAAGCAAATGGTGCTCATGCAGGGTTTGCCTCATTCTGAGATGGCAGAAAGGGCTTTTCGTCCGAATTTATTTCTACCAGGACTATAGTCCTTATCCTGGTAACCATTGAGAACGACGTCGGTTACCCAACAACTACATGGCCAGGATTAACCCAGAGGTGGCCGATCAATGCAACACCAACACCTCTTCAAATTCCCCCCTTAAATCCACCACATTCACATCACTAGATCTGTGGACCCATCCAATCGAGGCAGCTTCCTTCCTTGAATTGGACATGAACTAAACCCAACATCCCATTTTAATCTTTCCTCCATATCTTTATCTTTTCTTTCTGTATGCTATCGGTACGTACGGATCAACCCCACTCAGCCGCTACAACAACGTCGTTTACACGATCTAGCTGTAGCCGCAGCGATCTGACCCATGTGCCCTTAAAATAACAGACTCAAAGGCCGTCCCGCTAAGATCAAGCTCTTAATCTTTATTAAGGTACAGATTAGTGCATTCCTGTCCTTGAAGTATTATTCTCTGTGTGGATATACTGTCTCATGACCTTCCTCTTATAGGGGGGATAGTTTTGAAGGATGGTAAAAGACTCGTCTGTGATTTGGAGTCTTGTGTGGGAGTGAAGAGCTGCACTAGTCACCAATACTGGAAGAGTACTTATTGGCATGTCCTTAGTTGGAGTGACCTGCAAGCTCTAGTTCATGCCCAAAATATATAGATATAGATCAATGTTTCGGTGGTCGAGTTGTTTAGTTTTCCTATGGAATAATCTTGTGTCTTTTTTACATACTTTTCATTTGTTATTCCAAAAAATCTTGACAAATTCCATAGTGCGCACTTCTGCAGCATCGCTCCAACCTTTCCCACCTATTATTTGTATTGCACATCTTATTACGAGTACATCAGGATGACATTGCCTGGCATTCCTTTTCCAGGAGAATTTTGTTAGACTGTCAAGCATCTGCTCAGCCGTTGACATTTAATTGCAAACAGATACATTTTGTCAAGCGTCAAGTGACATGAATGTATGCCTAGAAGAAGTCTTTGGCTGAATTGCATGCATTGGCATTCAGGCATCCGGTCTGGCAAATTATGGCAAGTGGGTGTTGAATAGAGTGTGGGGAGAGAGGGAACTACGGCTCTGTCTGTATCTGTGCTATCTTGACGCGTTTCACGGCAACATCATTCGCGTGAGAAATGCGCAGTTTCTGTTTATTTAATGCCAATGCATTGCGAATGCAACAGCCAGTCAGCGCCATCAGTTTTCAATCACGCGTTGAATTGCCATTCCATTCTGACTTCGCCCAACCGAACGCACTTGTTGCGCCCGAAAATCACTTTGCAACTTTTGCATCTTCTCATGGTTGATGGTTTGGCCCCCAAAGTGGTGTCAACACAGCTCGCCCGGCTGACTGATGAGTTACTCATCCGGAAATGTTTTTTCACTTGAGACGCGCAAGTTGCGCTGTTCCACAGCCAAACAAGAGGCCACAAAGCGTTGACAAATTGGACGACGAAATTTCACAAAAGACTCCGCGGAGGGAAACGAATGTCTTGAATTTTAGAATTTCTTTGCTGTTGCGAGTTCATTTGGCATGTGTTAGCGCATGATAATGAAGAGGACACAGATTTAGGATAGAACATAAGTTGAGAAAGTAGGTATATGGAACGTATCTTTCTTTTGGGCCTGCCTCTTCATTTCCTGTTCATCTTTCAATAAATTCGAGATATACACAAAAAAAAAAAAACAAACCATTAACCCAGGTGACGAATGAAAGCAGCCGCCTCAGTGGACAGCAGTAAAAGTTGCCAAGTGAAAATCGCCAACTGATTGCGATTTTGGCCGTCAGCTGCTCTTCCTGCTGCCCGCCTGCCCTCTTGCCAAACGTCGTCAATTTATCTTTCTCATATTTTTGCAGATAAACACGAAAAGTAGACGGACTGCAAACAAATCATGCGACTGACTGCATAAATCACACAACACATTTGACACTTTTGGGATGCCACTGCAGTCACCTCATCCCCGGGCACCGCGTCCCCCCCCCACCACCTTGTCGACGAGTGCTGGACAAAGTTTTGCAGTTAAACAAATGCTACGAACGGCATTGATGAGTATTGAAGTGGAGTGGACTGAGCGGCTGAGAGTGTCCGAGAGTTGGGTTCGCATTTGTGTGTTTGTGTGTGTGTGCGTGTTGACCGAGGTCAACGGTGATTGTAAGTGAAATTGTCATCGCATTTTATGCTCTGCATGGAGAGAAGAGTATTTGAGCCATTTAAAGGGGCTTGTGACTTTCATTCAAAGGGGAGGTGCTAGAAATAGCTATACAGATTGCTGATTTACGTTCAAGAATTACAAGATTCAAAGTGGAATAGGGAACAAGGATTATAATTAATAGAATTAGAATGAAGATATCGAAGATGAAAGTATAGCCCACCTAAGACATTTCAGTACAATTCGATCCACATAAGTTAACTACATCGAAAAGTTTCCACACGAAATATCGGTCCAAATAGTTTTCTTTTCACTGACGGATTCTTTGCATATTCCAAGAGTATACTCCATTCGTTCTACTCATCCTTTAATCATTTGTTTTGTTTATCTTTTTTCAACTTATATTTCTGTGAAATTTTTTTTCTTAATGAGGCCAAAGAGTTAGGGAATTGGCAGTCAAGTTACCACCCATCAAGCGAAATCTCCCCAACCTTCTCTCTCAGTTTTGCCGCTTGCCGCTTGCCGCTCGACACGAAGTTGATTACACTGATGGGGTTGCCGTGTAGCTGTCAGCATCACTGCTGATGATGGCGATGATGAGAGAGCACGAGGATGCCGCTGCTGCTGCTGATGCTGCCTCAGTTGCTCTCTGGTTGGGATACTGGTGCTGATGCTGCTGCCGTATCTGTTTGTTGTCAAAGTCTGGCCCTGAACCAGAGGTAGGTGGAGAGTTTGGAGTTGCTGAAGTTGCAGCAGTTGCTCACCCGACTCCTTCGCGCGGTGTAATAAATCTGTCAGTAGGTGATTTTTATGGCCAAGCTCGACACTCACCGCTCGCCGCCGCTGTTTATAATCAAATAATAAATGCGCTCCAAGCTGAGCCGATCCCTGAGCTGGCCTGGGACAGGGTCAGAGTCTCTGAGCCGGCGTTGGCGTTGCGATTTATTGTGGTTATCTGAGTAGGGACGAATTGTTTATCATAATGTAGACACATATTTTAAAGAGTATTTAGGTAAACAATAAACTTGTGTGAATGAAGCAAGGAAATAAAGTGGAAAAAAGAAACTGTTTTTAAAGCAGGAAAAAAGGAGAACTTGTTTAAAGCAGGGATGCAAACCGGTTCTGAGCTGAACCGGTTTTGAACCGAACCGAATCGCTTATTCCCGCTGGTGAACCGAACCGCAAACCGAACCGGCTCCTTTCAGAATTTCTGAACCGAAGTGAAAACCAGAAATAAAAACGGTTCGGTTTGGTTCAGTTCGCTGACGCGTTTTAACGGGAATTGCTTTCCTCTAGCCAATGATTTTGATTAATTAGGAAATTTGAATCGTTTCCCGAAGATTATTTTCAACCATTTCGTTCGACACTCTACATATTTAGCGTTGTCGGATCGATATAACTTTTAAGGATCGATATAATTTCTGCAATTTCCCGCCGATCTCTTAATTTACCTGTCATAAATCTAAATTTGTTTTTTCATTAGACAATATTAACAATTTTCTGAAGTACTTCTTAACCTTAATTCAATCTTAATCTGCCAAAAAATAAGGGCATTCCTCCAGGAACTAATAGACGAGTCCTGGGAATCCGACATAATAATCTTTGCAGATTGCTCTAAGGATTTTACAGATATTCGAAGGGATTATAGGAATCAAATTTCAAAAATGGTCGAATAGCCACTTCACCGAAATCATATTTTATAATGTGCCTTTGTGAACCACTGAACCGAACCGAAACCGCGGTTCATTTAACTCCAAAAACCATGTTATGATCCGAACCGGCGGTTTAGAAACTGTGCGAACCACTGAACCGAACCAGTACTTATTTTCTAGTGGTTTGCATCCCTGGTTTAAAGCTAAAACATTTTGAGAGCTTAACTTCGTAGTTATTGAATATTCAAAGAACATAAAAACTGATTAAACGAAAACAAAACTAATAAAAGGTTAATTTTATGTTATTGTATTTCTGTGTACATTTTTCGACACCTCAAGCGTGATTCGTTGCTTGTGGGAACGAAAAATGCTCTGTAAGGCTTACCATTTTACCATTTATAGAATCACAATCAAACATTTCATTTTATTTTTAGAAATCGTGCTCTTTGAAAAATATGTTTCCCAATATACAACCATTTTGTGGTCGCCATAGTCAGGCTAAAAAACATAACTTGGTTTCAAGAAAACGGGTCTAAACGGCACGTAAAACCTTGCACCAATTCAACTCACCAAATAAAGATGTATTATAATATTATAATTATAATTTCACAAAATGCTGAAAAATATTTGACTGTTGCCATAAGCTATCAGCAGTGAAAAGCTTAAGAGATCATGGGATTCACAAGTTACTTTAAAGTACATAAACTAATAGTTTTTTTATAAAATTCCTGAAGAATCAAAGATAATTGGAGACGAAATGGGACTCAAGTTAAAAGATTTTCTATTATTTGCTTACGCACCGAGGATTGGTTACATTACTACTTTCTATCCATTTCTACTAGTGGCTTTTAATGGAGTCCTGAGCTTGAAAATTGAGCATTTTTAAAAATGCATTTTTACCTATTTGGGTGGGTCCACTTACATTTTAAGCCCTATCTCAGATTAGAAACGTTAAATAATTTTGAGCACATAATAAGTCTACATTTAATTGAATCTCAAGATTTTACCGAAATTTACTCTGTTCCTACGAAAGTGTATGCTCAATTCTCTGTCTCTTAAATCTGTTTTTTCATGATAAAAAAATCTCGAAAATATGTAAAGCTTGACTAGAATATAAAATTTTGAAACCTATAAATAAAAACAGTAGAAGCAAGTAAGGGCGCTGCAGTCGACTTTCCCGACCACAAAATACCCTGTTCATTTGTTTTCATTTATTTGTTTTTTAATTTTTGAAGAAAACAAAAACAAAATTTTCAATATTAATGTAGGCAACACTTTTTTCTAGTCCTGACCATAAACTGGGGGGGTGCTCTTATCAGCTTAACTGTTTCGCTTATAGCTCCGGTGTTTTTTGTCCGATCTGATTGTACTTTTCAGAATAGATAGATATTGGGCCTAGCTTAATGGATACTAAACCACGAGGCTCTAACTTAAAAATTGTGGATTTGACGGTTTTTTAGGTGTAGGATGGCTACAGGAGGTCTTGGTTTTTTGGGGATAAAAGGGGGACGGGGTGGAATTTTCCAAATCTGAAACAAACTTGATCTGCGTACAGCATAAGTCTACCTTCATGCAAAAATTTGTGGCTCTATCTCTTATAGTCTCTGAGATCGACGCGTTCATACAGACAGACAGACGGACATGGCTATATCGACTCGGCTTTATGGGGTCGGAAATGTTTCCTTCTCACTGTTACATACACTCGCACAACTTCATGATCCCCCTTTTCCCATTTTCAATGGGAACAGGGTATAAAAAGAAGACTCTGTGCAAAATTTCAGCTCGATAGCCTCAAAACTGAGAGACTAGTTTGCGTAGAAACAGACGGATGGACAAACAGACGGACGATAAAGCTTTAACGACTCAGCTCGTCACCCTGATGAAGAATATATATAAATATAGTTTAATTGGGTCGGAAATGAATATTTCTTTGCGATGCAATCTTCTGGGCAAAATTATAATACCCTTTGCAAGGGTTTAAAAACAGTTAAAGAGAGAAACCAACTTCCAAATATGAGTATTTAATGTGTTCAAAAAACAATCTGACCATATGATGAAGTATAATAATGTGTATAATATAATATAGTATAATATAATGAAGTCTACTTAAGATAGAACCGGGCGTAATCAAAAACTATCCAACCAACATTTGGAAGATCAATTTAAGAACAATCAGCATCAAGAGTCTATTCAGATCACTTTTGATGCTAAGAAAAAGATGAGAATATCAAATGCGATTAACAGAAGACTCAAGAATGACTTATACATGGGCTAAAATTTTGATTTGTTGATATACGACTCGAAAAAGACTCTCAATTAGAAGAACGGGCTGTAAACGGCTCTTCAGGAAAGGGCGCGGCTATGGTACCATTATCTCCGACCGCATTTATGATTATTTTAATCAATAATTTCAAAAATATCATAGTATGTTTGCCTAGAGCTGTCAAGAACGTACTGGTTTAAAAATAAAAAAGGCGATGAAAATGTCCGATGGACTCTTGTGTGGGGTGACATAAAGTTTGAAAATAGAGGTTAATGCCATATCGAGCTCAATTTATTCTCGGGCAAACTTGCAGCAAGCAGATTTCCAGATCACATCAAGTACGAATTTTGAGCTTAAGTCAAGATTTGACCCTACTAAGGGTTATAGTTAATGAAGTTTATGAAGTTTGTGCAATCTCATCTCAGACCATATATATGTAAAGGTCAGCATCAACAGCCGAACAGTCGATAACGCCATCAGTCTATATTGAATAATCTAACCAGCAAAGGAAATGCGGACTGAGGACATTGAACTTAGTAACGGTCAGAAGCAAGTCCAACCATAAAAAATAGTTTAAAAGCTACCTCAATTCAAACTATTAGTATCCTAAGCCTAATCCACACTATGGTGGTGTTCCTTAAATGACACCTTTAAGCCCCAATAATCATCTTTGCCTGTAGCCCTCATTTCCATAATTAAAGGATTCCAACAACGGAACAACGGGAAGCGTCGTGGCATCGCATCTATATTCATATATTGATAAAGTTGTAAAAGTTGAAAGTTGCGCAAAACAATAAAAATAAATTCTAATGAAGATGGCCGGCCAGCATGGCGCACCAGAGCCAGAGCCAGTCCCAGACCTAAACCCAGCTCGGGCGCCATTTGTGCTAGCAATTTTCTCATCTTACATAAAAGCAGAACCAGATGGGGCCCACAGACGATGACTTCTGCTGCTGCACTTCCGTAATTTTGCCAAGCAAAAGCGAGAAAAACAATCGAATAAACTGTCGGAGCATCAAAATTCAAACGTCAAAACGAGGCAACGAGGACTCCCCCAGCCCCCCCGCCCTCCCCCCAAACCCACTGACATTTACCCAGTCAAGCGTCAAAGTTCCTAATGCACACAACAAATTTCTTACATAAGACATAAAAGTGGAAGGAGAAGGATGCAGCTGGCCAACTGACGAGGATGAAGACGAAAACGACGCAGAAATGTCGTGGACAAAATGACGTTGTCACGAAAATTGCAGAATATAAAATTCCTAGTTCCGGCGACGGACCACATCCTGCCTGCCTGCCTGGCCTCGCTTCGATTTTGTGTCCAAGGACAAGGCGGAGCAAAATACACTATAAAAATATATGAAATAAAAGAGAAGAAGTCGGAACAGGAGCAGCAGCAGAAGCAGGAGCAGCGGGGGGAGAGCAAGAAACTTTTCAAAAATTATTGAAATGTCACGTAGCAACTTCTCAAATTGCAAAAATCCTGACGCTGTCGTTCAATGCGCTCTGCGGATTGATAGAGCGAGTCGAATAGGAGAAGAAGTAGGAGATGGAGGGGGGGGGCCGCCTGCACTTGTCGCCTGCAGTTGGCGGAAACGAAGAGTTTCTCAGTCATGGCTCGGCCGCTGACACTAAGACGCCAGCCCTCAAGCCAGTCCTGCTGCTGCTATTCTTTCCTCTCGTCACATCTCCCCCCCTCCCCACCGCCATCACCAACCGCAATTCAACGTGCGAACGACAGTTTGACCCAAGACATTTTTTGGGTGGCAAAACATCAGAAAAAAATTCAGGGACGAATTGAAGAAACTGCAGGGATGTATTTACCAAATTTCGCAACTAAAATTCTCAATTAATTTTTGTACGACTTTCTTATAGACAAGATGTTTCAAACTGATTCTTAACTCTTACCAATTCTGATAAATCAGATTCGAAAAGGAGAACATTTCTGACCAAGTTCTTCGGTGTGTTTTCCCATGGTCTTCCCAAGTTTTCTATATTCACATCATATCCTTGCCTTTCAGGTACACACCTTTTACCACTGCTGAACGTCCCTGTACCATAATGGAGCTGCGTTGCTGGCCAACGTCTTGGCCATTACCACTATACCAAGCAGAGAAGAGCCGAACGACAACAACAACAACAACAACAGAAACATCAAGTGGAAGAAGGAAGGAGCAGTGGGTAGCCAAACGTCTTCGACGTCCTCGTCAATCGTCAAATGTCGCCACGGCGCTGTCAAATGCAAGAAAATTGCGAGGGGTGGCGTATGCGAAGGGTGAGGGAAAGGGAACGGAAAGCCTTGCCATGTTGTCGCAGGCATTAGGCAACTAACCCAAGCCATTCTCTCTCCCCCCACCCAACACCCCCTGACCAACTCAAGAAATCTGCGAGCAGCGCAGAAAGTTTTCATGACTTTTCTTTTATTGCACATTTCAACAAAACGATTGATGGCTTCCATGACAGAACGAGAGACAGAGGGCGGGAAGGGAGGGAGGGACACAGAGAGGGGTTATTCACAAGTTTTCTTCCTTTGCTCTGAGGGTTATGGGTTCCAGACGAGATTCTGTTGGCTGGCTGTGCTCTGCTGTAATATGATGGCTCAAGGATTAGTCTGACGTGGCGCGTTTTTTTTCTTGCTTTTCTTTTTAGTTCGACATTTTGTTTCATGTTGAGATATATCCAAGCTGTAGCCTCAATCCATCCTACCCTATCCATACGCTCAGCTCATCAATGCGATGTCCAGTGGGACAACGTAATATGCTTCAAGAAATTGGTAATGTTCACCCTACGCTGTGTTGCCTTTGATTCAGAGTATTCCTACTTCTGTGTGTGTGTGTGTGTGTGTTTTCCTCTATTTTTTGTTTTTTTTTTTTTGCTTGCAAAGTTTTTCTCTACAGTTTCCTTCTGCTGCTCATTGACGACGCGTCGTCATCCTTCAACCTCCTTCCGTTCGCCCTGGACAAGGCACGTCTCCTGATGACAAGCAAGAACAGTTTTTGACTGATGCGCTATTTGTTGTACGTCCGAGTTGAAGTCGAAGTTGAAGTTTCAGTGGGCGAGGTTGAGGTTTAAACTTTGCCACCGGGCAGCGAAGAGCATTTCTTTTCGTCGCCATCGCCATCTCGTCTTCATTTTGAATTGCACTATGTATATTTCATTAGATGTCTGGTGTATTGATTGATGAAGATTTGAAGTGCTTCCAAGTGCAGGGAGTGATAAACGTTGAAAAGTTTAATACTTCGGTGGCGGGTTTAATAAAACGGACAGGATGCACTTGAAGAAAAAGGACGGGGCAGGGTTCCAGATCCAGCGGGATTGAACTGGTATTGGGTTTTCTTGAAAGTTCTTCAAATAAGTACAAAATATTCTAAAATTATTGAGAGGAGAAAATACGTTCTTGAATTAAAAACCATTCCTACGTTCAATTCAAGTACAAAATATCTTGGATCGAGTACAGTATAGACTTACAACAACAACAGACTACAACTGGAAAGAAAGTCGGTCAAGCTCGACTGTAATTTACTCTATAACAACTTGCGTTTGTATTAAGCAGCTATAAGCGGTAATCAGCGAACATTATTTTACTCATAAATCGACTTTCTTTCATCTGATCTTTAGCATTCTTTTGGCAAATCGATTAGTAGTTTTGATATCGAAATACGACCTGATGTTTAGAACCTTCTATTTACAAAACTGTGGGTCTTTTTGAAAAAGCTTTGGCGGGAAGGGGAGTGCCAAAATTTGAAAATAAATCTTATCTGCCTGCACGTATAATAGGCATATGGCCCATACATATCCAACTCCTATCTCTTAACACCTCAGAGATCTGATTGTTCATACAGACAGACGGATATGACCATATCGAATCGGCTGTTGAAACTGATCAAGAATATATACTTTATGGGGTCGGAGATGCTTCCTTCTGGCTGTTACATACTTTTGCACATACTTAAAATACTCTGATTACCTTTGGTACAGAGTATAAACAATCTGTCATTGAAATTCCCAACTAGTTCTAGCACTTGTGGTCTGATGGCAGATTTCTCATCTACGCTAATAAGAATTTTGCCCAGCCTTCTTTGATTTAAGGACTGTGACATTTTAAGGACATATTTGGCTTATCTTTAAGATTTTATGGTGTTAAGCCAAAAGTATTTGGATCTTGTTTGATATGCTCTTATTGTGTGACTTTAGATGATATGAAACTTGCACCAAAAACATTTTGTTCCTATTTAGAGCGTCTTTAAAGTATAATTTAAAAGATTTTAATTTGATTCGTATCTTCTAACAAGCTGCTGTGTCAGACAGATCTATATGTTACTCTGCTATTTGTAGGTCTATGTGACAGATAACTCTATGAAGAAGATTAGAAAACGGACCTATTTCTTTGGGTTTTCGAATAATTCTACCGTCCATGATTCGCTTACTACTTTGGCACTTAAAAACAAGCAAATTTAAATTCGATCTATAAATTTTTGAGAAAAAGCTCACGATAGACACGTGAATACGAATATCACTTCCTAAGGCAACCAAAACATGCATAGCTTCAGCTTAGTCCAAGGCTAGGAGTAACTTTTAGAAGTGACTTCGAAGTACAGCAAGATAATTAAGTGCTGTGTGTGTCCTCGTCTCTCAACCCATCTAAAAGATATTTACTCTTTAATCAATGGTCACTGGCCTCCTTCTTGGACTATTTGTCTGCTTCTCTACTTCTTTTGCCTCGAGCAACTTTGAACTCCTTTACACTTTCATCCTCCGCCGCCTCAAAGGCTCCACCTCTTGCTGCTGCCTGCTCTTTGGGCCATCAGTTGACACTTTGCATCTTGTGCAATCACCAAATATTGTCAGAAAATGTCAACGTCGCCGTCGTCCTCGCCATCGACTCTACAGCTCCAACTTTGTATCGAAGTTTGCACACAATCAGTAAAATATTTTGGCCATCCTTCGGGGACGACCTCGTTTTCGTCTTTGTCGTTGTCTGGTCTGGTCTGCTTTTCCAATGTTTTTCTTTCCTTTGGCCTGGCCTCATGCACATTTTCCGTTTTTTAATCTTTTGCCTTTTGCTTCAGCTTCTGCAGCCGCTGCTGAGGGCAAACTTTTTGGCGTTTCATCTGCAGCACATCAATTTTTGTTGCTGACGAGCAAAACTTGCAGCCCCCCCCCCCCTAACATTCCCACTGTCAACCCACCCCCCAACCCCCTCCCACCCGTGATGTCCGTCCGTCTGTCCGCTGATTGACGGCAACTGACAAGTTTCTACTCTTCGACTGCGCATTGACTTTGCCTTCTTCTTTTTGCAGTCATTGCATTTTACGAGTATGTGCCAACTTCTGGCCCGTCTCTGGCACATAAGCGGAAAGAAAAGCATTTCAGTAAATTTCTAATCCTTAAGTATATGGCAGGAAGCATCAGCAGCCGACTCCGGCTCCGGCTGCGACTGCTGGTTGCATAACACAGCCATGAGCTGCTGGTCATTTCGTCAGTCATTCAGACAGTCCGCCAGCCCGCTGGTGGGCGGAACTCACTGACAATGTCGAAGAACTACAATGAACGAGAAGTTGACTCTTTATTGCATTTTGGCGACAAAAACTCTTTGGATGTCGTCGCCTGCTTTTTTCGTCTTCGTCTTTTGCAGAAAAAAGGATTTTGCATGTTTCACTGACAACTTCTAAGCAAAAATTTTCTTGCCACGACGAACAATGTTGGACTTAGTCGACGACTTTTGGAGAGTCACAGACCGTTTTCGGATTACTTTACTGGTCTGAGTTTTAGTTCTAGTACCTGTTTCAACGTCTGCTCCACTGAGCTTAAATTAAGCAATTGCTAAAATTATCTATATATTTCGATCTGATGGAGTAATGGCTGATTTCTTGTAGATGTAATAGCTAAGGCTCTAGACAATAATGAAAAAGTAACGAATTTTAGGTCAGTGAGCGGGTTAGAACCTGCTTCGTTTAAATAAATCAAAGATTGCCCCAAAATTGTAACGTATTAATGCTTTGTGAAAACCATTATTGTAAATATCTTAACCGTATCTCTCCTGTTAATTGCTAGTGCCCGTTTATACGCTTAAATTGGTTTTATCTAGCTAATGGTACAAATTGTATGGAATACCATACCAATGATAAGACATCGGATTTAAGGCAAGATCATATTTAGCACTATAGATATAATTGGATACAAATTTGTTTAATGAAAAGTAGATTTTTTTAAGTCTCCATTCATATGGCATATTTAACAATTTTTCATATCTTCAAACTAAATACATATTTGAGAATATTTCGATCTATTTGTCTTATTCTTTTACAACAAAGACCAGTCCAAAAATGTACCATACACCGGCAAGAACGGAACACGCCTCGAACCGAACCAGAATCATTTTTTCTTTTTAGGCACAAAGTGTAACATGATATTAGGTACGGAGCCTACACTCTGTCAGGTAAAGTCCAAGAAATTGATAGAGCTTAGAGATCGAGTAAAGAAGTGTGGAGAATCGTACTTCAAACCAATTTACCTTCATTGACATATCATAAAATAGCCCATTGAAACAATTTCAATTTAGTAAATCTAAAGGAAAGTTAGATTTGGCTCTACCAAGTTTTGTATACCCTTGCAGCACGATTTACTAACTAAGACTACTTTTGGGACCTTACTTTTCTCTGTCAGCTATACTATATAGATGTCTGATTTCAACCAAACATAGTGGAGTCATGCAACAGCCTAACAAACTAACATGTTAGAAAATTCCACTTAATTTCATTCAAAACAAACAAGTTTAAATGAAACAATACTATATAGATGTCTGATTTCAACCAAACATAGTGGAGTCATGCAACAGCCTAACAAACTAATATGTTAGAAAATTCCACTTAATTTCATTCAAAACAAACAAGTTTTTCTCAATAGAACTTCTTATCCGACCAATCAGTCCCACTGCAACCATCGTCCGATTTTTGACAAAACATTGTAGAATTGTGTGAAAGCTCGTCAAATAAATATATGCACATTTTAAGGACATTTCCATTGAAAACAAAAAAGTTTTTCTAACTAATACTACTTTATAGAGATGTCCGATTTCGACCAAATTGAGAAAAATCATGAGCAACATAGTAAACTATGAAATGCAACGTTTGGAGTCGTTTCCATTGAAAACAAAAAAGTTTTTCTCACTTAAACTAGTTTTTCGACCGATCGTTCATATGACAGCCATATGCTATAGTCATCTTTCGACCGGTTCCGACAAATGTGCAGCGTATTCGTACAAGACTTCATGCAAAATTTGGTGAGCAAAGCTTTCAAACTGACGGAGGAGACAGCATAGAAACAGGCAATCGGACGGACATGGCTCAACCAACTCAGCTTGTCGTGCTGATCTAGAATATATATACCTTATGTGGTCGTAGATGCTGCCTTCTATGCGTTAATCAACCGGACAATTTTAGAATAGGATATAAAAACCTGCATAACCATGATTGTAGTCTTACTAGAGATAACACGAATCAGTTAATCGCAGAAACAATTTAGAATTAGTATAAAAACTTTGTCAAATACTTAGAAGACTGCAGAAAAGCTGGAATTAAGTTGCAGATCCTGTCACTATCTTTCCCGAATGCCCTAAGAATGCCCACATGTCCGATTGCCCATTGAAGATCTGCTTGGTTTTGGTTTACATGTCAAAATGATTAGCCTGGCAGGGCACAGGCGCAGCTCATCAGGGAGTAAATAGGCTTAAGAAGCAGATCTACTAGCAGACTACTCGCAGACTACTCGCCAACCAGGACACAGCCTACTCCACCAACGCAAGACCTAAAGGAGGACATAGGCAGAAGTAGCAACAAGTAGCAGATCCTGTCACGAGCTTGAATCACATCTATTCATCATTTTGGGCACAGTCCACCGCCACAGCTCAGCACGGTGTACATAGGAACAAGTAGCAAATCTTGTCACAACATCTATCTAAGTCCTAGGACAAATCGCCAGGCAGGGCACAGCCTACTCCACCACCGCAAGCCCTCAAGGAGGACATAGGCAGAAGTAACATCGAGTAGCACACCCTCCACGATCTTGAAACACAACGTCCATCTGAGCCCGAAGACAACTCATCAGGCAGGGCACAGTCCACCGCCGCAGCTTATCAAGGAGTACACCTACTCCACCACCACAAGCCCTCAAGGAGGACATAGGCAGAAGTAGCAACAAGTAGCAGATCCTGTCACGAGCTTGAGTCACGTCTATTCATCAGCTGGGCACAGTCCACCGCCGCCGCTCATCAAGGTGTACATAGGAACAAGAAGCAAATCTTGTCACAACATCTATCTAAGTCCTAGGACAAATCGCCAAGCAGGGCACAGCCTACTCCACCACCGCAAGCCCTCAAGGAGGACATAGGCAGAAGTAGTAACAAATAGCACACCCTCCATGATCTTGAGGCTAACTGAGGCCAAGGACAACTCATCTTGCTGGGCACAGTCCACTGCCGCAGCTTATCCAGGAGGACATGGGCACATTTGGAGAAATTATCAACCGATCTCAATATGTAAGCAATTATAATGGCATCACTGACCTGGTAAGACCGCTGCAGTCTCACATTTTGGGGCGACCTTTGAAGAAACAATAACAATATTATGTAAGTTGGTTTGCATGTGTGTGTGTGTGTGTGTGCATGTACGCTACTTACCAGCTTGTGTAACAGCTTCCCGGCTTCTACATATTGCCAAAATCAGAGCTGGACCTTAATTAAACACACAAAATCACTTCAAAACAATTGCACAATAAAAAAAACAACAAAAAGCAACTTAAACTTAACTTTTCACTGGCAGAAGCCACCAACAAAAATGGCAGCACAGAGCGTGGGAGAGGCAGAGAGCGCTGCAGATCAGAGAGCAGCCCACAGCTTGTGTGTATCTGGCGAAGACAAACTTTAAGAAACACCCCAAATTACTTTAAAAACAATTGCACAATAAAAAAAACAACAAAAATACACTCTTTTCTGCCAATTGCACTTTAAACATTTCTTCTTTTCCTCTTTCAACTGACCTCACGACACGAACAGATACATACTGGCCAAATGCAGTGTGACCGTGCAGCGGGTGGAAGTTTAGCCCTAAAGCTATACAGGGTGATGCAATTCGGCAGGCAGATCACCGTTTAAATCACGGCTTCAACAAATTGCTTAATTTAATAAACAACAAGAAAACAACTTAAGCTGAACGTTTTACTGGCAGAAGCCACCCACAAAATTGGTGTCCCTTAGTATGGGAGAGGGCACTGCTGCTCTGAGATCAGAATATATCAGAATGTGTATCTGGCGGAGGCAAACATTAAGAAATACCCAAATCACTTTAAAAACAATTCCACAAATAAAGAACGAACAAAAAATGCTCACTTTTCTGTCAATTGCACTTCTTTTTCTCTTCCTCTTTTGCGACACGAACAGCTGCATGCTTGCCAAATGAAGTGTGACCGTAAAGCCAGTGGAAGTTTAGACGAAAACCTATAGAGGGTGTTCCTTCTGGCAGGCAGATCACTGTTTAAATCACGACTTCAACAAATTGCACATAACATACAAAATCACTTATTGGCAATTGAGTTTACATTAAAAATATAAATGGAAATTCAATCCATATTATGTTTTTCTCTCCTCTCAATGTTCAACTCACTCACAACGCCAACAGCTTTGGGCGCCAAATTTGAAACAAAATCCGTTTAGGAGACTGCCAAGCAAACGATTGATACGTTGAATAAGCTTAACACCACCGACTTGATATGGCAAACTTAATACCCACTATGAACTTAACGGGAAATTTATGTTAATGCTCTGTTAATAAACATAAGGAGAGGTTTTTAAGCTCTAATTCCCCAGTGTAAGGGGTATATCAAAGTTGGGCAGGGCCGACTTTAACTAAACTCTGCCATTTTTATCCCATCTTTTTGAGAATTTCAAAACATGAACTTGACATCTTCTAAATATATATTGTTGGAGTTACTTAACCTTTTTTAATTGTGGTGGTGTGGGGCGTGGCCAAAATATGAAACAAAATTGATGGGCCACCATAGCAGGCTACATTTAAAACTTGTATGCTCCAGAACTTCTGGTCGCTGACATCTAGGTTTTCATACAGGCAGACGGAAAGGGCTATATCGACTCAGCTATCAGTTATATATGTGTTATAAAAATCGCTTTCGACTGAAGAACTTCTGGAATCGCAAAGGAATCGGATCATTTTTGGGTTGGGAGCGATTTATTTAACAAATGGGAATGTTCCAAATATAATGTACGCAGAGAAAATAAAATAAGCTACACGCCACATGTAGAAACGGTATTCCTAAACGAAACGTAGTTCACCCTGTAAAATTGCACACGAAATATATAGAAAACTGAAAACTAAACGTACCATGTAAAAGAAAACTACATGCTACGTGTAGAAATGAAAAAAAAAATACGAAGCATGCTCAAAATGTTTTACGTATTTCCAAATAGCTTCTACATTTTCCATACAGCAATCGGAATACCACACGAAAATTCGGGGTTTCTACACTAACGTTTAGATATTACAAGCCCACACGAGCGTGTGGAAGTTCTAAACGAAACTTTTAGTATTAAATCGGAACAGAATAGTTATCGAGAAAGTTTTTATTCACACGGTACATTTCCAAATAAGAGCTTAGGATTTCAAATGCTGAATGCTACGTATAGAAAATCTACAAGAAATAATTTGTTGGCACATTAGCTCATCGTTGTGTGTCACTTCCTTTTAGTACTATGATTTGCGGCAAAGCCGCGCGAGTGCTTGGCAATCGTATGGGCTGAGATGCCGGCACTTATGTTTAAATTGCAGAGACAAGGTAAGTGAGCTTTGAGATCGAACCCCAGACAAGGTGAGTTAAGTAAATAAATTTATATGTTAGGCTTTTAGAGAGAAAACTCTGCCCTCCAGTGCCCCTTCCTTCCTCCTCACCTCACCCACATTGCATAGTGGATGCAAAATCCCTGTTAAACTTATAGAAAATCTTAATTTTCGTGTAGCTTTTACATATTATTTTCTCTGTGTACTTTTACGTAAAATGTCATTCCGTAGCTCTTGTAAAAAAAAACATTGCCAGGAGTCCAGGATCTTAAATACTGGAGTCTATTAAGGGTGTGGATTTTTGGATTTTTAGACACGGTCTCTCAAAACCAACCAGATAACTGATGAAATCGCTGGACAAAAGGTCAGAATTTAAAATGTCTACACATAATTTAGGATCGGGTTCGGTTCAAGGTTCGGTTCACGGTAAAATAAAAGTCGGAATATCGGGGTCGAATCGGTTCTGTTGTTAGTCTGATGTCAAACACTGTTAACATCGTACACCAACCAACACTTTAAATTTTTTGAAGCTTTTTTAACTTCTTAAGTACAGAAACACTTTCTAAAAATAAATTATAAATGTTTTTGGTCAAAATTTTAACTTCAATTCTTACTCACATAGCGACTTCTGTCCACTTACTACCTTCAAAAAAACTGATCCATTTCCATGTGCTCTGCTAAAAATAGTTTGTATTCCTTTAACAGTTCCAAGCTTTCCATTTTAGTGTGGATAAGTGTGGCCTCTGGCCATTCTCCAAAACACATTCAAATGCTCAGCCATCCAGGCACATACGAGTTTATAACATAATACCATAATAAGGCTGTCAACTGTTGACGTTGACATTGTCAACTCACTTGTCAAAGGCGCACATCAAAGGCAGACGACAGATATGGAGAAGACTACCACCGTTTACCGCTCCCGGCTCCTTCTCCGCCAATTGTTTTGGTGAATGCGCGTGGGTCCTTCCCTTTGTTGTTGCGTGTCATTGTTATGGGGCTTCTGTTGATGACGCCCACCCTGATAACAATGTCGAATGTTTGCCGCTGATTAATTTGCTTCGAGTTTGGAAAACAAAAGGATTTTTACCGCGATAGATGGACGGATCTCAGATGAGTTTCAGCTTTCAACGTAATTAGTCCCGAGTCGCCCCCGAAGGTCAAGCATTAACATTTAAAGCAGTTCACGAATGCAACTGACATTTATTGAGTTAGGACGAAGATGTCTTCAGTCACACCACCGACAACTGCTTTTTCATTGTCCGAGGTGCTCTGAGCACGTAGGATGGGTAATCCTCTCCACATACGTACGACTGCCACTGCCTGCCCCTCAGGGCGACCCCATTTGACAGTAATTGCCCAACGGTTTTCGCTAATGCCCCAAATTGGCTGTTGACGCCAAATCTTGCATTCTCAGTGGGCCGAGAGAGCAATCACAACTGCAACTGCCTTCCTGCTGCCGTTGCGTGACACATGAGCAGCTAATTATGAGCTGGCAATCGCATTTGCCTTGTGTGCGTCTGTCTGGTGGGCATCGTCAATTGATTCATCGTAGGTTTGCATAAGACAAATCAACAGTTCCGGGGCACGAAATATTAATCGAAGTTGGGAGATTTTAATGGGTAGGCTAAGAGGATGAATGGAGTGGTGATGCTGTGGTGTATAAACGTATTCGGTTGTTAAAACATAATTTAATTAACCAATATTTCGTATGAGTTCTGAATATGTCACCAAGGTTGAGTTTAGGGTTCCGCATAGTCCGACTCATATTTCCTCTCCAGCTTGTCCTGACAATGTTCCCAGATAGAATAACTGTGCTGAGACTTTATGTTAATCCATTAGGAATCTTTTGAACCTGTCTTTGAAACCGTCTTGTCTTCCAATGACTTGGAACTTATAATATATTATTCCACATCAAAAAAAAATATCTCGTTTAGTTATTAAGCACTCTCCGAGGCATTGCAAAGCTCTCTGTTATTCCAAAACTGTTCGATCATATGATTTACTTGAGTCTCTGGAGCAACCTAAAGTCTCCTTTGATACTTATTGATCGATGACGAGAAATCATTTAAAATTTTCATCATTGATTAATCACAGATTTCAGGTCTTCGTAATTCAAAATGCAGATGACTCTACACTCTGCCTTCTATACTCCGAATGGTTCTTCCAGACGCACCCAATTGAACTGCAGAAGTGGTGTGCAAATAATCTTCTCTTCTGAATCCTTTCTAAATACCAAACCGTGACTTCTTATCATAGCTCTCTCATATTCAATAGAGAACCACTTTGCCTTGCAAAGGGTATTATTATTTTGCCCAGAAGATTGCAACGCATAGAAATATATATTTCCGACACAATAAACTATATATATTCTTGATCAGGTTGACGAGTTGAGACGATTGAGCTTTGTCCGTTCGTTTCTACGCAAACTAATCTCTCATTTTTGAAGAATCGAGCATAAATTTTCCACAGAGTCTTCATTTGGCTGCACACTACTAATATTTTGAAATCGACAGGATCGGGTGACTATATCTCATACCTCCCATGGGAAGAATCGGTGGGAAAACTAGTTTTACTGAGAAAAACTTATTTTTTTTCTGTGGAAACGTCTCCAAACTTTGTATTCATAAGTTTTCTATGCTTTTTCATAATTTTGCCAAGTTTGATGAAAATCGGACAATTATATGACATAGCTGGCATACAAGAGATAGTTATGAAAACAGTCTTAGTTAAAAAAACTTTCTTGCTTTTAACGTTAGCATCCTGAAATTTGGTATTTGTATGTTTAACATGCATTCACTTGGTTCTACAAATTTTTGTCCAAATCGGATGACTACATCATACAGCTCCCAAACGAACGATCGGTTGGAAAATGAGTCGTTGTTTGAAAAGGATTATTTTTGAAAATATTTAAGCTAGCACTTTGGTTTAAAAACTTTGTCACTGGCGAAGTTAGCTTAGCCAAGCCACTTAAACTGCTTATTATAAATTATGATACTTAAACCAAATGCTATTGTACATAACAATTGACTAGCCTTCAACATAACAACAATAGCCGACCCGCATAACTGCCACTTTGGTCGATGATACTGCAGACCTGTCAAGAAGTTTGCACATACATGATGACTACGATGTTCTAAAAGATTCTATAAAATGCTTGAGACATGGGCGTACAGGTAGTTCATATCCAAAAACCCTTTAAACTGGGTCTCAGAAGAAGCATTACTCATCATAGAAGGCCAATAACCAAATAACATTGCCAGAAGGTTGGGCACAAAAACGAAAGAACAACAAGAAAGAAAGTCGGTCAAGCCCGACTATAACATACTCTGTACCTGTCTTTTGATCATAACTCGAAAACCGTTCATCCGATCTTCTTCATTCCTTTGGCGGATCGATAAGTTATCCTAAAAACTAAATATGTCCAGAAGGAACAAGCCATCTATCTTCAAAACTGTGGGAGATATGACGTTTTTTCTAAATTGCGGGGGCGGGAGGGGGCGTGGCCAAAATGAAAATAAACTTGATCTGCCTGCAAACATAAGAAGCATATGTCCCATACATGTTAAACCTCCATCTCTTACCATCTCTGAGATCTGTGCGTTCATACGGACAGACAGACGGACGGACGGACGGACGGACAGACGGACGGACAGATGGACGGACAGACGGACGGACGGACGGACGGACATGGCTATATCGACTCGGCTGTTGATGCTGATCAAGAATATATATTCTTTATGGGGTCGGAGATGCTTCCTTCTGGATGTTACATACTTTTGCACAAACTTGTAATACTCATACTTATTATACACAGAGTATAAAAATATGGGAAAGTTCACTATGGCTAGGCCGAAGTTTGTATACACTTACAACACGTTTTCCTAACTAATTTCAAGGACTTTTCACCTGAAAACAAACTAGTTTTTCTTACTAAAACTACTTTTCTGACTCTACTTTTCTATGACTGCTATCCTATATAGATGTCCGATTTCGACCAAACTTAGTGGAATCACGGGAAAGCATAACAAAACTAAGAAATACAAGTTTTGGAGGCGTTTCTTTGAAAAAACAAAAGTTTTTTTCACTTAAACTAATTTCTCGACCGATCATTCCTATGGCAGCTATATGTTATAGCTATCCGATTTTGACAAAACTTGGCAGAACCATGGAAAGGCATAGAATACTAGTAATTACGGAGTTTGGAGACGTTTGCATTAAAAACAAAAAAGGTTTTTCTCACCAAAACTTGATTTTCAACCGATCGTTTCTATGGCAGCTATATGTTATAGCAAAGATTTATAAATATTATAGATGTGACGCATGTGGAGCCAATTGAAAACTGGTAGCCAATGTCAGCTACCAGGAATAATCGTGTTTTCTTTTATATGCGTCATCTATAATAGCTAAAAATCTTTGGTAAAACACTTTCTGCTTTGTATCAAAGATATGTAGATATTTATAGATGAAATTAGAAGCCACTGTTGGCTACCAGGAATAATCGATTTTTGTTTCACATAGATGACGCATCTATAATATCTATAAATCTTTGGTTAGTGATCCGATCCGGCCGGATACTTTATGTTGTCTAATATACTTCCTTCTATGCGTTACAAACATCTGAACAATTTCAGTATACCCGCTGCTAGGGTATAAAATGAAAGAAAATTTATTTAAATTATCAATTAAATATTTTTGCAAATAAATTAATGATTATTTTATAAATAAAGTATATCCAAAAAAACTCCCCCGGTTTTTTTCCTCGAAATAAACTTTCATTCTATTAAGTATTCATATGCAAGGCCACATTTTCGCTACCCTCCACTGGGTCAACAAAATAACCAAAAATAACAACAAAAAAAAACCAAACCGAACTGCACTTTTAATGAACTCCAACGGTATGCGAGTGACGCATTGTAGGTCCTCGCTCCTGGATATGGGTATGTCCAGGGCAAACTCATTTGTCGCATCGGTAACAGGCAAAATGCGATTGACAAACTGTCAGGGAATGCTGATGCCACACACACACACACACACACGAGGTAAAAGACGGCAACAACAACAACGAAAAAAAAAATGCAAAATTAATTGAACAATTTAAAGCCATTTTTTTCTGCGGCCTCGCCTGTCGGTGTCAAAAAGGACATGACCGAACATTTGGCCAAAGGCTATGCCGAAAACGAATGACTGACTGAGTGAGTGAGTGAGTGAGTGAGTGAGCGAGTGAGCGAGTGAGTGAGTGAGTGAGTGGGCGATGCTTTTATTGATTTTGCATAATAAAAATGTCACACACACGCACTGACAATACAGCAACAATAAATTAATTAAGCCGATAGAGACAGTTTAATGTCATTTAATAAAATATTGACGTGTCACTGACGTTGACAATGACACACACACACACACAGAGTCTGCAGGGACGCCATTTTGTTGCTGTTTTTATTTCGACGTTGATATCTGACGGGTGTTAAAATCAATTGACGAAATCAATTGGAATTGGGGCTTGCTGATTGATTGGTCTCCGACAGTTCCCGGCTAACTTTTGGCCCCCGGCCAAGATTAATGGTCGGCCATGATAACTTTGTTGCATTTGAAATGCAACCAAACTTAACTACAATTTGCCATAATGAAATGTTAATTCTGACACGTCATTAATATATGTTGTCCGCCCACCACGGCCACGCCTCACGCCTCACCGCACCGTACCCCCGCCCACGCCCGTTCGTCGAATTGACGTGCCATCGGCATTGTCGTAATTAGTTTTGACGTTTCTCGTTGCACAAATTAATTTATTTGACATATCAGACGACCGACCATCGATGGCCGCAGTCTCATGGTTTTTCAAATGTCACATTCATTGAAAGAGCCAAAAATTTACAATGTACATACCGACTGTCATTGTATGGCCAAACTAGTAAGTGCGCATGAATTAATCATTAATGCCAGTCAATCAACAATTGAGTCGCCGCCGGGGAATCTAACCATGCGAGCTGATAATTTGGAAAAATGTTAGGTGAACATCTAATATTTCGATTTTAAATTACAATTTTGTTGTTTTATAATGTTGAAGAATCAAGGAAAAAGAGTTACACACAAGATGATACCTGGCATGGCACACATTTCAGTGCTTAAGTCTCATGCATGTGTTTTCCCTTGAAACAGAAATACTATCAGCCATGCTCCGGCTTTTACGTATTTTTGCGAATTACGATTTCAGCAAATTCGTACGATTTCAATTTAGAGCGCTCCGAAATTCGCCAGTTTTTTCATCGATAAAGTTCCCCTCCCAAGTTGTTTTGTGTCATTTCACATAACAAATACAGCTGATGAGCGCCACTACTTATGCTATCGATAGTCATATATCGATATATACCATGGCCAAATCGCAAATTGTTGTTTTTGTGAGCAGTTTTCCATCTCGCTCAATTTTGTGTGTCTCTATTAAATAATTGATTAAAATATTGCCTTAATGCGAATCGAGTGGGAGAGTCCGTAAGACAAATCTAAAAAACTTAGAGAACTGAATAAAAACAGTTCCGTGGGCTGTCTGTTTGTGCATCAACCTATATTTTGCATTTACTTGTCATTTCACGGACTCAGATGTCGCCGGTTTAAAAACGGGAAAACTTTGCGATTTCCGAATGTCGGAGCACCAACTTTTACGATTTGGTGATCAAATCGCAAAGTTATTGCGAAAGCGAAAATGGCAGCATGGCTGTATATCCTGCTTTTTCCTTGCGTAATACCTTCCAAGTGCTAAAAGAACTCCAATACAAGAATGCTCATTCTTGAATCGAAAGCATAATGCATTGTCATAAGCCGAGAATGTTCTTTCTAGCATGAAGAGCTCATCAGATTTAAGAGTAAGATCGTTTACTTTTGAATTAAGAGCTTCACAGATTCCAATCAAAGGCGGTGAAGCCCTACTATACCAACGAAATTATACGCTCAGCATAAATTTTGATGCTGAAAGCAGCGCTGCTACTTCGCTGCAGCAGTGAACAGTCATTTGATCATAACAGAGGGACAACCGTTCATCCGATCTTTATCATTCTTTAGCCGAATCGATATGATATTCCAATTACTAAATATGTCTAGAGGGAAGGAACCATTTATCTTTAAAACTGTGGGAGATATGAGGTTTTTTCTAAATTGCGGGGGTGGTAGGGGGCGTGTCCAAAATTGAAAATAAACTTGATCTGCCTGCAGACATAAGTAACATATGTCCCATACATGTTAAGCCTCTATCTTTAACCATCTCTGAGATTTGATACGGATACGGATACGGACGGACAAGACTCGGCTGTTTATGCTGATCAAGAATATATATACTTTATATATTGGAGATGCTGTCTTCTGGCTGTTACATACTTTTGCACAATCCTATAATACTCTATGTACCTACGATACAGAGTATAAATAGTAGTTTTTTTTCCATTTTGCATAAATTTATTTCATTGAAAAGTAGTTTAAGTATAAGCCTGCTCGAGGAATACACAATACCAAAAAGCAGCATTAGACTTTCTCTGTCGAACAGCCGAATTCCCATGCCAGCAACGTTTTAGCTGCTTGGGAATTTCAAAGCAACATGAGTGTTAGCTTGCGCACACACTATTCTCCCGTAGAAAACAAAACAGAGAGAGCAAATGGGCTTGCACTCCTCTCTGTTTCCTTACTCCACTTTCCTTGCCTAAAACCACTATACTGAGAACAAATTTAGCTCAATTTCTAGATTAAAATTCTTGTAAGTTTAAGAACGAATAGATTATTTTTCCAAGTACTTAAAGTATTTGTGGTTGAGACTTCACTCAAGTTCTGTTGAGTTCAGTTCTCGAGCTCAAATCTTCGAGTAAGTGGATAGATTAATTTATATAATCAGTTTAATTTTTAAATATACTTAGGACCGATCTCTCATCTTCTACTTAGCTAACTAATTAGTTTTCAATGGAAACGTCTCCAAACTCCGTATATACTAGTTTTCTATGCTTCTCCATGATTCTGCCAAGATTGGTCAAAATCGAACATCTATATAGTATAGCTGCCATAGAAAAGTAAGGTTAATAAAGTTTTTCTTACTAAGACAATTTTTCTGTTTTTAATGTAATCCTCTTTAAAATTGGCATATACTTATTTTATAAGCTTTCACACAATTCTTCAAAGTTTTGTCAAAATCAGATAACCATAAAATATAGCTGCCATGGGAATGAGTGTTCGAGAAACTAGTTTTAATGAGAAAATAGTTCTTGTTTTCAAAGCAAACGCCTCCAAACTTTATATTTCTTAGTTTGCTATGTTTTCCCATGATACCACCGAGCCAAAGTTTTCTTTTCGCTATTTGTTCTTAATTTAAGGTTCCTGCACGGAAACACTCAACTAGCTGAAAAGCAACTAGAATTTAGCTGGTAACAAAACAGTTAAATTGGGCAACTGCGAGTGCGGAAGAATTGAGCAGCAGAACTCAATCCAAAGTGTAGTTCAAGTCATTTTGAATTTGAAAAAGTTTTTATCAAGACAATGAAAGTATTGCGAACTGTTGTTGTGTAATGACTTGTGAAATAAAACATAATTAAGTTTAGTTTAGGTTGCCAACTGGTATTTAACTGGTTGCAAATGACTGCTGCAGGGGACAATTGACTCTTGCCTATGAAATGCCTGTGTAAAGTGGACGTCTTCAATACATTGATTTGGATACGAAGTGCAAACAATTCCTAGTTTTTAAGGACTGATATAATGCTGGTATTAAACTAGACACTTTCTCAGGAGGGATGATCCATAAAATATTCAAAGGTCAAGATCCAAAGAGTTCACCTTTTCATTGCAGCTGCAAGTTATTAAAGAGATCTTCAAGTGCTCAAGAAACTTGCCTAAATTCCCTATTGTATTATCAACTTTTCCTTCCTTAGCTTCGTCTTACCCTAACACTTCCACAAGACCCTTCGATACAATATTCGCGTCTGTTGACGCGATGCGTTATTAGCAGAGCGAAAGCTTTCTTTAATTTTGACAAGACGTAAAGTCTATTAAGAAAGTCAATCAATGTCTCTCAACCGAGTTGACTTCGACTTCGACTTCCACTTGGACTCGGATGAGCGCTGCAAGTAAAGTTGTGAAGTGACAGACAGACAGGCGGACAGGCGGGGACCGACTGGGCGGGAAGGTAGAGGGGGGCGTTTGCCACTTGACTGACAGCTGGACGCGGATGTGGACGTGTCCTGCAGGCGAACCGAGTTGATTGAAAGGACGAATTCAATGTGTGCACACGGTAGAATTATGAAAAGGAACAAAAAAAAAAATGGATTTCGTTGTGAGAGAGAAAGAGCGAGCAAGGGCGAGAAAGGGGGCGGCCGGGGGGGATGCAGAAGTGGGTTGTAAAAAGTTGACAAAATGGAGGGTCATTGAAGCTGACAAGGACCAGCGTGGGGAGTTGGACAGGTAAAAGTTTGTGCCTCAGCAACATTAATTTGTAAAAGTGTTTTTCATCAAACAGGAATTAATTAAGATGCGCCCCCAAAAGTTTGCAACACAAAAATGCGAGGGGCTGGGGGCGGTGCTGGGTAAATGATAATTGAAAATCATCACTCGAGATTTGCTAATTATGTGGAATTATCATCTCAATTATGTATTTTTCGATTTTTCTCCCATGCCACTCGTCGATGGACGCGCTAATTACTTTTTTTTTCTCAGGTGCGATTAGAATCAAAGCTGCCAGCCGGATTTTGCCATCAAAGTCTCGAACTTCTCAATTAAACGAAATGCATAAATCATTGGGCCCCCTGGCACACGTCTGCAGATAATTCCCCAAAGTCCGAGTGCGAAAGCACACACACACACTCACACACAGACGCACTAAGGATGCCCATAAATCTGTGGAAATGTGGCTAATTAAAAAAATACGCATATTCCATCATCATTGTGGGCAACAAACTTATACTTTTCCTTGGCTGATGAAACTCAACTGAGATTTATGCCCTCATAATCCATAAATATGATTCAAACTAACAAATACACATCTGCCGGCCAGCTTGGGAGCGTCATTCCATGACGCATTAATTAATAGCCACATCAACAACTTAGCAAAGAACATCTCCCTTAGACTATGACGAGTCCTTTGGGGTTTTGCCATCCGGATAT